>OZ035875.1:61931221-62476221 GCA_964034865.1 Eristalis intricaria
TTTCTGGACACTGGGTGTCCAGAAATATATTGCGCGCCATACCGCAAAATATTTCTGGACACTGGGTGTCCAGAACTATATTGCGCGCCATACCGCAAAATATTTCTGGACACTGGGTGTCCAGAAATATATTGCGCGCCATACCGCAAAATATTTCTGGACACTGGGTGTCCAGAAATATATTGCGCGCCATACCGCAAAATATTTCTGGACACTGGGTGTCCAGAAATATATTGCGCGCCATACCGCAAAATATTTCTGGACACTAGGTGTCCAGAAATACATTGCGCTTCATACCGCAAAATATTTCTGGACACTGGGTTTCCAGAAATACATTGCGCGCCATATCGCAAAATATTTCTGGACACTGGGTGTCCAGAAATATATTGCGCGCCATACCGCAAAATATTTCTGGACACTGGGTGTCCAGAAATACATTGCGCGCCATACCGCAAAATATTTCTGGACACTAGGTGTCCAGAAATATATTGCGCGCCATACCGCAAAATATTTCTGGACACTGGGTGTCCAGAAATACATTGCGCGCCATACCGCAAAATATTTCTGGACACTGGGTGTCCAGAAATATATTGCGCGCCATACCGCAAATCAATTCTGGACACTGGGTGTCCAGAAATACATTGCGCGAGTTAAGTATTGGTCGTAATTCTTAAAAATAAAAATATACAATGTGTCACCATACTTGCTTGTGTTTGCATTCTTCAATTGCACACCATAAATTCTTATCGTCATCACTTTTATGTGACCCATAAAAGTAACGATGACCGAAAGAGTAAACAAGGAAAGTGAACCAATGCATTCGGTTAACCTATTGAGAAATAGGGAGAATAAAACCAATGCATTCGGCTGACCTCTTGAAGAATGTAAGCCCAATCAAGTCAATTGGGGGACCGTGTTGAAATATTAAAAATAACAAAACCTTCTTCGGGCATTCGATTCGATCTGAGTGGTAGTTCATAGTAAACTCTCATCCGGATAGTACGGTGCAGCCCTGCTTAAGACAGCGGCCGTATTATTAATAGTAAATAAAGAACTAAAACCGTAATTATAATAGAATATATATAATAAAGAGAATATATTAAAAAAAAATTACGAAGTTCAGTTATTTATTTGGCGCAGTCGGTAGGATCAGGTACAACTATCCTGATCCACATTGAGAAAGTTCAATTCGCATTTCCTTAACCGCAATTTTCGACGAACGAAAAAAAAAAACACGGGAAAAGATTGTGTATAGTGAAACCCTTCTAAAACCGTAGTGGAAGTTGTTGGCATATAGTAATAGTGAAACGGGAAATATGGCAGAAAATCCAAACGTCATCCCTGAGGTATCCAACCGGGATATCCTAAATAGTATAATGGCTATAGTGGCGAGAATACCACAGCCGAGTCATGGGAGCAACGTGTTACGGGAAATTCAATACTTACCCGAATTCGATGGGGATAGCGAATCCCTAATGCACTTCATCGTAATGATAGAGAACCACCTTCGGAATACTATTGGAGATTACCAAGCCACCTGGAACATCATACAACAAGTGAAAATCAAAGGTCGAGCTATGGACCTACTGATCATCAATGGAGTCACTTCGTGGGAACAGGCGAAGGAGTTATTTAAACAACACTATCGACCGGTCATCAGCAGCAGCGATCTTACGAAGGAAATCAGCAATATGAAAGTGAGTTCAATATATGATTTGACCAATAAATTAGAATACCTTTTAAGCAAAGTAAATACATATGTAGTATTCTGTGACAATCAGGAACAAGAAAAACTATTGTACTATAATATTATAATAAACAAAATACGAGAATTAACAATAGGGAATTTAGCCAGAGAAATTAGGAATCTGTATGATTTACATGAAATAAAGAGTATTTTATTCTCCTACATAGGATACGATAATGGAAATTTAAGGAATAGTGAAATAGTTAGAACCACGGCAAATTACAATAACCAAAACAAAAATCATAGGTTTAGTCTCCCCGACAAGGAACGACGACCCAGTTACAATAATGGTCACAATAATAATTTTGGTGGACAAAATCATTCGGGAAGGTTTAGACAAAATGAGTATCGTTACCAAAATCACACTACTTCACAGAGACCTTTCCAGAACCACTCCATACAGAATAGACAGAATAGACTAGAACCAATGGATACCAATAATATCCAAACAAGTCAGGAACCGATCCGTCAGGACATTAACTCAGTAGAACCGCCGGTTTTTCTGAACTGAGCCTCGGACAATTAATGACAGTCGCCACTGAAATTCAGAACCAACGACACTATATTTTAGTAGACACTGGCAGTGCTATGACTATCATAAATACTAGTAAACTCGACATGACACCGTATAAAATTCTAGACACCCGACAGCTAGAGATAAAGACCATTAATAGTAGCGTAATCAGGAATACTGCAATAATTCAGTTTCCAATACCAAAAGAATTCGGTTACAGCGATAATACTTTTATTAAAGCTTACGCTCAGGCTTTAGAAAATAAAAACTATACGATACTCCTAGGAATGGATGTCCTTAAAAATATCATTGAAACCATTGATTTTGAGAAAGGAACTATAACTTTAAAAAATCAGACCATTCTAAAGATAGAACGAGGACACGAGTTGGCATGCAACTACCTAGAGGAAGGCAATCCTGACTTCGGCAGCCTTAATCGCGAAGAAACGACAGCATTGACCTCACTGCTAGACGAATTTAGAAACATCCAATATAAGGAAGGCGACATGTTAACTCATACCTCGGAAATAAAACATGAAATTCACCTTAAAGAAGACAAACCACTACATGCAAAAAGTTACCGATTACCAAAGAAACACGAAGAAGAAGTAGCTAAGCAAATCAAAGAGATGGAAAAACAAGGTATCATAAGAAGAAGCATGAGTAGACATGCTTCTCCGATCGTTGTAGTTGCTAAAAAGCCAGACAAAGATGGTCAAGTACAGTACCGCATTTGTGTTGACTATAGGGCTTTAAATGAAATTACTGAAGATGACAGATTTCCTCTGCCAAATATAGAAAACCTCTTCGATAAGTTAGGAAAAGCGGTCTATTTCTCGACGCTTGACTTAGCAAAAGGTTACCATCAAATTTTGATGCACCCAGCTGACATAGCGAAAACTGCGTTTATTACTCCACAAGGATTATACGAGTATGTCCGTATGCCTTTTGGACTTAAAAATGCACCAGCCACTTTTCAGCGACTAATGAACCACATACTAAGAGAATATATAAACAAAATTTGTGTCGTTTATTTAGATGACATTTTGATATTCTCCACGTCCCTAAAAGAACATATGAAAAACCTCAGAGACATCCTTCGAGTTTTGCAGAAACATAATTTAAAACTACAAATTAGCAAATGTTCATTCCTCAAGAAGCCGAATTCCTAGGTCACATATTAACACCAAAGGGAATAATGCCTAATGGTAATAAGATCAGTATAATCAGAAACCTCCCACTACCCCACACAGAAAAACAACTTAGAAGTTTTTTAGGAGCCTCTGGCTACTACAGGAAATTCATTCAGGATTATGCAAAAATTGCATATCCAATGACTAGGTATCTCAAAAAGGACACCAAAATAAATATTAGTGATCCTGAATACGTGAATGCGTTTGAAACACTCCGAAACAAATTGATAACACAACCAATCCTAAAATTTCCAGAATTCGAAAAACCATTTCATTTATACACCGATGCCAGTAACTTTGCCATCGGATCTGTCCTAACACAGGACAAACAACCGGTTTGCTATATCTCTAGGACTCTGAACGAGCATGAAAGAAATTATTCCGTAACCGATAAAGAATTTCTAGCCATTGTCTGGAGTGTATCCAAACTAAGACCCTATCTGTGGGGAAATAAATTCAAGATCACAACTGATCATCTCCCCATAAAATATTTGAATAAAAAATATAATGGTGCAGAGTTCTCACAACGCAACCAACGATGGTTACTTAAATTACAAGAATTTGATTACGATATTGAATATCTCAAAGGTCAAGAAAATCGAGTGGCCGACTTTTTAAGTAGAATTGAGAAAGAAAACAATGAAGTGAATCAAATTTCTGATAGCAGAACGGGTCAATCGACAGCGGAAGGACAATCTGATCACATACCTATTAAAGAAGGTATTGTCAATATATATAAACAACAAATTATTGTGAGTTATGACAAAGAACCAAAAGTGGAAACACTAAATGGTAAAAGAATTTTATATATCAGAGCCTCGGACCCTATTGAGACGATAACAGAACAACTCAAAGAAATTGCCCCAGGAGTTAGCGGTATTTATTCTGAAGTACAAGAATCTGACTTTAACAAAATTCAACGGTTACTCATGAACTTGCAGTCAGGAAATAGAAAGGTTAAATTGATTAAACTAACACGGAGAGTTAGAGACTTAAGGACGGAGGAGGAAGTTAGGAAACAGGTCTCCATATACCATATCAGGGAAAGTCAACACTCAGGAATCATAGAGACCTACAATACGTTAAAACAACAGATTTACTACCCTAAACTTACAAGGATAATTACACAAATTATAAACAATTGCGACGTATGTCAAAAGGCTAAATACGAGAGGAAACCTATTCAAGGGAAATTCAAAGTAACAGAAACACCTAGTAAACCTAACGAAATAGTTCACATAGATATCTACCATTTTCATAAACACATTTTTTTGACAATGATTGACAAGCTGACAAAGAAAGGGTATGTATACAGACTTGAAAGTAAAAATCACATTCACAAAACAGACGCTATCACAGAACATTTAACTAGAGAAGGTCCACCCTATAAAATAATTACGGATAACGAGTTTAATACAACATACATCAGAGAATTTCTTAGGGAACGAAATATCGAAGTGCATTTCACTAAACCGAACTCACATACAGGCAATGCAGACGTTGAACGCTTACATAGTACTATAGCTGAGATACTACTTAGCATGAACCAGGCAGAATCAGTAAATACCAAAATGTTTAGAGCTTTTCAAATCTATAACAAAAGGTATCATACTACGATAGGTATGTCACCAGAACAGGCTCAACATACAAATATAGAAGCATTAGTAACCAAGCTAAAAATGAAAAAAACCAAGGTTATAAACAAAAGGAACCAAGATAGGGAAGATTATATAGAAAGAAGATCATTTGGTTATATAAAGAATTATAAACATGTGAGACACAAAAATGAACCCAATTTTCGATTTAAAAACCTAGATAGAGTACATACATCAAATATTAAACGACCAAGACAATTTGTAGGTACTCACACTGATGCTGCTACTCCTGATGACACCAATGAACCTAGTACAAGCAGCACTTGTAATAACACCAATCGAAAGTGACAACGGATTCACAACGATAAGCATGGGTGAAGGAGAAATCATCAACCAAACCCAAACCATCATCCACATAGTAAAAATAAAAATGTTGATAGACACCTTACAGGAAATAAAAAAATTTGAAATTGTAGGACAAGACTCAGAAATAAGAAAGGAATGTAATACAATTTTTACAAAAATACATAGTATCATGCCTCATAAGACAAGATCAAAAAGAGGTCTCGTAAATATAGTAGGAACGGCTCAGAAATGGTTGTTCGGTACTATGGACAACTCAGATAGGGAAGAAATAGAAGAACACATAAAAGCTACTGACACTAACAATCAGAATGCAATTCAGGAACTAAACAAGCAAATCAAAATTAATACTCAATTAAACGGAAACATAAAAAACATAAGAGACTTAGTTTTGAGAGATAGGGAAGAAATAGAACGCTATCAGAATGAAAACCAACAGTTACAAAATACGATACTTAAACGCCTACAACGAACCGAAATACTAACTAGATTACAGATGTTAGAAAGAGTAATTGATAATTTGTTAGACACGATAGCTGCAGCGAAAATGGGAATAACCCACCCTAGCTTACTCACTAAGGACGAACTAATCATGACAGATATGAATTGGAGCAAATTAAGAAATATTAAGTCAGGGGTAATGAAATATACAGATGATGCCATTATTATAGCTTTGAAAATACCAGAAGAGATTATAACACGTCCAATTAAAATAATCGTACCAATACCAAATCGAGAAAAACAAGAAGTTGACTTAGAACCCTTTGTTGTAATTGTAAACGAAGGAAAAGAGTATAAATATAACGAGGAGAAAATTAATGTTAACGAATTAAAAGAGAGAAATGATTGTATTAGTAAGCAAAATTGTTTAATGAGGATCAATAATAATTTTGAAATTATTAATCTGAACGAAAGAACTTATATTATTAAAAACGCTAAAAATGTAACCGTACAAAATAATTGTGACTCTAGAAATTTAACTTTTGCTGGAAATCTTATTGTTAATATTCAGAATTGTAATATTAAAATCAATGACGCTATAATTAAGAACAAAGAAACTAATTATACATTTCAATTCTATTATGAAGAAATAATGAAAGAAAATGCCACCATCAATACGGTGTTTACAAAATTTAAGGAACTACAAGAAATTGAAAATAGACATAACCTAGAATTAGTTCAATACCACAAAGTAAAAACCTATTTAATCTCTGGTACATCCATGTTAATAATTATTATTGGTATAAGTATCATTGGAATCGTAATGTACAAGAATGTCAGAAGTACCGGTAAAATTAAAATTAAAATTGATAGCTTAACAGAAGAGCAAGGAAAAAAACAAACGAAACCCTCAAATCAAAATTTCCAGGAGAAAATTTTCTCTAAGGAAGGAGGAGTTAAGTATTGGTCGTAATTCTTAAAAATAAAAATATACAATGTGTCACCATACTTGCTTGTGTTTGCATTCTTCAATTGCACACCATAAATTCTTATCGTCATCACTTTTATGTGACCCATAAAAGTAACGATGACCGAAAGAGTAAACAAGGAAAGTGAACCAATGCATTCGGTTAACCTATTGAGAAATAGGGAGAATAAAACCAATGCATTCGGCTGACCTCTTGAAGAATGTAAGCCCAATCAAGTCAATTGGGGGACCGTGTTGAAATATTAAAAATAACAAAACCTTCTTCGGGCATTCGATTCGATCTGAGTGGTAGTTCATAGTAAACTCTCATCCGGATAGTACGGTGCAGCCCTGCTTAAGACAGCGGCCGTATTATTAATAGTAAATAAAGAACTAAAACCGTAATTATAATAGAATATATATAATAAAGAGAATATATTAAAAAAAAATTACGAAGTTCAGTTATTTATTTCGCGCAATTTATTTCTGGACTCCAAGTGTCCAGAAATATTTTGCGGTATGGCGTGCAAGGTATTTCTGGACACCCAGTGTCCAGAAATATTTTGCGGTATGGCGCGCAATATATTTCTGGACACTCAGTGCCCAGAAATATTTTACGGTATGGCCCGCAATGTATTTCTGGACACTCAGTGTCCAGAAATATTTTGCGGTATGGCGCGCAATGTATTTCTGGACACCCAGTGTCCAGAAATATTTTGCGGTATGGCGCGCAATGTATTTCTGGACACCCAGTGTCCAGAAATATTTTGCGGTATGGCGTGCAAGGTATTTCTGGACACCCAGTGTCCAGAAATATTTTGCGGTATGGCGCGCAATATATTTCTGGACACTCAGTGCCCAGAAATATTTTACGGTATGGCGCGCAATATATTTCTGGACACCCAGTGTCCAGAAATATTTTGCGGTATGGCGCGCAATATATTTCTGGACACCCAGTGTCCAGAAATATTTTGCGGTATGGCGCGCAATATATTTCTGGACACCCAGTGTCCAGAAATATTTTGCGGTATGGCGCGCAATGTATTTCTGGACACTCAGTGTCCAGAAATATTTTGCGGTATGGCGCGCAATGTATTTCTGGACACCCAGTGTCCAGAAATATTTTGCGGTATGGCGCGCAATGTATTTCTGGACACCCAGTGTCCAGAAATATTTTGCGGTATGGCGCGCAATGTATTTCTGGACACCCAGTGTCCAGAAATATTTTGCGGTATGGCGTGCAAGGTATTTCTGGACACCCAGTGCCCAGAAATATTTTACGGTATGGCCCGCAATGTATTTCTGGACACTCAGTGTCCAGAAATATTTTGCGGTATGGCGCGCAATGTATTTCTGGACACCCAGTGTCCAGAAATATTTTGCGGTATGGCGCGCAATGTATTTCTGGACACCCAGTGTCCAGAAATATTTTGCGGTATGGCGTGCAAGGTATTTCTGGACACCCAGTGTCCAGAAATATCTTGCGGTATGGCGCGCAATGTATTTCTGGACACCCAGTGTCCAGAAATATTTTGCGGTATGGCGCGCAATATATTTCTGGACACTCAGTGCCCAGAAATATTTTACGGTATGGCGCGCAATATATTTCTGGACACCCAGTGTCCGGTATGGCGCGCAATATATTTCTGGACACCCAGTGTCCAGAAATATTTTGCGGTATGGCGTGCAAGGTATTTCTGGACACCCAGTGTCCAGAAATATTTTGCGGTATGGCGCGCAATATATTTCTGGACACTCAGTGCCCAGAAATATTTTACATTGCGGTATGGCGCGCAATGTATTTCTGGACACCCAGTGTCCAGAAATATTTTGCGGTATGGCGCGCAATGTATTTCTGGACACCCAGTGTCCAGAAATATTTTACGGTATGGCGCGCAATTTATTTCTGGACTCCCAGTGTCCAGAAATATTTTGCGGTGTGGCGCGCATTATATTTCTGTACACCCAGTGTCCAGAAATATTTTGCGGTATGGCGCGCAATATATTTCTGGACACCCAGTGTCCAGAAATATTTTGCGGTATGGCGCGCAATGTATTTCTGGACACCCAGTGTCCAGAAATATTTTGCGGTATGGCGCGCAATATATTTCTGGACACCCAGAAATATATTGCCAGTGTATGGTATGGCGCGCAATATATTTCTGGACACCCAGTGTCCAGAAATATTTTGCGGTATGGTGCGCAATATATTTCTGGACACCCAGTGTCCAAAAATATTTTGCGGTATGGCGCGCAATATATTTCTGGACACCCAGTATCCAGAAATATTTTGCGGTATGGCGCCCAGTGTCCAGAAACACCCAGTGTCCAGAAATATTTTACGGTATGGCGCGCAATTTATTTCTGGACTCCCAGTGTCCAGAAATATTTTGCGGTGTGGCGCGCATTATATTTCTGTACACCCAGTGTCCAGAAATATTTTGCGGTATGGCGCGCAATATATTTCTGGACACCCAGTGTCCAGAAATATTTTGCGGTATGGCGCGCAATGTATTTCTGGACACCCAGTGTCCAGAAATATTTTGCGGTATGGCGCGCAATATATTTCTGGACACCCAGAAATATATTGCCAGTGTATGGTATGGCGCGCAATATATTTCTGGACACCCAGAAATATATTGCCAGTGTATGGTATGGCGCGCAATATATTTCTGGACACCCAGTGTCCAGAAATATTTTGCGGTATGGCGCGCAATATATTTCTGGACACCCAGTGTCCAAAAATATTTTGCGGTATGGCGCGCAATATATTTCTGGACACCCAGTATCCAGAAATATTTTGCGGTATGGCGCCCAGTGTCCAGAAACATTTTGCGGTATGGCGCGCAATTTATTCCTGGACACCCAGTGTCCAGAAATATTTTGCGGTATGGCGCGCAATATATTTCTGGACACCCAGTGTCCAGAAATATTTTGCGGTATGGCGCGCAATATATTTCTGGACACCCAGTGTCCAGAAATATTTTGCGGTATGGCGCGCAATATATTTCTGGACACCCAGTGTCCAGAAATATTTTGCGGTATGGCGCGCAATATATTTCTGGACACCCAGTATCCAGAAATATTTTGCGGTATGGCGCCCAGTGTCCAGAAACATTTTGCGGTATGGCGCGCAATTTATTCCTGGACACCCAGTGTCCAGAAATATTTTGCGGTATGGCGCGCAATGTATTTCTGGACACCCAGTGTCCAGAAATATTTTGCGGTATGGCGCGCAATGTATTTCTGGACACCCAGTGTCACCCAGTGGTTTGCGGTATGGCGCGCAATGTATTTCTGGACACCCAGTGTCCAGAAATATTTTGCGGTATGGCGCGCAATATATTTCTGGACACCCAGTGTCCAGAAATATTTTGCGGTATGGCGCGCAATGTATTTCTGGACACCCAGTGTCCAGAAATATTTTGCGGTATGGCGCGCAATATATTTCTGGACACCCAGTGTCCAGAAATATTTTGCGGTATGGCGCGCAATGTATTTCTGGACACCCAGTGTCCAGAAATATTTTGCGGTATGGCGCGCAATATATTTCTGGACACCCAGTGTCCAGAAATATTTTGCGGTATGGCGCGCAATGTATTTCTGGACACCCAGTGTCCAGAAATATTTTGCTGTATGGCGCGCAATATATTTCTGGACACCCAGTGTCGCGCAATATATTTCTGGACACCCAGTGTCCAGAAATATTTTGCGGTATAGCGCGCAATGTATTTCTGGACACCCAGTGTCCAGAAATATTTTGCGGTATGGCGCGCAATATATTTCTGGACACCCAGTGTCCAGAAATATTTTGCGGTATGGCGCGCAATGTATTTCTGGACACGCAGTGTCACCCAGTGGTTTGCGGTATGGCGCGCAATGTATTTCTGGACACCCAGTGTACAGAAATATTTACTGGGTGTCCAGGAATAAATTGCGCGCCATACCGCAAAATGTTTCTGGACACTGGGCGCCATACCGCAAAATATTTCTGGACACTGGGTGTCCAGAAATACATTGCGCGCCATACCGCAAAATATTTCTGGACACTGGGTGTCCAGAAATATATTGCGCGCCATACCGCAAAATATTTCTGGACACTGGGTGTCCAGAAATATATTGCGCGCCATACCGCAAAATATTTCTGGACACTGCGTGTCCAGAAAAATATTGCGCGTCATACCGCAAAATATTTCTGGACACTAGGTGTCCAGAAATACATTGCGCGCCATACCGCAAAATATTTCTGGACACTGGGTGTCCAGAAATATATTGCGCGCCATACCGCAAAATATTTCTGGACACTGGGTGTCCAGAAATACATTGCGCGCCATACCGCAAAATATTTCTGGACACTGGGTGTCCAGAAATATATTGCACGCCATACCGCAAAATATTTCTGGACACTGGGCGTCCAGAGATATATTGCGCGCCATACCGCAAAATATTTCTGGACACTAGGTGTCCAGAAATACATTGCGCGCCATACCGCAAAATATTTCTGTACACTGGGTGTCCAGAAATACATTGCGCGCCATACCGTGTCCAGAAATATATTGCGCGCCACACCGCAAAATATTTCTGGACACTGGGAGTCCAGAAATAAATTGCGCGCCATACCGTAAAATATTTCTGGACACTGGGTGTCCAGAAATATATTGCGCGCCATACCGCAAAATATTTCTGTACACTGGGTGTCCAGAAATACATTGCGCGCCATACCGCAAACCACTGGGTGACACTGGGTGTCCAGAAATACATTGCGCGCCACACCGCAAAATATTTCTGGACACTGGGTGTCCAGAAATATATTGCGCGCCATACCGCAAAATATTTCTGGACACTGGGTGTCCAGGAATAAATTGCGCGCCATACCGCAAAATGTTTCTGGACACTGGGCGCCATACCGCAAAATATTTCTGGACACTAGGTGTCCAGAAATACATTGCGCGCCATACCGCAAAATATTTCTGGACACTGGGTGTCCAGAAATATATTGCGCGCCATACCGCAAAATATTTCTGGACACTGGGTGTCCAGAAATATATTGCACGCCATACCGCAAAATATTTCTGGACACTGGGTGTCCAGAAATATATTGCGCGCCATACCGTAAAATATTTCTGGGCACTGAGTGTCCAGAAATATATTGCGCGCCATACCGCAAAATATTTCTGGACACTGGGTGTCCAGAAATACCTTGCACGCCATACCGCAAAATATTTCTGGACACTGGGTGTCCAGAAATACATTGCGCGCCATACCGCAAAATATTTCTGGACACTGAGTGTCCAGAAATACATTGCGGGCCATACCGTAAAATATTTCTGGGCACTGAGTGTCCAGAAATATATTGCGCGCCATACCGCAAAATATTTCTGGACACTGGGTGTCCAGAAATACCTTGCACGCCATACCGCAAAATATTTCTGGACACTGGGTGTCCAGAAATATATTGCGCGTCATACCGCAAAATATTTCTGGACACTAGGTGTCCAGAAATACATTGCGCGCCATACCGCAAAATATTTCTGGACACTGGGTGTCATACCGCAAAATATTTCTGGACACTGGGTGTCCAGAAATATATTGCGCGTCATACCGCAAAATATATTTCTGGAAATATATTGCGCGCCATACCGCAAAATATTTCTGGACACTGGGTGTCCAGAAATATATTGCGCGCCATACCGCAAAATATTTCTGGATACTGGGTGTCCAGAAATATATTGCGCGCCATACCGCAAAATATTTCTGGACACTGGGTGTCCAGAAATACATTGCGCGCCATACCGCAAAATATTTCTGGACACTGGGTGTCCAGAAATATATTGCGCGCCATACCGCAAAATTGCGCGCCATACCGCAAAATATTTCTGGACACCCAGTGTCCAGAAATATTTTGCGGTATAGCGCGCAATATATTTCTGGACACCCAGTATCCAGAAATATTTTGGATGGAATATTTTGGAATTCTGGACACCCAGTGTCCAGAAATATTTTGCGGTATGGCGCGCAATGTATTTCTGGACACCCAGTGTCCCGAAATATTTTGCGGTATGGCGCGCAATATATTTCTGGACACCCAGTGTCCAGAAATATTTTGCGGCATGGCGCGCAATATATTTCTGGACACCCAGTGTCCAGAAATATCTTGCGGTATGGCGCGCAATGTATTTCTGGACACCCAGTGTCCAGAAATATTTTGCGGTATGGCGCGCAATGTATTTCTGGACACCCAGTGTCCAGAAATATTTTGCGGTATGGCGCGCAATATATTTCTGGACACCCAGTGTCCAGAAATATTTTGCGGTATGGCGCGCAATGTATTTCTGGACACCTAGTGTCCAGAAATATTTTGCGGTATGACGCGCAATATATTTCTGGACACCCAGTGTCCAGAAACATTTTGCGGTATGGCGCGCAATTTATTCCTGGACACTGGGTGTCCAGAAATATATTGCGGACACTGGGTGTCCAGAAATATATTGCGCGCCATACCGCAAAATGTTTCTGGACACTGGGTGTCCAGAAATATATTGCGGACACTGGGTGTCCAGAAATATATTGCGCGCCATACCGCAAAATATTTTTGGACACTGGGTGTCCAGAAATATATTGCGCGCCATACCGCAAAATATTTCTGGACACTGGGTGTCCAGAATTCCAAAATATTCCATCCAAAATATTTCTGGATACTGGGTGTCCAGAAATATATTGCGCGCTATACCGCAAAATATTTCTGGACACCCAGTGTATGGCGCGCAATTTTGCGGTATGGCGCGCAATATATTTCTGGACACCCAGTGTCCAGAAATATTTTGCGGTATGGCGCGCAATGTATTTCTGGACACCCAGTGTCCAGAAATATTTTGCGGTATGGCGCGCAATATATTTCTGGACACCCAGTGTCCAAAAATATTTTGCGGTATGGCGCGCAATATATTTCTGGACACCCAGTGTCCAGAAATATTTTGCGGTATGGCGCGCAATGTATTTCTGGACACCCAGTGTCCAGAAATATTTTGCGGTATGGCGCGCAATATATTTCTGGACACCCAGTGTCCAGAAATATTTTGCGGTATGGCGCGCAATATATTTCTGGACACCCAGTGTCCAGAAATATTTTGCGGTATGGCGCGCAATATATTTCTGGACACCCAGTATCCAGAAATATTTTGCGGTATGGCGCCCAGTGTCCAGAAACATTTTGCGGTATGGCGCGCAATTTATTCCTGGACACCCAGTGTCCAGAAATATTTTGCGGTATGGCGCGCAATGTATTTCTGGACACCCAGTGTCCAGAAATATTTTGCGGTATGGCGCGCAATATATTTCTGGACGCCCAGTGTCCAGAAAAATTTTGCGGTATGGCGCGCAATATATTTCTGGACACCCAGTGACCAGAAATATTTTGCGGTATGGCGCGCAATATATTTCTGGACACCCAGTACCAGACCAGAAATATTTTGCGGTATGGTGCGCAATATATTTCTAGACACCTAGTGTCCAGAAATATTTTGCGGTGTGGCGCCCAATGTATATCTGGACACCCAGTGTCCAGAAATATTTTGCGGTGTGGCGCGCAATGTATATCTGGACACCCAGTGTCCAGAAATATTTTGCGGTATGGCGCACAATATATTTCTGGACACCTAGTGTCCACATATATTTTGCGGTATGGAGCGCAATGTATTTCTGGACACCCAGTGACCAGAAATATTTTGCGGTAAGCGCGCAAATGGACACCGAGTGTCCAGAAATATTTTACGGTAAGCGCGCAAATGGACACACAGTGTCCAGAAATATTTTGCGGTATGGCGCGCAATGTATTTCTGGACACCCAGTGTCCAGAAATATTTTGCGGTATGGCGCGCAATATATTTCTGGACACCCAGTGTCCAGAAATATTTTGCGGTATGGCGCGCAATATATTTCTGGACACCCAGTGTCCAGAAATATTTTGCGGTATGGCGCGCAATATATTTCTGGACACCCAGTGTCCAGAAATATTTTGCGGTATGGCGCGCAATATATTTCTGGACACCTAGTGTCCAGATATATTTTGCGGTATGGCGCGCAATATATTTCTGGACACCTAGTGTCCAGATATATTTTGCGGTATGGCGCGCAATATATTTCTGGAAATATTTTGCAGTGTCCAGAAATATTTTGCGGTATGGCGCGCAATATATTTCTGGAAATATTTTGCAGTGTCCAGAAATATTTTGCGGTATGTCGCGCAATATATTTCTGGACACCCAGTGTCCAGAAATATCTTGCGGTTTGGCGCGCAATGTATTTCTGGACACCCAGTGTCCAGAAATATTTTACGGTATGGCGCGCAATATATTTCTGGACACCCAGTGTCCAGAAATATTTTGCGGTATGGCGCGCAATGTATTTCTGGACACCCAGTGTCCAGAAATATTTTACGGTATGGCGCGCAATATATTTCTGGACACCCAGTGTCCAGAAATATTTTGCGGTATGGCGCGCAATGTATTTCTGGACACCCAGTGTCCAGAAATATTTTGCGGTATGGCGCGCAATATATTTCTGGACACCCAGTGTCCAGAAATATTTTGCGGTATGGCGCGCAATATATTTCTGGACACCCAGTGTCCAGAAATATTTTGCGGTATGGCGCGCAATGTATTTCTGGACACCCAGTGTCCAGAAATATTTTGCGGTATGGCGCGCAATATATTTCTGGACACCCAGTGTCCAGAAATATTTTGCGGTATGGCGCCCAGTGTCCAGAAACATTTTGCGGTATGGCGCGCAATTTATTCCTGGACACCCAGTGTCCAGAAATATTTTGCGGTATGGCGCGCAATGTATTTCTGGACACCCAGTGTCCAGAAATATTTTGCGGTATGGCGCGCAATATATTTCTGGACGCCCAGTGTCCAGAAAAATTTTGCGGTATGGCGCGCAATATATTTCTGGACACCCAGTGACCAGAAATATTTTGCGGTGTGGCGCCCAATGTATATCTGGACACCCAGTGTCCAGAAATATTTTGCGGTGTGGCGCGCAATGTATATCTGGACACCCAGTGTCCAGAAATATTTTGCGGTATGGCGCACAATATATTTCTGGACACCTAGTGTCCACATATATTTTGCGGTATGGAGCGCAATGTATTTCTGGACACCCAGTGTCCAGAAATATTTTGCGGTAAGCGCGCAAATGGACACCCAGTGTCCAGAAATATTTTGCGGTATGGCGCGCAATATATTTCTGGAAATATTTTGCAGTGTCCAGAAATATTTTGCGGTATGGCGCGCAATGTATTTCTGGACACCCAGTGTCCAGAAATATTTTGCGGTATGGCGCGCAATATATTTCTGGACACCCAGTGTCCAGAAATATTTTGCGGTATGGCGCGCAATATATTTCTGGACACCCAGTGTCCAGAAATATTTTGCGGTATGGCGCGCAATATATTTCTGGACACCCAGTGTCCAGAAATATTTTGCGGTATGGCGCGCAATATATTTCTGGACACCTAGTGTCCAGATATATTTTGCGGTATGGCGCGCAATATATTTCTGGACACCTAGTGTCCAGATATATTTTGCGGTATGGCGCGCAATATATTTCTGGAAATATTTTGCAGTGTCCAGAAATATTTTGCGGTATGGCGCGCAATATATTTCTAGACACCCAGTGTCCAGAAATATTTTGCGGTATGGCGCGCAATGTATTTCTGGACACCCAGTGTCCATAAATATTTTGCGGTATGGCGTTGGACACCCAGTGTCCAGAAATATTTTGCGGTATATCGCGCAGTGTCCAGAAATATTTGGCGTTATGGCGCGCAATATATTTCTGGACACCCAGTGTCCAGAAATATTTTGCGGTATGGCGCGCAATATATTTCTGGACGCCCAGTGTCCAGAAATATTTTGCGGTATGGCGTTGCACACGTAGTGTCCAGAAATATTTTGCGGTATGGCGCGCAATATATTTCTGGACACCCAGTGTCCAAATATTTCTTTTGCGGTATGGCGCGCAATATATTTCTGGACACCCAGTGTCCAAATATTTCTTTTGCGGTATGGTGCGCAATATATTTCTGGACACCCAGTGTCCAGTGAAATATTTTGCGGTATGGCGCGCAATGTATTTCTGGACACCTAGTGTCCAGAAATATTTTGCGGTATGGCGCGCAATATATTTCTGGACACCTAGTGTCCAGATATATTTTGCGGTATGGAGCGCAATGTATTTCTGGACACCCAGTGTCCAGATATATTTTGCGGTATGGAGCGCAATGTATTTCTGGACACCCAGTGTCCAGAAATATTTTGTGGTATGGCGCGCAATATATTTCTGGACACCCAGTGTCCAGAAATATTTTGCGGTATGGCGCGCAATATATTTCTGGACACCTAGTGTCCAGATATATTTCGCGGTATGGCGCGCAATGTATTTCTGGACACCCAGTGTCCAGAAATATTTTGCGGTTTGGCGCGCAATTTATTTCTGGACACCCAGTGTTCAGTGAAATATTTTGCGGTATGGCGCGCAATGTATTTCTGGACACCCAGTGTCCAGAAATATTTTACGGTATGGCGCGCAAATGGACACCCAGTGTCCAGAAATATTTTGCGGTATGGCGCGCAATATATTTCTGGACACCTAGTGTCCAGATATATTTTGCGGTATGGCGCGCAATGTATTTCTGGACACCTAGTGTCCAGATATATTTTGCGGTATGGCGCGCAATGTATTTCTGGACACCTAGTGTCCAGATATATTTAGCGGTATGGCGTTGGACACCTAGTGTCCAGAAATATTTTGCGGTATGGCGCGCAATATATTTCTGGACAACCAGTGTCCAGAAATATTTTGCGGTATGGCGCGCAATATATTTCTGGACACCTAGTGTCCAGAAATATTTTGCGGTATGGCGTTGGACACCTAGTGTCCAGAAATATTTTGCGGTGTGGCGCGCAATGTATATCTGGACACCCAGTGTCCAGAAATATTTTGCGGTATGGCGCACAATATATTTCTGGACACCTAGTGTCCAGAAATATTTTGCGGTATGACGTTTTACACCTAGGGTCCAGAAATATTTTGCGGTATGGCGCGCAATGTATTTCTGGACACCCAGTGTCCAGAAATATTTTACGGTATGGCGCGCAAATGGACACCCAGTGTCCAGAAATATTTTGCGGTATGGCGCGCAATATATTTCTGGACACCTAGTATCCAGAAATATTGTACGGTATGACGTTTTACACCTAGGGTCCAGAAATATTTTGCGGTATGGCGCGCAATATATTTCTGGACACCCAGTGTCCAGAAATATTTTACGGTATGGCGCGCAAATGGACACCCAGTGTCCAGAAATATTTTGCGGTGTGGCGCGCAATGTATATCTGGACACCCAGTGTCCAGAAATATTTTGCGGTATGGCGCGCAATGTATTTCTGGACACCCAGTGTCCAGAAATATTTTACGGTATGGCGCGCAAATGGACACCCAGTGTCCAGAAATATTTTGCGGTATGGCGCACAATATATTTCTGGACACCTAGTGTCCAGAAATATTGTACGGTATGACGTTTTACACCTAGGGTCCAGAAATATTTTGCGGTATGGCGCGCAATGTATTTCTGGACACCCAGTGTCCAGAAATATTTTACGGTATGGCGCGCAAATGGACACCCAGTGTCCAGAAATATTTTGCGGTATGGCGCACAATATATTTCTGGACACCTAGTGTCCAGAAATATTGTACGGTATGACGTTTTACACCTAGGGTCCAGAAATATTTTGCGGTATGGCGCGCAATGTATTTCTGGACACCCAGTGTCCAGAAATATGTTACGGTATGGCGCGCAAATGGACACCCAGTGTCCAGAAATATTTTGCGGTGTGGCGCGCAATGTATATCTGGACACCCAGTGTCCAGAAATATTTTGCGGTATGGCGCGCAATGTATTTCTGGACACCCAGTGTCCACACCCAGTGTCCACACCCAGTGTCCAGAAATATTTTGCGCGGCATACCGCAAAATATTTCTGGACACTGGGTGTGGACACTGGGTGTCCAGAAATACATTGCGCGCCATACCGCAAAATATTTCTGGACACTGGGTGTCCATTTGCGCGCCATACCGTAAAATATTTCTGGACACTGGGTGTCCAGAAATACATTGCGCGCCATACCGCAAATTATTTCTGGACACTAGGTGTCCAGAAATATATTGCGCGGCATACCGCAAAATATTTCTGGACACTGGGTGTGGACACTGGGTGTCCAGAAATACATTGCGCGCCATACCGCAAAATATTTCTGGACACTGGGTGTCCAGATATACATTGCGCGCCACACCGCAAAATATTTCTGGACACTGGGTGTCCATTTGCGCGCCATACCGTAACATATTTCTGGACACTGGGTGTCCAGAAATACATTGCGCGCCATACCGCAAAATATTTCTGGACCCTAGGTGTAAAACGTCATACCGTACAATATTTCTGGACACTAGGTGTCCAGAAATATATTGTGCGCCATACCGCAAAATATTTCTGGACACTGGGTGTCCATTTGCGCGCCATACCGTAAAATATTTCTGGACACTGGGTGTCCAGAAATACATTGCGCGCCATACCGCAAAATATTTCTGGACCCTAGGTGTAAAACGTCATACCGTACAATATTTCTGGACACTAGGTGTCCAGAAATATATTGTGCGCCATACCGCAAAATATTTCTGGACACTGGGTGTCCATTTGCGCGCCATACCGTAAAATATTTCTGGACACTGGGTGTCCAGAAATACATTGCGCGCCATACCGCAAAATATTTCTGGACACTGGGTGTCCAGATATACATTGCGCGCCACACCGCAAAATATTTCTGGACACTGGGTGTCCATTTGCGCGCCATACCGTAAAATATTTCTGGACACTGGGTGTCCAGAAATATATTGCGCGCCATACCGCAAAATATTTCTGGACCCTAGGTGTAAAACGTCATACCGTACAATATTTCTGGATACTAGGTGTCCAGAAATATATTGCGCGCCATACCGCAAAATATTTCTGGACACTGGGTGTCCATTTGCGCGCCATACCGTAAAATATTTCTGGACACTGGGTGTCCAGAAATACATTGCGCGCCATACCGCAAAATATTTCTGGACCCTAGGTGTAAAACGTCATACCGCAAAATATTTCTGGACACTAGGTGTCCAGAAATATATTGTGCGCCATACCGCAAAATATTTCTGGACACTGGGTGTCCAGATATACATTGCGCGCCACACCGCAAAATATTTCTGGACACTAGGTGTCCAACGCCATACCGCAAAATATTTCTGGACACTAGGTGTCCAGAAATATATTGCGCGCCATACCGCAAAATATTTCTGGACACTGGTTGTCCAGAAATATATTGCGCGCCATACCGCAAAATATTTCTGGACACTAGGTGTCCAACGCCATACCGCTAAATATATCTGGACACTAGGTGTCCAGAAATACATTGCGCGCCATACCGCAAAATATATCTGGACACTAGGTGTCCAGAAATACATTGCGCGCCATACCGCAAAATATATCTGGACACTAGGTGTCCAGAAATATATTGCGCGCCATACCGCAAAATATTTCTGGACACTGGGTGTCCAGAAATATATTGCGCGCCATACCGCAAAATATTTCTGGACACTGGGTGTCCATTTGCGCGCCATACCGCAAAATATATCTGGACACTAGGTGTCCAGAAATATATTGCGCGCCATACCGCAAAATATTTCTGGACACTGGGTGTCCATTTGCGCGCCATACCGTAAAATATTTCTGGACACTGGGTGTCCAGAAATACATTGCGCGCCATACCGCAAAATATTTCACTGAACACTGGGTGTCCAGAAATAAATTGCGCGCCAAACCGCAAAATATTTCTGGACACTGGGTGTCCAGAAATACATTGCGCGCCATACCGCGAAATATATCTGGACACTAGGTGTCCAGAAATATATTGCGCGCCATACCGCAAAATATTTCTGGACACTGGGTGTCCAGAAATATATTGCGCGCCATACCACAAAATATTTCTGGACACTGGGTGTCCAGAAATACATTGCGCTCCATACCGCAAAATATATCTGGACACTAGGTGTCCAGAAATATATTGCGCGCCATACCGCAAAATATTTCTGGACACTAGGTGTCCAGAAATACATTGCGCGCCATACCGCAAAATATTTCACTGGACACTGGGTGTCCAGAAATATATTGCGCACCATACCGCAAAAGAAATATTTGGACACTGGGTGTCCAGAAATATATTGCGCGCCATACCGCAAAAGAAATATTTGGACACTGGGTGTCCAGAAATATATTGCGCGCCATACCGCAAAATATTTCTGGACACTACGTGTGCAACGCCATACCGCAAAATATTTCTGGACACTGGGTGTCCAGAAATATATTGCGCGCCATACCGCAAAATATTTCTGGTCACTGGGTGTCCAGAAATGTATTGCGCGCCATACCGCAAAATATTTCTGGACACTGGGCGTCCAGAAATATATTGCGCGCCATACCGCAAAATATTTCTGGACACTGGGTGTCCAGAAATATATTGCGCGCCATAACGCCAAATATTTCTGGACACTGCGCGATATACCGCAAAATATTTCTGGACACTGGGTGTCCAACGCCATACCGCAAAATATTTATGGACACTGGGTGTCCAGAAATACATTGCGCGCCATACCGCAAAATATTTCTGGACACTGGGTGTCTAGAAATATATTGCGCGCCATACCGCAAAATATTTCTGGACACTGCAAAATATTTCCAGAAATATATTGCGCGCCATACCGCAAAATATATCTGGACACTAGGTGTCCAGAAATATATTGCGCGCCATACCGCAAAATATATCTGGACACTAGGTGTCCAGAAATATATTGCGCGCCATACCGCAAAATATTTCTGGACACTGGGTGTCCAGAAATATATTGCGCGCCATACCGCAAAATATTTCTGGACACTGGGTGTCCAGAAATATATTGCGCGCCATACCGCAAAATATTTCTGGACACTGGGTGTCCAGAAATATATTGCGCGCCATACCGCAAAATATTTCTGGACACTGGGTGTCCAGAAATACATTGCGCGCCATACCGCAAAATATTTCTGGACACTGCAAAATATTTCCAGAAATATATTGCGCGCCATACCGCAAAATATTTCTGGACACTGGGTGTCCATTTGCGCGCTTACCGCAAAATATTTCTGGACACTGGGTGTCCAGAAATACATTGCGCTCCATACCGCAAAATATATGTGGACACTAGGTGTCCAGAAATATATTGTGCGCCATACCGCAAAATATTTCTGGACACTGGGTGTCCAGATATACATTGCGCGCCACACCGCAAAATATTTCTGGACACTGGGTGTCCAGATATACATTGGGCGCCACACCGCAAAATATTTCTGGTCACTGGGTGTCCAGAAATATATTGCGCGCCATACCGCAAAATTTTTCTGGACACTGGGCGTCCAGAAATATATTGCGCGCCATACCGCAAAATATTTCTGGACACTGGGTGTCCAGAAATACATTGCGCGCCATACCGCAAAATATTTCTGGACACTGGGTGTCCAGGAATAAATTGCGCGCCATACCGCAAAATGTTTCTGGACACTGGGCGCCATACCGCAAAATATTTCTGGACACTGGGTGTCCAGAAATATATTGCGCGCCATACCGCAAAATATTTCTGGACACTGGGTGTCCAGAAATACATTGCGCGCCATACCGCAAAATATTTCTGGACACTGGGTGTCCAGAAATATATTGCGCGCCATACCGCAAAATATTTCTGGACACTGGGTGTCCAGAAATATATTGCGCGCCATACCGCAAAATATTTCTGGACACTGGGTGTCCAGAAATACATTGCGCGCCATACCGCAAAATATTTCTGGACACTGGATGTCCAGAAATATATTGCGCGCCATACCGTAAAATATTTCTGGACACTGGGTGTCCAGAAATACATTGCGCGCCATACCGCAAAATATTTCTGGACACTGGGTGGCCAGAAATATATTGCGCGCCATACCGTAAAATATTTCTGGACACTGGGTGTCCAGAAATACATTGCGCGCCAAACCGCAAGATATTTCTGGACACTGGGTGTCCAGAAATATATTGCGCGACATACCGCAAAATATTTCTGGACACTGCAAAATATTTCCAGAAATATATTGCGCGCCATACCGCAAAATATTTCTGGACACTGCAAAATATTTCCAGAAATATATTGCGCGCCATACCGCAAAATATATCTGGACACTAGGTGTCCAGAAATATATTGCGCGCCATACCGCAAAATATTTCTGGACACTGGGTGTCCAGAAATATATTGCGCGCCATACCGCAAAATATTTCTGGACACTGGGTGTCCAGAAATATATTGCGCGCCATACCGCAAAATATTTCTGGACACTGGGTGTCCAGAAATATATTGCGCGCCATACCGCAAAATATTTCTGGACACTGGGTGTCCAGAAATACATTGCGCGCCATACCGCAAAATATTTCTGGACACTGTGTGTCCATTTGCGCGCTTACCGTAAAATATTTCTGGACACTGGGTGTCCATTTGCGCGCTTACCGCAAAATATTTCTGGTCACTGGGTGTCCAGAAATACATTGCGCTCCATATGTATGGCGCGCAAATGGACACCCAGTGTCCAGAAATATTTTGCGGTATGGCGCGCAATATATTTCTGGACACCTAGTATCCAGAAATATTGTACGGTATGACGTTTTACACCTAGGGTCCAGAAATATTTTGCGGTATGGCGCGCAATATATTTCTGGACACCCAGTGTCCAGAAATATTTTACGGTATGGCGCGCAAATGGACACCCAGTGTCCAGAAATATTTTGCGGTGTGGCGCGCAATGTATATCTGGACACCCAGTGTCCAGAAATATTTTGCGGTATGGCGCGCAATGTATTTCTGGACACCCAGTGTCCAGAAATATTTTACGGTATGGCGCGCAAATGGACACCCAGTGTCCAGAAATATTTTGCGGTATGGCGCACAATATATTTCTGGACACCTAGTGTCCAGAAATATTGTACGGTATGACGTTTTACACCTAGGGTCCAGAAATATTTTGCGGTATGGCGCGCAATGTATTTCTGGACACCCAGTGTCCAGAAATATTTTACGGTATGGCGCGCAAATGGACACCCAGTGTCCAGAAATATTTTGCGGTATGGCGCACAATATATTTCTGGACACCTAGTGTCCAGAAATATTGTACGGTATGACGTTTTACACCTAGGGTCCAGAAATATTTTGCGGTATGGCGCGCAATGTATTTCTGGACACCCAGTGTCCAGAAATATGTTACGGTATGGCGCGCAAATGGACACCCAGTGTCCAGAAATATTTTGCGGTGTGGCGCGCAATGTATATCTGGACACCCAGTGTCCAGAAATATTTTGCGGTATGGCGCGCAATGTATTTCTGGACACCCAGTGTCCACACCCAGTGTCCAGAAATATTTTGCGGTATGCCGCGCAATATATTTCTGGACACCTAGTGTCCAGAAATAATTTGCGGTATGGCGCGCAATGTATTTCTGGACACCCAGTGTCCAGAAATATTTTACGGTATGGCGCGCAAATGGACACCCAGTGTCCAGAAATATTTTGCGGTATGGCGCGCAATGTATTTCTGGACACCCAGTGTCCACACCCAGTGTCCAGAAATATTTTGCGGTATGCCGCGCAATATATTTCTGGACACCTAGTGTCCAGAAATAATTTGCGGTATGGCGCGCAATGTATTTCTGGACACCCAGTGTCCAGAAATATTTTGCGGTGTGGCGCGCAATATATTTCTGGACAACCAGTGTCCAGAAATATTTTGCGGTATGGCGCGCAATATATTTCTGGACACCCAGTGTCCAGAAATATTTTGCGGTATGGCGCGCAATATATTTCTGGACACCCAGTGTCCAGAAATATTTTGCGGTATGGCGCGCAATATATTTCTGGACACCTAGTGTCCAGAAATATTTTGTGGTATGGCGCGCAATTTATTTCTGGACTCCTAGTGTCCAGATATATTTTGCGGTATGGCGCGCAATGTATTTCTGGACACCCAGTGTCCAGAAATATTTTTTTCGGTATGGCGCGCAATATATTTCTGGGCACCCAGTGCGGTATGGCGCGCAATATATTTCTGGACACCTAGTGTCCAGATATATCTTGCGGTATGGCGCGCAATATAGCGGAACTCAAAACAAACACAAAACACCTGAATGAAATGCTAGACAAAATATATAAGCAAATTGAACTCTCTAACGTAGACATGAAGAAAGAAATATCAAACACCTTTGCTAAAATGAATGAGACAATGTCAGAACTAGCACTTCAAATCAAGGATCTTACTCAGAAGAACTATGAGAAGGAGTTAAAAATCGCTCAAATTGAACAAAAAATCGATATTCTTGAGCAACAAGAAACTCGAATTTTAGCAATGGAAAGTAAAATCAACACTCTTGAACAAAAAGGTTACGATAAAAACATTGAAATTAAAAATGTCGTGAAGAAGGAGAATGAAGATGTCAAACAAATAGTCAAAACTATATTCAGAGTAGTTAAGATAAACATCGATGATAATGATATTGTGGAAGCCTATCGAACAAAACAAAAGCAAGAAAACATTGTCGCAAAATTTTCCTCTATGCACATTAAAAACCAGCTAATGCAAAATATACGCGGCAAACACATTAATGGCGAAACGTTAGAAATTGAAAATTCAAACGATAACAAAACGAAAATATATGTCAACGATCAGCTAACAGCAACAAACCGACGTTTGCTATGGCTGGCGAAAACAAAAGCAAAATGTGCAAAATGGATGTTTGTATGGGTGCGCGAGGGGCAAATCTTTGCAAAAAAGAATGAAAAATCAATTATTTTATATATTAACACAGAAAAGGATATTGAACTTATAGTATAAAGAGTAAACTATATAACAAAAATGAATAAGTTAACAACAAGCACACTCCAAAATTACGAAAACATAAATAAAACACAATTTAAAACTTTTCTTTTTTCATGTATTTATTTAAACATTCGATCGCTCCGAAAACACTTCACATCATTTCTAGCAGCAATAAATAATATAATTACACTCGTAGATGTTATAATACTCGTTGAAACAAATATCACAGATAATGAAAATGACATGTTCAACATACGCGGGTTCAACGCAGAATATTTCAACAGAGACCAACAGTTAGGCGGAGGAATAGCCGTCTACATAAAAGAATCACTCAACTATGAACGCTCTCTGCTCAAAACTCTCTCATTTGAGTCAATAAACATTAGAATCCATACAAAGGAAAGCCCAGTCTCAATTCTTGCCATATACCGCCCACCATCTAACAAACCTAAAGCTTTTATCAAAGAGATGGAGCAAGTTCTCGGTAAAATGGAAAAAATGAGAGACATGGTGATCATAGGAGACATGAATATCAACTTACATGACTGCGAAGGCAACAATAGAGGCACGAACACTGCAAGAGAATACCTTGAAATGATGTCATCCAATGGTATGATAAATACGAATAACGAGAGCACGAGAGTGGATATTGCCGCAGAAACAAGCACCAACATCGATCATCTGTTTATTCGTAGTAAGTTCAATGCCCAAACAGCTGTTGTCCTAACAAATATTTCCGATCATTACTCACTCATGCTGGGATTAGATCCTATGAGAAATGATACAGAGAGAAATCAAAAACAAAAAAAAGAAAATAGAAAAACTATAAGCAATCATAGGGTAAATGCTCTGATATCTGGCATAGACTGGAATGAAATCATTAATTTGCAAAATGTTAACGAAATTTACAAAAAAATACGAACCACATTTAAAACAATCTACGAAGAATCGCAAACATTATCAAATGAAAGGAAGAAAAGATTACCCAACCCTTGGATGAATGATGAATTAATCGAGTATTGTAAAAAAAGAGACGAACTTTACAAGAAATGGCTATCAAAACCTAAAGATAAAGCTAGAGAGAAGGAGTACAAAGCATATAGAAACGCAGTCAACAAAAAATTAGTAAATGCGAAAAACACGTTTTTCAAAAATAAGTTCTCGGAAAATAAAAACAATATCAAAAAAGTTTGGCAAACAATAAAAGAGATAGTGGGAAAAAAATCAGACAATCTTGATCAAATCATTCTAAAAAACTTTAAAAATGTTGAAATGGATGCCTTAACAAACAAATTCGCCTATACATTTAAGGAAAACGTGGTGAAAACAATACACGATTGTCCTATTAAAACATTAAACAGGAAAGAAAGTCCTATACAAAACTCACTATTCTTAGAAAGAACGAATGAACTAGAAGTCTTCAACATAATTAAAAACATAGATGTAAATAAAGGTCCCGGGTATGACGGAATACGACCGAAAGACCTGAAAAACAACGCTGAACTACTAGCACCTGCAATAGCAAAACTAATAAACGCTAGCCTCGATGAAATGACAATTCCTAAGGAACTAAAAATGTCTATAGTCCGACCAATTTATAAAAAAGGAACAAAGTCCGATGTCAACAACTATAGGCCGATAGCAATTTTACCGGTCTTCGAAAAAATACTGGAAGAAATTGTTACTAGGAGACTGAAGCAATTCCTTGTCAAATACAAAATAATTGACTCTAGGCAATATGGATTTCAAAAAGGCAAAAATATCAATCAACTCTTAGGCTATTTCGCGAGCACGCTTAACCGAAGCCTAAGCAAAAAGCAGCATACTCTGGCTTTATTTATCGATTTCAGCAAGGCTTTCGATACACTGTCACACGAAAAAATAATAGAATGTCTGGAGAAAGCCGGTGTTAGAGGAGAATGCTTAGAATGGGTGAAACATTATTTGAAATGTCGATCATACCGCGTAAAAATCGCCGACAATCTTAGTGACGAAGTAGAGACAACGCATGGAGTACCACAGGGCTCAAAATTGGGCCCTCTTTTGTACATTATATACGCCAACGGATTGATAAAAGCATTAAGAAAGAGTACAGTTTTCGCATATGCAGATGACACCACAATCCTTGTGTCGCACAGAGACATCGAGGCTGCAATGAGAATTATGCAAAGTGAACTAAATATCATTTCAAGATGGTCTCATGACAACGGCCTCACAATTAATGTAGAGAAAACAAAAATTATGCACATTAAGCCACCCCACTTTATATATCGCGACATCCGAATAAAGTTTCACAGCACTCAGTGCCTTCATACTAACAGAGAAAACAGCGAGACACCACATGATAAATGCGAAACCATAATTGAAGTTGTCAACAGTTTCAAGTATCTTGGTATAATAGTTGACCACAATCTCAAATGGCACCAACACATCGAGCAACTTCAACGAAAACTTCGCAGTACAGCATACACGCTGCAACACCTAAGCTACTGCTGTAACTATGACGTATTAAAACAGGCATACCTAGCATTGAGCGAATCTTATATACGACACGGGATAACGGCGTGGGGAACATCAACCTACTGCAGTAAACTCCAAAGAAGTCAAAACTATTTGCTGAAAATTCTCGCCAGGAAGAAAAATATCAACTACCACAACAACAGTGCAACGATAAGCAACCAACTTGGGCTCTTAGACATCGAAGGCATATTCAAATCCACCTTGATAAACGAATTTTACAATGACAGCAGCTTCAGAATACAAATAGACCACACCCACAACACCCGAAGAAATACAGAGGGAAGATACAAGATAGCCAAATTCCACAACAACTATGGAAAGAACTCTTTTCCGACATTAATTCCGACAGTGCTAAATGAACTACCAACCAATCTTTTAAATATCTCCCACTTCCTGGAAAGAAAAAAATTAATAAAAATGCATTTTACGCATAAAACACCCTGTTAAAATATTCCGAATCTATATACGCATATATACCCTAGTTTCGTTTTTATTTTTATAATTTCGTTAATATCAATGCAATGTGTTGTATATAACTTAAATAATATATATTTTAAAGTAAATATTAATGGAGAATTAATACACCTACCAAAATGAGATTCCAGCAGACAAGCCAAAAGGCTTCGCAGGATTATTTGTTCTTACTTTGTAAAGTTTTAAATAATAAAGTTTTAAAAAAAAAAAAAAAAAAATATTTCTGGACACCTAGTGTCCAGAAATAATTTGCGGTATGGCGCGCAATATATTTCTGGACACCCAGTGCGGTATGGCGCGCAATATATTTCTGGACACCCAGTGTCCAGAAATATTTTGCGGTATGGCGCGCAATATATTTCTGGACACCCAGTGCGGTATGGCGCGCAATATATTTCTGGACACCTAGTGTCCAGATATATCTTGCGGTATGGCGCGCAATATATTTCTGGACACCTAGTGTCCAGAAATAATTTGCGGTATGGCGCGCAATATACTTCTGGACACCCAGTGCGGTATGGGGCGCAATATATTTCTGGACACCCAGTGTCCAGAAATATTTTTTTCGGTATGGCGCGCAATATATTTCTGGGCACCCAGTGCGGTATGGCGCGCAATATATTTCTGGACACCTAGTGTCCAGATATATCTTGCGGTATGGCGCGCAATATATTTCTGGACGCCTAGTGTCCAGATATATCTTTCGGTATGGCGCGCAATATATTTCTGGACACCTAGTGTCCAGAAATAATTTGCGGTATGGCGCGCAATATATTTCTGGACACCCAGTGCGGTATGGCGCGCAATATATTTCTGGACACCCAGTGTCCAGAAATATTTTGCGGTATGGCGCGCAATATATTTCTGGACACCTAGTGTCCAGAAATAATTTGCGGTATGGCGCGCAATATATTTCTGGACACCCAGTGCGGTATGGCGCGCAATATATTTCTGGACACCCAGTGTCCAGAAATATTTTGCGGTATGGCGCGCAATATATTTCTGGACACCTAGTGTCCAGATATATTTTGCGGTATGGCGCGCAATATATTTCTGGACACCCAGTGTCCAGAAATATTTTGTGGTATGGCGCGCAATTTATTTCTGGACTCCTAGTGTCCAGATATATTTTGCGGTATGGCGCGCAATGTATTTCTGGACACCCAGTGTCCAGAAATATTTTTTTCGGTATGGCGCGCAATATATTTCTGGACACCCAGTGTCCAGATATATCTTGCGGTATGGCGCGCAATATATTTCTGGACACCTAGTGTCCAGAAATAATTTGCGGTATGGCGCGCAATGTATTTCTGGACACCCAGTGCGGTATGGCGCGCAAATTATTTCTGGACACCTAGTGTCCAGAAATAATTTGCGGTATGGCGCGCAATATATTTCTGGACACCTAGTGTCCAGAAATAATTTGCGGTATGGCGCGCAATATACTTCTGGACACCCAGTGCGGTATGGGGCGCAATATATTTCTGGACACCCAGTGTCCAGAAATATTTTTTTCGGTATGGCGCGCAATATATTTCTGGGCACCCAGTGCGGTATGGCGCGCAATATATTTCTGGACACCTAGTGTCCAGATATATCTTGCGGTATGGCGCGCAATATATTTCTGGACACCTAGTGTCCAGATATATCTTGCGGTATGGCGCGCAATATATTTCTGGACACCTAGTGCGCGCCATACCGCAAATTATTTCTGGACACTAGGTGTCCAGAAATATATTGCGCGCCATACCGCAAGATATATCTGGACACTGGGTGTCCAGAAATATATTGCGCGCCATACCGCAAAATATTTCTGGACACTGGGTGTCCAGAAATATATTGCCCGCCATACCGCACTGGGTGTCCAGAAATATATTGCGCGCCATACCGCAAATTATTTCTGGACACTAGGTGTCCAGAAATATATTGCGCGCCATACCGCAAGATATATCTGGACACTAGGTGTCCAGAAATATATTGCGCGCCATACCGCAAAATATTTCTGGACACTGGGTGCCCAGAAATATATTGCGCGCCATACCGAAAAAAATTTTTCTGGACACTGGGTGTCCAGAAATACATTGCGCGCCATACCGCAAAATATATCTGGACACTAGGAGTCCAGAAATAAATTGCGCGCCATACCACAAAATATATCTGGACACTAGGTGTCCAGAAATATATTGCGCGCCATACCGCAAAATATTTCTGGACACTGGGTGTCCAGAAATATATTGCGCGCCATACCGAAAAAAATATTTCTGGACACTGGGTGTCCAGAAATATATTGCGCGCCATACCGAAAAAAATATTTCTGGACACTGGGTGTCCTGGACACTGGGTGTCCTGGACACTGGGTGTCCAGAAATATTTTGCGGTATGGCGTTGGACACCTAGTGTCTAGAAATATTTTGCGGTGTGGCGCGCAATATATTTCTGGACACCCAGTGTCCAGAAATATTTTGCTGTATGGCGCGCAATATATTTCTGGACACCCAGTGTCCAAATATTTCTTTTGCGGTATGGCGCGCAATGTATTTCTGGACACCCAGTGTCCACACCCAGTGTCCAGAAATATTTTGCGGTATGCCGCGCAATATATTTCTGGACACCTAGTGTCCAGAAATAATTTGCGGTATGGCGCGCAATGTATTTCTGGACACCCAGTGTCCAGAAATATTTTGCGGTATGGCGCGCAATATATTTCTGGACACCCAGTGCGGTATGGCGCGCAATATATTTCTGGACACCCAGTGTCCAGAAATATTTTGCGGTATGGCGCGCAATATATTTCTGGACGCCCAGTGTCCAGAAATATTTTGCGGTATGGCGCGCAATGTATTTCTGGACACCTAGTGTCCAGAAATATTTTGCGGTATGGCGTTGGACACCTAGTGTCCAGAAATATTTTGCGGTGTGGCGCGCAATATATTTCTGGACACCCAGTGTCCAGAAATATTTTGCGGTGTGGCGCGCAATATATTTCTGGACACCTAGTGTCCAGAAATATTTTGCGGTATGGCGCACAATATATTTCTGGACACCTAGTGTCCAGAAATATTTTACGGTATGACGTTTTACACCTAGGGTCCAGAAATATTTTGCGGTATGGCGTTGGACACCTAGTGTCCAGAAATAATTTGCGGTATGGCGCGCAATATATTTCTGGACACCCAGTGCGGTACACCCAGTGTCCAGAAATATTTTGCGGTTTGGCGCGCAATATATTTCTGGACACCCAGTGTCCAGTGAAATATTTTGCGGTATGGCGCGCAATATATTTCTGGACACCTAGTGTCCAGAAATATTTTGCGGTGTGGCGCGCAATATATTTCTGGACATTATTCTGGACCCCATGTCCAGAAATATTTTGCGGTATGGCGCGCAAATGGACACCCAGTGTCCAGAAATATTTTGCGGTATGGCGCGCAATATATTTCTGGACACCTAGTGTCCAGAAATATTTTGCGGTGTGGCGCGCAATATATTTCTGGACATAATTCTGGACCCCATGTCCAGAAATATTTTGCGGTATGGCGCGCAATATATTTCTGGAAATATTTTGCAGTGTCCAGAAATATTTTGCGGTATGGCGCGCAATGTATTTCTGGACACCCAGTGTCCAGAAATATTTTGCGGTATGGCGCGCAATATGTTTCTGGACACCCAGTGTCCAGAAATATTTTGCGGTGTGGCGCGCAATATATTTCTGGAAATATTTTGCAGTGTCCAGAAATATTTTGCGGTATGGCGCGCAATATATTTCTGGACACCCAGTGTCCAGAAATATTTTGCGGTATGGCGCGCAATATACACCCAGTGTCCAGAAATATTTTGCGGTATGTACACGCGGTATGTACACGCAAATGTAATAGACGCAGAAACAATGTCAAAATGTAGCTGAGATGTCAATTTCTATTGTGCTTGTATGTAAAGAATCTCAAAACACAAGTAACAAATGTAGATAATCAATGAAACAAATCGATCGTCTAGTTTATTCGAATAATTACGCGTAATTAATCGTTAAGTTAAGAGATAAAAATTACCCTTTGTAAAGCAAAATGTAAGAATGACTCGAAACAAAATTTGAAATAGGAATACATTAGACTTCGATTTTCAAATTCAATTCTGTTAAATGTTTTCGCTTGAATAAGGTGTTATATTCCTACAGATCGAATGACGTTTTGATTAGTTCAATGAGATTAGATTTCTATAGCTCTGCATTTAAGAGGATCTAGTCGGAGGTGGTTTTTCTGTTTAGTTAATCGTGGCAAGACCAAGGCATCGAAAATAACACTCTTTCCATGTTAATTGTTTTTATATAAACCCAATCCATATTGTTGCAAAGGAGGGCGATTTACAATTACCGCTTACATCAATTGTTGGCGATCAAGACTTAAATTAAATAAAACTTATAAAATTCATGAGTTCTACCTTACCTACATTACATTAACCGATCTACACTATCGGAACACTGCATTATCTACTATACTAAATTAAATTTAACTAATCAACTAAACGAACTTAATTAAGCCTAAAAACGTCGAATCTGGTTACGGGAAAATTCAACACATTTTTTCCGGAGCGTGAGTGAGTGAAATAAAATTCATGAGTTCTACCTTACCTACATTACATTAACCGATCTACACTATCGGAACACTGCATTATCTACTATACTAAATTAAATCTAACTAATCAACTAAACGAACTTAATTAAGCCTAAAAATGTCGAATCTGGTTACGGGAAAATTCAACACATTTTTTTCCGGAGCGTGAGTGAGTGAAACCTAGCACAGAAATTCAACGATTTTACTCTTTTATTATTATATAATCAAGAGTTAGTTTCTGTTAATTACCTGGTTAATTGATTGATTATTTATTTACTATTTTGTATTTGTACACTGTTCTTATTACTTTTCGTGTGAATGTCGTGATTTGTGATGGTTGATCACCATTTTCGTTTTTAGTGTTTGAGTCACGTGCACTGACATTATACGTAAGCATGTTTGAAACATTGTACCCATCGATGGGTACAATTTGAGCAAACAAGAAGACTCACCTTAACGTGCATTTTTCGGTAATGAATTTGTGGAGAAACATGTTTAAATCGTTAATAAGTAGGCATACTTGGGATTTCGATTGCTTTGAACTCAATTTTCTCTTCGAAAATCTTTAGTTTGGTTTTAAGGACTTAATACTAGCACATCGTAATAATTTAGACCTTAGAATAAGTCAGAAAAACACATATTTGGCTTGGTATTAATGTCTTCTGTGTTTCAGTTTCCGACTTAAGACCTTTTTGCCTAACGTCAGAGAGTTTTTCTTCTCACTGCTTTTGTATATTATTTATTCACATGTATTTATTCATGTTTTTGCATTTCCTTTTAGATTGAATTGATTCGATCGGATCCCTACGCAAGAGTTCTTATTCCTTGTTGTTCGATTTTGTGGAATATACATACGTCTTCTTTGGTAAGATTTTCGGACATTCGTTTAACTTTGGTGCATTATTTTTTTTGTACATTAAGTCAAGTCATTGTCATTTGTCCTTGGTCTATTTGAATTTATTGAATAAAGATTTGTTGTGTATTTATTTGTACAGTGGCGTCTTTTATTTAAAACATGTGTTATAATCGATTCCCGTGTTGCTGAATGGTCTGGCCATTTGAACTGTTGGCACAGGTAAACTTCCCATTAACTGGTGGATTGTTTTCCCTTGTGTCGAAAGATTACCACGCAGTTATGTACGACCCTCTTTGTACGTGGTTCCATGATATTGGTAACATTTTATCGGTGCAGTCTCTCCCGCTTCAAGGATGCCTTCTCCAACAATGAATGCGCTTAAAGACTTGAAGTCTTCTGATATTGCGTTTTTTTTGCCAGACTTTATTTGGTAGATATAGAGCATGTTTGATTTCTCATACGTTGCAATCAGAAAATGAAAGATGCCCCCGAACCTGGTTTTTCTTCCTTCAGCCGATTGGACTTTTCAAATTGCTTAGCGAAAGTGGCTCTGGATTTTTCAGGTATCATCGCGCAGTAAGTATTTCGTGTTACACAACTAATGTCGAAGTTTGGTCTGGCTTTTTAGAGGTGAATTTAGTTGTTTGTGTTGATTTGGAACTGCAACTTTGTGGATGTGTTGTGCAGGTGTACGTGTTAGAGTGTGTGTTATTATGTCGTGTTTTATATATGAATACAGTGCTTTTATTGTATGTATATTGTTTATGTGTGATAGACTATCGGCGGTATTACTAGTACAAAACTTCTTCTTCTTCTTTATTTGGCGCTACAGTCCGGGGTGGACCTGGACCTTAACCAACAAGCCTCCACTGGCACGAACTTTAGTCAGCTGTCTCCAACTGCGCACACCAAGTTGGTTGAGGTCCTTCTCCACCTGGGCGCGTTGTGTTGTCCCACTGGTACGGAGTTGAAAACTCTGTAGCAGTGTTGTCCATACGTTCTACATGGACTAGCTATTTTAGGCATTGGATCCGAAGACGCCTGACTAGACTTGTGTCGCTGTACAGCCCGTAAAGTTCGCTGTTGAATCTTCTCCTCTCTCGAAGAGACCAAAGAGTTCCTCATCCGCTTTTGAGATTGTCCATGCCTCCGCGCCGTACAGCAAGACTGGGATGATCAAGGTCTTGTATAAAGTCAACTTGGTCCTTCGGTTGGCAAGAGTTACTCTGCGTTTGATCTCGGTACTGATTGTTTGTACTATTTACTGCGACACATGACAGCGCGTCACCTTGCCTAAAACCTTTTTTGACATTGAAGATCTCTGTGAGTTCGTTACCGACTTTGATGGAGCAGTGAGAATTCTCTATTGTCATCCTGTACAACCTGACGAGTTTGGCAGGAATGTCACAGATATGCATATGCAATATGCACGCTGTCATGAGGTCTTGAAATCGACAAAAAGGTGGTGGGTGTCGATCTGGATCTCTTCTGCCTGACAGCAGTATTGGAGTCTTCCTCGCCGTTTAACAGTCTACAGAAATGATGCTTCCAGATTCTCAGTATCGACTGCGAATCTACTACGAGTTGTCCCTCTGCGTCACGACAGGCATCTGTCCGAACTTTGTATCCATTGGATAGTTGTTTTACCCGTTGGCAGAACTTTCGGACGTCATTTCTGCCGTAGCACCTCTCCATCTCCTCGATCGCGCGCTTCTCGTGCTCTTTCTTCTTTCTCCTGAGAAGCCGGGTCTCGTCCCTTCGTCTCTGTTCGTAGAGCTCACGAACAGCTCTTGTTGTTCGTTGCAGCGTTACTTTGTAGGCTTCCAGCTTCGCTACATGTGCCAGCCTACACTCGTTTTCCAACCATGGGTTTTTTCTAGGTGGTGCCGTAAAACCCAGCACATCAGTGGCAGCATCTTTGAAGGCTTCTTGACAACGCCTTCAATCTTCTTCGATTGTTTGCCCAGGTGGCGACGAACTTAGAGACTCCGGGAGACTTGATCGGCAAAGATCCTAGCAGTCCGTTGTGGAGGTGAGAGTAGGAGTTCGCTGATAGAGGCTAAGTGAAGACGCCTGTGCCTGCATGAAATCCGAAGGCAAAAATTAGTAGGTCCATTTATTGGAGATACAAGTTTAGTTACATCATTGGCTAATAGCCCCGAAAATCCTATACTTTTTGATAACTGACCATTTTCATTTCGTCTTAAATACATACATTACTTATTGCTTTAGAGACTTTAGTAAACAAGATATTTTAATAATCGATATTTTAAGACTCGAGATGGGCGTACTGGAAAGATTATTTGAATGGCAATCGATCGTCATTCGAATGGTTACTAACTAAAGTTACTAACTAAATCTTTCACTTCAATGGTAGAAATATATCATATATATAATAGATGTACATAACCAGAACTAAAGAAAAATGCAAGGGAAAATTCATTAAAAAAATTGAGTTGTTTTTAGTAGTTCGTAATAAGTTAGTAGATTCTAATGATTTAGTAGTTAGTAGTCATTCCAATGAATTAACAGTTAATAGCCATTTGAATGAGTTAGTAGAAATTCGAATGATTGAGAATCGAGATGTTGTATTAATCGATTATCACTCTGAGTATCATTAGAATGCGCCCATCACTAATAGGTATGCTCTGTTCACGCGTTCGAAAAACGTGGAATAATGCACTTTGAACCAGCTCTTTAACAAACATAATATAGTCCTTGCTTTTAATTTGCTTAGCATCAGCATGTGTTCAGATAACCTAGCAAACGCCAATTAACCTAATCTAACCATAAATCGAATAATCACGGGAAACAATATTGTTTTCGATTTACGGAATGTACACTTATACATTTTTTCGACTTAATAGTACTCTTAGACAAGGTGACTTTCAACATTTTCGGAAAAAAATCGAAATCCAATTTTGCGTTCCCACTGAAACTACAACATTTCAAATGACAGCTAGTGTCAGAATTGATTACATATAATTTTTTGTTGTATCTTTTTAGCTAGAAATATATAAGTGCTAATCATAATTATAATGTGTTCATGTTTTGGTCCATCCCTACTGTAAATGCGCTACAAGACATACAGAGTTTTGATTCTATTTTAAACAGAAAAATTACAACATAAATTATTGTTTTTAAAGTTAGTTCACATAACATTTTTGTTACAGAAAATGGATCAAGGCATTATAGTCCGTTTCGAGCACAAGCTGGGCACTCCAAAAGCCGAGGCCCTTCGAAAAATCAATAAGGCCTTTGGATTGACGGAGTCCGAACTGGACATGTGGTACGAGCGGATTGACCGGGAAAATCAATGTTCCACGGAAGAAGAACAGCCTACATCCAGCCAAAGGTACATTTTACTTTTGTATTATTTCTGAAAATAAATGTAATTTTAGGCAAAATGCTCATACAAGGGAGGTTTACAAACATATAGCCTTGTATGAGTTTCGGTTGGGCGCATCACCCGCTGATACCGCCCACATAATTGATACTATGTATGGGGCCGGTACAATCCCCTTGCGCTCGGTGCAGTACTGGTTCCATAAGTTTGGAAATGGTAATTTTGACATCGCTGACCACAGGTTAAAGAACAGGGGACGACCCAGCAGGTTGGACGATGAAAGGCTTAGGGAGCTCATTGAAGAGGACCCTAACCTTTCCGTTCGGGAGCTGGCGGAAAAACTAGGCGTCAGCAAGTCAACGGTGTCGAATCACCTACCCAATGTACGGTGAATTCATAAGAAGGTAATTTGATTCTTTGTATATAAGTATATAAAATTTGTATTGTTTTAGACTTCTTCGCATGAGGACTCAGACTAGTGAATACAGTTTTGTCTGTATTTTACATACTAGCAAACCCATGTCCGCTTCGCTGAGCAATTTGAAGCGGCTGTTCCATCTAAAAAGAAATGCAGTTTACATAGCTAAGAGCCGTTAAATGCTCTCTATTCATCAGACTTTAGAAATGCTAAAACTTAAGATAACAGAAAGGAAACTTTGCATAAAATTGGTTTTTAAAATATTTTACATCCATATAATTTATATCTAAATATTTTACTTATGTACATCTTCTTCTAAATATATGTATAAAAATCAATGTTTGTTTGTTTGTTTGGTCTTTATGAGCAAACTGATGTATTTGGCAACTTTGTTCAGAATTCTGTGGAATAGGTTTTGGTTTTTAGTACCCTATATGATTTTTTACTAAAAAAAACCGTTTATGCTTTACTACTACAAGACGCATGAACAGAAAAAAAATATAACGATTTAAATACACTGATCAAAAAAGAAAAAGAAAAAAAAGGTTACTGTTCATTTTTATTGCATGGTCTTTTATTCAAGAAAAAAAAGGATGGTGGAATAAATGAAAAATATGGTAGAAAAAAATATGGCGAGATAATAAAGATGGATGTCGTTAGAGTCTAAGGTTGCATTCACATCAGATTCAACACTTCGGTTAGTACATTTCCTGCCATAGAGATTGATGTATCAGTCGTTATTCTATGATTCTTAAAACGGAAGTAATAAGTAAAAATGTAATTATTTGGGATATACTTATTTTACAGACGAGCGTAGATCATTTCAGTCAACAGTCCACCAGTGGAGTTCGCTCATCCATTCCGAGAACACTCCCAAAGCCACAAACACTCTGCTTACTTCCACCCCACTTCGATGAAGTTGTGATGTGCCATGTTCTCATCCGTATATTTGACTGGGCTTTGTATATATACACATACATATACATATCTAGATTAGATCGGGATTTGGTAGCGCACTTTTTGAGATATGTTGAAGAGAGAATGTTGGGAGACATTTTTGCATGAGACTTTATGTTGGGAGTCGTGTATGAAAATGCAAATGTATTTATGAAAGTAAAGGAACAAGTTATTTTCATGGCATTTTAAAACAAGCCGGATGTATGTATGTCATCATGTTTGTTAGTACATATGTATGTAGTTTTATTATTTATACCACTTATTATTGCAATTTAATTTCGTCATTGAATGCATTTCATACGCAAATTAAATGTATTTCATTACAGTTTAGCGTAGTCTGAGTACTTTTTTGATCGGATTTTTAATCTGATTTATTGATTAAACTTTTATCTCACTGATTGTAATCTGAATACTTTCCATAATGAATACAAAATGTAATCTGTAATCTGAATACAAAGAGTTATCAGAAGATAGCGTGCGTTCCTAGGTACCCACGTTTGCCCCTCTCTCCCCTACAGTAGTAAATAATCAAGATTACATCTACAGCTGATTACTGTGCAGACAATTTTTGTTTGTAGATATATAAACGTATGTTTTTACATACATGCACATAGGTATAGCCATGCATACATATATACAACAGGGCAAACCTGATAAGAGTGGACAATTTCCTGGTGAAGTTGATTCGAGGTCATACTGCTAGAGCGATGAACTTGGTCAATAATAAAAAAACAATATATATATGGGGATTCAACTTCTCTAGTCGTGGAATGATCACTGCTTAAATTGATCTCCAATTCGTTCGGCAAAACTGAGCTGAAGAGCAAGTGACAAGTCCCTAAATTAACACTCATACGTGCGAAATCATCTTCCTTGACATCCCCGTCCCCATCCATAGTTCTATATTTTACGCTATTATTGAAAATGAAAATCAATTAGCAATTTTACTCCGCTCTGTCTACCGCTTCTAGTCTCAAGTTCTCTCCGGACAATCGAACATGTCTGCATCCAAGCATCGAACAAGAGCAACAAAAAACCTCCGTCAAATCGGTGACGGTTTACCCAACACTGTAAAGATTCTTGAAGACCAACTGTCGAAGCTATCTCTTTCTCTGCAGCAGAGTTTTTCGGAAGAAATTTCCAACAAACGAATAGAGATTCTTCGTAAGATCGAGGAAATCACTGAGTTCTGGAGTCGAAAACTCGAAGAAGTCAACGTCACCATAACTAACATCATCGATGGTGTCGAACGTCTTGAAGCTGACACTGGTGCAACATCAAACCAACACCGCAAGGAAATTGCAGCTTTGGAAAAACAACGCAATATGCTAGAGAAAAAGGGAATCTCCTGTGGTGCCATGCTCATTGGTGTACCGATCCAACCTGAAGAGAATTTGAAAACAATGTTCGATAGACTTGATTGCAGACCGACTCTTCTCACAACCATATTCCGAACAAAAAAGCGTACCACCAGCGAAACAGCATCACCACAGCCAATAGTGTTAAAAATCAGCAATTCCGGAATGAAATGAGCGAAGCTGGACATCGACACCAAAACAGTGTGAATAAAAATTCAACGTTCACTATGCTGAATGTTATAACAAGAAATTATGAGGGACTTAAGGTTTGTTATCTCAATGCTCGTAGCTTAAACGACAGCAAGCTTGATTATTAAAAACTATCTTTTCTCCAATTCCTGTGTTGATGTTATTTTTGTAAGTGAAACCTGGTTCAAGCCTGACTGTGATGATATATGTTACAACATTCCCAATTATAAAGTTTTTCGAAATGATCGCCATACATGAGGAGTTGGAGTAGCGATTTATTACAAGTCGGAACTGAACTGCAAAATTATTTGTAGGTCAACTGGTTGCGTAATCAAATACATAATAGTCGAAATCAGTGATTCTAAGACTAATTGTTTAGTGTCGTGTGTGTATAATAATAGTAAAACATAGTCTCCTTTGCCATTTTTCTCTGCAACATCTGACTATTGTGCATATACCAGCACAAAGTTATATGTGGGGATTTCAATAACGATCTATTGAAAAGTGACTCGTTAGCCTTTCGACTGAAAGACTTCGTTTCCTCCGTTGGAATGGAAATAATAAATTCCACCTATCCTACACGCTTCTAAAATAACTCCTTACCTAGCCTTCTTGACATTATTGCTGTCTCCAGTGCGTCCTTAGTCTTGTTTTTCGGCCAATTATCGCTTGATATTTCGGATAATGATCTTCTCTTCTGTACATATGATATTAACTTATCTATATGCTGTGTCTGATACGTTTTCATACAAAGATTAGAATCGTTTACGAAGCCAAAACGGAATGTATAGCAGAGACATACTGAGTATACCAAAAATTGCATACTTATGAATGCCAACAAAATTAAAAATGATCTAATACATCAACCAAACCTGCAGATGTAAGCCACATACAGCAAACTAAACAATGAATGAATTAATTCAGGAATGAACACACAGAAATTAATGATTGGAAGCATTGTTTTTATCCGCGCTTATTTTTTAAGCGGCGATAGATCTGATGAGTAACTTAAGCGGATATAGGACTTGTTGTTAGTGTATTTTACATGCAAATTGAAAATTAAGCGTATATACGCTTGCAAAAAAACACAGCTAACATTAACTTCAAGTGTTTTATTGCATATTAAATTTGCATACCTCTAAACACCCTTTACTACACGCGAAAGAATCACAATTTTTTTTTACAGATCTGTTATTCATATCCAGACATAGACAATTCATACTTTTTAATGACCTAACATTTATGTAGGTAAACATATTCAGTGTACACCCTGTGATCTACATACATTTGAACACACTCTCTTCAGTCGCTTTCAAACATATTGTGTTTGGCGTTCGAAATAGAGATGAGTATTTTACTATCTTGTCTACATCCTGCGCATCGTGTGTGTGCCAGTATTTGACCGTATCATCCAAGCAGCAGTTCTGGTCTGGGCATAGTTTTCGTTTGGCACAGAAGTTGAGCGATTGTTGAAGTTAGTTATTTTTTTAAATAAATCCTACAGTTTAATTTTACCAACAATTTCGGTTTACCTGCTTTCATTGGCATCGGGCACAATCGGTATCTCTTTTGTAATTGCATTCGTTTTAACGGTTTCCATTAATATTCTCTTCTTTGCAAGTCGAGTTTTTGAAGGATAGCACAACTTTCAGTGTATGGTTATTTGTGACTTCTATGGGCATCTTCTTTTGCACGTTTGTTGCAGTTTTATCTTTATGTTCACATTGTGTTTTCAATTCGTGGAATTGTCCCGTCAGTGCATGTTTTGTTGGGTTCATTAGCATTCTTTGGGAGTTTCCATTATTTCCTGCGCTGAGGACCTCGAAACATCCCGTGCAAGTCTGTCCCCTCGCTTGCTCACCTGCTGTTTTGTGCAGCAGGTGATCAAGTCTCGCGATGTTTTCCCTTCCTCCTTGACTCTACAGTTTCTGCATAAGTTCTTATAGGCAGGGCATGTCGCGTAGAGTCAAGTGATGAAGCCTGCTCAATCTGATCAGAGTTACGGATCATCAATCTGAATCAATCTGAAGATTAGGCCATAATTGTTCCGTAATAAGCCATTTTACGGTTGGTGTGATCAACCGTTTCCAGTTTCATGACATGTTTTGAACTAACTAGAGACTTGCGCGGATGTGTCTCAGCCTGAAAGAAGATAAAGTAACTTGGTTAACCAAATAAAGGTCAGATATATAAATCCTTAGAGTAGACACCGGCCCACGGCCTTGCTTATCTTCGATCCACCGATCTGTGATTCGCAGAGGACCATCCAGCGTCTGTTCGTCAGACTTCCAGTAATACCCGGAGAGAAACTTTTTTTTAATAGCCCGGTGTCACTAGGTAGAATTCTAAAGCTATCGATCGGTTTGCGGTTGATGCTTTTATCAAGTGCAGTCCGCCAAATCGCAACTCTACACAGAAGTATGGGTCTGACTACCGATATCAATAAACTGTGAACAATACGAGGCTGTAGTCCCCATCTGCATCTAGGGCGCTCATTCTCAAGAAGCCTTTGTTTTCAACGGGCTGTTGACTTACCCTGCCCTAGAAGAAAGCGGGTAGGTTGGGTCTTGCGGTGAATGAGAGTAATACAAAGTACATGCCGTCTATAAGAAATGTCCATCAACACCGATATCATGGACAAAGTGTCAGAATAGACAGTTAAGGAGTTTGTCTATCAGGGCTCCGAAGCAAACTCCGGGAATGACATCACCGCGGAGAACTAAGGACAACCATGGCCAATCGCTGTGTCTATCACCCTATCGCGAAGAACCAAGCTATCTTTATACAAGACCTTGATAGTCCGAGTCCTGATGTATGGAGCAGAAGCATGGACAATATCAAAAAAGGACGAAGAGATTTGTCATCGTTTCGCGAGAACGACGTTGATTTATATTCGGTCCCGTTTGGAGGAGAAGACTGAACGATTCAATCTACGAGCTGTACAACGACATTGGCCTAACGATCCGGCTCGGAAAGACTTCGAGGCCAACCCTGAGGTACAACGTGGTAGGACACCTGAAAAGTGACCGCAATCAGCTGGGTGCACGTAACTGGAGGCGCCTAGCCAAAGGCTGTGTTAGTGAGGCTCACGTCCACATTGGACTTCACCCCTCCTTTTTGTTCACAATCTACTTGTAAAAAATGACACCTGAAAATGCTAGTTAACTCCTTTGGACTTATAACAGTACACAACTTTTGTTTTGTTGTTATTTTAGTTTCATATAAAAAATTTAATCCTTGCCTACTATTTTCTATTATTTATTATTGCGATATTCCTTGTAATATTTTTAACAAGAGCATCTCCTGTGGCAATTTTCCTGATGGTCTTAAGCAAGCAGGAGTTATACCTTTAGATAAGAAAGGTGAAAAATCTGCTATTAATAATTATAGTCCTGTTTCTTTACTTCGAGTGTTTTCAAAGCGACAAAGAATGGAATGATCGAATTATTAGATAAAAATAATTTCCTTAGCAAGTACCAATTTGTTTTTCGGTCAAATTTTGCAACTGAAGGAGCTCTGTTAAATCCTTGCTCAAATATTTATGACAGTTTTAACTGAAAAAATCTGACTGCAGCTCTTTTTATTGATATTACGAAAGCTTTTTATACTACCCATCATAATATCCTCTTAGTAAAATTATGGAATTGTGGTTTTAGGGGTAATATACATAACATTGTGGGTCGCCGTGGCGTAGTGGGTTAGTGCGTCGACTCCTACGCAGAGGGTGCCAGGTTCGATATCCGAATTTACCACCTTCCATATTTAACGGCTCCACCTCTTTCAAGTCACTAACAATGCTCAAAGAGTATTCAATGTCTAGAAAAAGATTCTCAACTACGCCGTTCGGAGTCGGCATTAAACTGTAGGTCCCTTGCACGCGTGAGAGAACAATAGCACGCACAACACGAGTGGTTGCTGAAAAGCTAGGCTCTGGCCCTCTACGGGCTGTAGCGCCACCCATATTATTATTATACATAATTGGTTCAGGTCGTATTTGTCTAGTAGGAAACAGAGGGTGAAATAAATGGGCAAATGAGTTCTTTCAGAAACATCTTCATAGAAGTTCCTCAAGGCTTTGTGTTAGGACCGATACTTTTCTTAATATTTATAAGCTCACCATTTTTTCAGAACTTCCGTAATAAGATTAATGCGTTTGCTGATGACATCGCATGTGCTTTTCTGTGTAACTCTCCTTTAAACTTAATTGCTGACATGAGTGATGACCTGGAAGTTCTGGGTCATTGGTTCCAACAGCATAATCCGGTGATTAGTGTTCAACGAATATGGTGCTTTTTAATCTATGGGGAAGAGATTTGGTACGTTTTATTTCCACTTAGCATAGTGCAAAAAATGTTTACACAATAAATCAGAAGCAACCGCACAAACATATTTTGAGACTCTTAAACGTTCTGAAAATTGCTTCGCAGAAGAAAAAGTACCTTACCAGACAGTTATAATTTTTAAAATCATTCTGTTCGCAAGATCTTCTAAAGTGCATCTATTATGGGTTAGTCCATTCTAGACTCGAATATGGTTTAGTTTCCTTGGGTGGAACTCATTTCAACAAAATGAACCCACTTCTAACATCTCAAAAACACATTATTCAACTTATTTGTAACAAAAATCGTCGCTTTACTAGTCTGTTACTTTTCAGAAGCCTTGCAATTCTTCCCTTAAAACATCTATATATATGGTCTTAAGGATATTTTTTTCTAGATCAGGCTATGAACTGAATAGAAGCTCCGATTACTACAACCTAAGAACCAACAATTTGAATCTAGTTATTGCACCACATCATAATCTGCAAATTTTCTTCAACTTTTTTTAGGTTTTTGCTCCCAGACTTTATAATACATAACTTACCATATGACATTAGAATCGTTAGACTTAAATCTGTATTTCTAAAGATGATAAAACTATGGCTCTTGAATAAGACTATGATGAAATATATTATCTGCTCTGTGTTTTTATCTGAATAATTCTCTTCTTCGTATATTATATTATATTAATATTAGTTCCTTACTTTATTCAATTTCTATTACGCACATACTTATATTTTTCTTTATTTCTTTCTTGTTGTCAACTTACTAGTAAATTTTTCAATATATTTTGCGACTCCACTATCTTTCTTTCTATCTTTTTTATTTATTTTTGTTATTTATTCTGAAATGACTCCATGCTTTCGCCTCTATTCCTTCTGAACTATAGATTACAGGTTCTCTTTTATTAATTCTTATATTATATTCCATAATGTAATACTGTATTCTCATAATTTGAATTTTTTTAAGAATAAATTATTACAACTACCACTTATCTGTGGAAAAAAATGAGAAAACAACATGCACAAACAGATCCGTCTCAACACTGTACACACCAACCATAAGCATAGCTACTATTCTATTTTGTAGAAAATGGTACGTTTAAATGAAACTGATAATCTACTTCGAAAATATTGGTCTTGCTTCGCTTTTTCATTCAATCTGCTTCGAAGTTTGATTTCTAAGGTCCGAACACTCACTAGGTAGGTCTCTAGTGTCATTGATGGTATTCCCGTATTTTCTTTGGTCAGTAATCGCTTTCAGGATTTCGAGGCTCTGTATTACAAATTTTCTTGCGCTTTTTTCAGATTAGAGCTCTTACACGATCAAATTTCGTCAAGTGTCGTATGCCAGGAAATGAACAAGCTTTCGTGTGCGTTTCTTTTCTCCTCTCTTCCGAGTATTTCCATTTTCCTTATTTTGCATGTGTGAGTAAGAGATAACATTTCCGTAGGACAGAGAGACAAATAGAAGAAATCATATGCTATCGAAATTTAGTGTGACCGGTAAAATCACTTGCGATAAATGGCGGAGAAGCTCTTTCTCTTTTTGTTTATTTTTCCTACGAAGGGCTGCAGCAAGTAAGGCTGCTTACACACTCGCTAAGATTCGTCGGCGATTCTTTCAAGTTCCTTTTTGTGATCTCAGGCCACTTTCACACAGGAAATCTTTCAGTCTCTGCAATTGAGATCTCAATGCTGAACCTTTCCTTTTTCCTACCCCGTCTCACACATGCACATCATCTCTTTCTCACACATGTACAGCATGCTTCCAATACCCAAAGTTGAGAACATAAGAATAAATCAACTCAAAGAAAAAACTAAGAGAGATGAAAAAGAATAGAAAATCCAAAAGCAAACCCCGAGCATACCAGACGCAGGCTACCCATAGCACGTCTCACCTCCCTTGCCGGAAAGATGGAAAAATCATAGACGAAATTTTTCTGTGTGAAAGCGGCCTCTCTCTTGTGACCTCGGAGCTGCAAGTTTATTGCTGGCTTTGAGCGACGATTATATTTTTTTTTGGTTCATTGCGAAAAATTATCCCTTATTCCCGGAGTTTGATACTGGATGGTGTCAGGGTTACAAGTAAATTAAAGTTTCGGTTGGAGATATTTTTTCTGTTTTGGCAGCAGTGATAAACCAGTCGTTTTTTTTTTCTTATTTGACGTGCCTGTTAAAGGGAACATAATTTATCGAGATATCAACCTAGTTTGTGTTGTCAACTAGTGGAATGAAAAGTCATTTCCAATTTGTCAAATGTTACACGTATGTATACAATTGACTCCGTTTTACTTTAATATTTTTCCATTTAACCCTCTAATGCCTACCATCGCCTCTCGGTTTACGTTTGCGAGTGTAATGGGATAACGGTTTACTTTAAAAGTCCAACCTCTAGTTTAAACATTGCATTCTACGCTTCACTCTATTTCATGACTGTAGTGCGTTCTGTTTTCAAGCTAAGTTCGTTGAAAAACCACCTTTTTGACGAAAATAAATATTTTTGTCCAGACAAGATTTTCAACCAAAAAAACAAAAATGAACATTTTTTATTATTTATTTTAAATCGAGGTGAAAAAATAATAGAAAAATGTTACTGTGTTATCAGGAATACTTTGCTCTTTTCAAATTTCACAAGGGAGTACGTCTTTTGTCCTTTATCAACCTTTTTGACCTATTTTTACTTCTAAAAGGTCCCAAATTATAATATTTTTTTTAAATGTTTTTTTGCAAATTCTTTCTTGTGACGATTTTATGAACAAAGTTTGAATCGAATCAAAAAAAAGAGGCATTGAAGGGTTAAGCGGAAGTTTCACTGAAAATAGATTGAACTCAATGAATCAAAAATAATGTCCTTATTCAAACTGAAAATCCAAAAACTACTAACAATTTGAAACAGTTTTTTACTCAGCATTTTGGAGGGAACACTTCATTTGGTGGGAAAAAAAGTAAACTTCGTTAAGTTTAACGAAAACCCTCAATGATAGTTGAGTTTTGTTGTGAATAAATATGGAAAGTATTAAGTATGGTTGCCACTTCTGTAAAAAAAAATATACTACCAAAATTTTGAAAAAAAAATTACCAAACGAATTCATGAATTCGTTGCTGCGTCAAGGTCCTTTCAATTGATCTTTCTCCATAGCCATACTTAAACTCCTAGCAACTGCTCACATTCGCGTTTTCGCGTTTTCGCGTTTGTCCTCAAAATCTTTAATCGTATTAGAGATTTCCCAATTGGCCCCAAAAAATTATTCTAAAATATCTAGCGCATTAATTGCCTTCTTCACTGTTGGCTTTTAAGAAACTGCGATTAATACTTCGTTCAGAATCGGAATCGTCTGTATTATTGTTGAATGCATGTTCCTTAACCTTGCCCCGAAACAAGGTTAATCTGCATCAAAATCCGCAACAGAATCAGTTTCCTGCCTGAGTGTGATCCAACAATTAATTTCATCTTCTGAAATAATTTCACAATTTAACAAAACGTAAATTCCAAAAGCGTTTTGAATGGTCTCCGGTTTCACCATCCATCAGACTCGTTTGGCAGCTTAAAGTTCGCCCACCAACTACAGGGTGGCACGAAATTTATCATCCTGTGGTGTCTTCTCTCGACACCAACTAAATTGTTTACGCACGTCACAAAAACACAACGTATAAAATTAAATGAAACTTTTTTTACAAATTAAAAAAATGATTTAGAATTTGTTGAGGAAAAGAATCTGACATCTGTCGGGTGGCTGCCACCAGTGCTGATACACATTTGTGCCCATTTTATCGCATTTGCCATGCCGGTGGTAACTGTTCGCATTCCTGTTTCCCAGTTGGAGGGAAAACGGGCAGCCTCTTTATGGTGACTTGAATGGGACACAACCAAACCCACAACCACAAGCTTCTGGACCCGGTGAGTATTTCAATAAGTGAACACTATTTCAAAAGGGGCATTAGAAGTGCCAGGCACATTGATCACACACTCGTTTAATAAGAATTACTTAATAAGAAAACATACATTTTTTTTTCTTTTCAGGTACGTAAGTTTTCATTCATTACAAACGTTCCAAGTAAAATCCTTGTATTTTATCAAATTCAGTATTAACTTCATATTTGGATGTGCTTCTTTTGAAATGGTTGAATAAGCGATTGGCATTGACGGGTTCTTATTGTCATTGTGAACTAGGTTAGGTTAGGTAGGGGGCACTTAGACCACATCGGTCCATTGTGGTACCCCTAGTCGGACTACTACCACTCATTGACTACTCTGCCGTTAATTTGATCCCAACAGCAAATAGTGACTGGACCAGATTTTAAAACCAGATGAAAGCGTATTAACTTTGCTGTCCCTGAGATTCGAATCGAGGACCCCGCTAACCAGGGGCAGGCACTCTACCAACTGCGCCATCCAGTCGTCTCAACTAAAAATTCTGAACTAAAAATGCCTTTAAATGCGTCTTCGAACCATCGATAAATAAACACCATTCGTTTGTGTCGTAGGGAATGTCTATGTCGTCCAAAAATATATGTTTTCTGCACTAGAGAAAAATGCAGTCATTTACTTCGCTTTCGTTGTACGAATACTTTGGTATCCGATGCCGATTAAGTTTCATTACTCTAGTACTTATCGAAGTAAATCGGCATGTCTCGAACAAATTCAAATCGTTCATATAATTCCTGTTGTTGGTTGAGATGTGGTTGCTGTATATATATCTTTTTAAGAGAATTAAAACTCTGGATCTTGATTGTCATCTTCCATGTCTCTTCCATCGTTCATCGCTTGATATACTCGTGCCTCTTCAGGTGGGCCTTTTTCAGGAGGCAATGGATCATAAATGTGAATTTGCAAACATGTGTCCTGTCAAAAAGTGACGGAAGCTTATTTTAAAGAAATGTCTAGCGCTTATTTTAAAGAAATGTCTAGTAAAAAAATTATTTTGGGCATTATTATTTAGTCTTTTAAACGACAACAATTTGGAAGGTTTCTCGGCTCCTCTTCTTAATTCGTTTGTAGAATATGATTAAATTTTATTAAATCAAATGAAATTGAAACTTTGCCACAAAGTATAGCTTTTTTCCTTTAGCCAGCCAGACATTCGCTTTCCATGGGAAGAGGAACCGTGTCCAAAAGTCTTACATCCGCCCTCAACCAGTTATTTTGTTCTGATTCTTCCCTATATAAAATATTGTTCAAAAGTATTATATTATTACATATTTGAGAACTTGTAACCAAAACAATTTGCCAAGAAACAATTCTCTGCACCTCGGCAGCAAAAGGAAAGCGTACGCAGAGAATGCAAAACTTTGAGAGCTGTCTTACATATGTTTTATATTTATGAATACAAGTTATGCAAAACAGCTGCGGTAGTTATGCAGCCTTATTACATTTATGAACTCAACCCATGTCTTCACTATAAGTTATTGGTTTCGATATCGAATTCATTCACAATCTGGTACTCGATATTATGCTTAGTTTTCTTCGAAAATCCCTGAATATCAATCTGGCAGAAATAGCAATCTTTGCAGTGGTAACTATTATTGGCGCCACTGTGTCGTTATTGCAATGGGCGTAGATGATTTGTTTCCATTGAGCCAAGACAGGAGAATAGAAGAACATGACACCTACACCAAAAATAAAAATGTGGAATCCAAGGCTTGATACTCAATCCAAGGCTTGATACTCAATGACAGTTGTAGTCAATGAACCAGCACACAATTCCATTTTTGCTGATAGAGGGAAACTTCTATAAAGCGGACACCCTCGGGACCATCGTGATTGTCCATTCTGAGGTGGTTGAAATACACGAATACCGTCATTGCCTGGACCGTGACGAATTGTTCTTACGGACAGGAGTTTCACTGTACTTCGTCTACTCAAAGGGACATAGTATGTCTAAGTATGACAAAAATGGAAGTGGGACAAATAGTTGTTTTGAGGTGTTGTAACATTTCTCTAGTGATGTATGGTACAGTTGTAGTGCATCGTGTATGAGTAACACAACGCTGATTGAAGGTGACTGTTTTTTATATTATTTATCTTGAACAGTTTAATACTCACATGTATGTATAGTGCTCCACAAAAGTTTGCGTACAATAAAGCAATTCAGAAAAAAGAGCTGTTATTCTTATAAAATAAGTTGAGAATATTTTTGAAAAGTATATTCCAATAAAACATGGTGAAAGGATTCAGTTTTATAAAAGAAATAGATATTGTTATTCGTTCAAAAAAATAATAACAAAAATTGAAATAAATTGCAAATGTAACTCCACAACATTGCGTACAGATTAAAATAAATGCAAGGAACGTTACTACAAGTCGAAAAATAATATCTTCAACTTATTTCTTTTGGTGCTATTATTAAGTAGGATATCCTCTTATCCTTAGGTCAGTTGGTCGCCGTGGCGTAGTTGGTAAGTGCATCGACTCCAACGCAGAAGGTACCAGGTTCGATACCCGAATTTTAACACCTTTCATAATTCACGGCTCCACCTCTTTCGAGTCACTGACAATGCTCAAAGAGTATTCCTGTCTAGAAAAAGCTTCTCAACTTCGCCGTTGGGAGTCGGTATTAAACTGTAGGGTCCCTTCCACTCGTTAAAGAACAATAGCACGCACAACACGTAGTGGTTGCTGAGAAGCTAGGCCCAGGTCCGCCTCGGACTGTCGCGCCAACCATATTATTATTATCCAAGCTGAAAAACAGTACCGCAAGAGGAAAAGCAGTATATAAGAGACACAATAATTGGCACAAGACAATCTTTGGAAGAAACCACGAATTGATAGTAACAAGTGTCCCATTGAATATTGGATAAAATCCAGCTCCGAGTTACTGAAAATATTTGTACAGTTATATTTCTGCATACCAAAGACATCAGTTCCGAGCGAACATATTTACTCTAAGACTGTGTATCAATACACAGTGATGTAAAAATTTAGGGATCGGAGACATAACTTTCTTTCAGGATTATATAACCTATTTATTTTTGAACACATATAATACAAATCATTTTTTGTGATTGATTGAACAATTAAGAAAATAAATTAATACTTTTTTGGCTTAAGACCAGAGATGGCAGTAGACTGCATTAGGTAATGCATCCATTAGTAACGCGTAGATATTCGAATAAACTACACTCCCGATTTGTTTCATTTATTATCTATGTACATTTGTTACGTGTCGATTTTGACGCGTTTTTAAGAATATTTTAACATTTTTCACATACAAGCACAATTGAACTGACGATAAATTGACATCTCAAATGGATTTTGACATTTTTTGTATGTCTACTACATTTTCTTAGGTATATTTCATTAACTACCACAATGAGAAGCAGGCGTAAGAAATGTAGTTATTCCAAAAAAATAAGATTTCTGCCAACTCTGCTTAATACCAGGTTTCCACGAAACGAAACCGCGAGGTTTCATCAATTTTACCCGAACCTACCAGGTTCCGACACACATTTTCCGGGTCTGCAAACCTCGCGGTTTCTGATAATCCTCGTTGCAGCCTCGTTGAATTTATCCGTGCTAAAGAGGTTGTCAAACGGAACAAACCTACAATCCTATCCCTATCTCTGTGTTATCACTCTATTATTTTCTGTCAACGGACAACTGTTCTGGCGGTCATTTAAAAATTGAGAACCAGCGACATTTGTTTTGGTATGCACTTATACAATGAGAGCGAGTAACTGGAAAATTGCGAGCGAAACCACTTCAATCTCGTGAGAACGGCCTATTGAGGTTTCAGTAAAAGTCCATGCGAACCTCCCGGTTTTCACCTAGATTGGCTTAGAAAATAGAACAGGTAGAATGTATTTGAAAAATCTTAAACAGCTACCGCAATGTTTTGATTCTGTCAAAAACTATTGCATATTTGTAGGTGCTATGCGGCAGTAATTTAAATTTTTTTTTTTACATATTCCGTTCCCGCATGTAAGTTAGGATTTATCTAATGTTGAGCGCTAGTCAACAGAATTAATATAATAAATAAATAATTTATTATTATAATAACTCATAAAATAATCAATTCAATTTTCTACCATGAAATCAACTCCCAATAAGATTTAACATTCTGAATTCATGAAGTCTGGCACTACTTGTAGTCTACATTCTGTCAGTTATGTCAAACAAATGTCAACGAACTGTAGTTTTATTTCCACCAGCAGTTCTCATTCAACTCTCGCCCACTATTTCATCGTCGGATCGGAGTTGGTGGAGTAATTAAGTTTCTATAAATAAAAGAGTAAACAGTTGGTTTCATTCGAACTCACCCAGTCCTTCTATTCAATCTAATAAAGGCAAGTGATACGGATTTTTCAAATGACATTTGTTCAATAAGTGAAAATAGTATTTGGAGATTCTTTACTGAACGAATGCATTAGTCATCAATCATTTGATGGATTCATATAGTGTTTGTGATTGATGACAGTTTTTTGAAATCCACTTTGATCTCCGTCAAGTCCCACCACTCAGAGTCAAGTGTTAATTAATTAATTTGTTATTGTAGAGTGTGGACGCACAATGTCAATGCCAATGAGTAATGTCCATCAAGGTGGATACGTTCCACCTGGATTTGGAGCAGGATACCCGTCGCCACATCCCAATGCACCACCACCAGATCACAACCAGAGCCCAGCAAGTAACTTTGTAAGTATGCTTACATGTCACCAGACTACAAACAAACGTACAGATGTACTCACGTAATCACCACTGTTCACCTAACCATGGAGAAACGCCAATAACGTCATGGGTATTGTAAAATGATTATACCATACAGTATACACACTTTTCCAAGAATAAATTCTTGCTGATGCAGTGTGGCGGCGAGTGTGTAGTATAGCGAGCCAAATGATCAAGCTATGAACTTATATGTTGTGTCTCTAGATGAGATAAAACATTTCATGACGTCAACTATTTGTTTCATGCCTTGAAATCAATTCGAAAGCAGCCAACCAACCAGCCCATCATTAATTACTTAAGTAAATTAATGTTTCGGTTGGAGATGATTTTGGCAACAGCGATAAGCCAATTGTTTGTCTTTTTATATGTATATAAAATGGGCGTGATAGGTCACACGTGCCTGTTAACGGGAGCATAATTTATCCAGATATCAATGGATTCCACCCGATTTGTGTTGCCAACTAGTCCAGTGGCTTGAAAAAAAATCATACATTCAAAATGAGTCGTTACACTGACCAGAGAGTAGATGTCATTTCCCGTGTGTCAGATGTTACACGTATTATATTGAAACTCTTTATATTTGGTTCACATGCACCTCGCTTATCTGCGCTCTCACTGCATTTCTTCTGTATGTGGGGACCATGATTTAATTACAATTCCGAGAACTTACTGAAATCACTCCGATCGCTTAACATCATTGTGCGGGTTGTACATTGGTTTCCATTTCGCATGGTGACGCAAGATAGAGCTTATTTTTAGTTAAGCACTAGCTGGATGGACCCGCTTTGCTGGGTCCCTTAAACATGAAGTACGTACATATGGATACACAATTTTTTCTCAAATTGAATATACATACATATGTTAATATTGAATTAAGTGATGAAATGATATTTCAGTTTTGTTTTATTTTTTATTTTGTGTAATAATCTAATGATTGTGCGTACACACAAAGTTTTAAGCTCTCATTTCAGATTACAATTGCGATATACATATGTATGTATGTAAGTCGAAAAGGTATGGATGGTTGTATGACAAGGCAATTTTCTGTGTTCTTCAGGATTTAAGAACGATTTGCTAAAGAAAATAGAAAGTTGCCATACAACCATGCATAATTTTTGCGCAAATTTTACAAGCGCTTGGTTGTACATTTTATTTGTTATTTTACTTCATGGATGACAAACGGTCAAATGTTTATAGTCCCAAGAAGCATTTTGTCATTTTGGTGGGTGGATGCTATGTATGACGGTTAAATAGATAATATTATAAAAGAAAATTACAATAAATCCTTAAATTCGATAGGGAAATGTTTATTTACGGGAGATACTTTAGATTTGTCGTGGTTAATTTGCTGTTCAATGAAATGTTGTATAATTTTTTGTAACAGATCATGCTCTGTTTGCGTGTTTGTTTTGTTTAACAAAATTTCAAAAATGAGGGGAAAAAAATCTTCACTTCTGTCCGTCACCCGATGCAACTCACTTTCGAGAGGGGTGCTTTAGATTTGACCGATAGTGCGTGTACTAAAAAACATGATGACAGACATATGTACAATGTCTTCTGTCATTCTTCAAAACGTTCAAACTTGTTTGATGAAAAGCTTTATAGCTTGCTTGGAGAGTAACACAATAAAGTCTTCTAAATGGGGGACTGATGATTCTGAGTTTATCCATAGATCGACACATAAGCTAGCACTGTGAAAACAGGGATAAGGCATTGAAAATAACATTTTTTCTTTTCGTTTTATTGCGACTTTTTTTTCTCCACGACACTCGTTTTTCGACTTCCTCAATTTTTCCACCGGCAACCGCGCGTGCGCATACGTACCCAGTGCGGTATACCGGTCGGTATATGATGACTTGTATGGATTAGTGAATATTGATCGAGAGAAACTTAGGTGCCTTTTACACATGCTACTAAGGAGGGTACAAAGAGAAGCATGCATCTAGTGAAGCCTTGAGAACGACTCCACCCAGAAACCATACTAAACCTTCCCCCTTGATATTCTTGGCAAGCAGATAGCAAGCAACTGTGCAATCCGATTGAAAGCATGCTCCCAATGACATACCAGAATCTTAATAGAACAAGGCATTGCCTCTACTAATCTGGATTACACCTCACCTGATTACTTCTCAGAGAAAACTTCAAAACCCTAATTCCAGAAAGAGAACTGTGGTGCTGCGGTAATATACCGGTATATTCGGTAACGCCATAAATTTCTACACAGACGGATCCAAAACGGAAGACAGAGTAGGCAGTGGATTTTCCCTGAACATCTTAATCTCAACAAATCAATCCATCTACCTAATCACCGCAGCGTTTTCCAAGCGGAAGTAATGGCGATCAGCTAAGCCATGTCCTGGCTGATGTGGAACATGATATTTGCATCTTAACGGATAGCCAGTCTCCAATTAAATCCCTAACATCGTTCTCTATAAACTCAAAAATAGTCATAAGCTGCCGCACATCTCTTGACGAGATACCCGAACCGTTTCGAATTCGCCTGTGTTGGGTCCTGGGCCATAGTTTATGGGAAACTGCGAAGCTAACAAACTCGCAAAAATCGCCACAACAATGCCAGATTCGGATCCTTCTGTAGCTTAGATACTCCTCTAGCTTCCTTTAAGTTACAACTCACTAACCAAAGCAAACTAAATGTCAATACCAGATGGAATACAGGCAATGCGTGCCAAATTACCAATCAAATCTGGCCCAGTCTTGATCCCAAAAGTGACGCCTGTAAGTCTGATATCCTTAAAATGACCTAAAGTTAGCACAGCACAGCAGTGGGTATAATCACCGGACACTGCCTTTTGAGATTGCACGCGAAAAGACTAAGACTATTTTCTAACGATTTCTGCAGAATTTGCAGAGACGAGGAAGAAAATGAAAGTGTACAAAACCTTTTCTGCAACTGGCCAGCACTTGCCTCAGCTAGGAAAGCTACTCTAGGCTCCTGCTTCTAATATAAGCTAGATAATCTAAGCGATCTGAGAAAGACATCAATAAAATCACTGACAGATCTGGCTGGCTGCCGTAATAACCACGCCGGCCCTACCCCTCTCTGTTTAGGAAAACCCACGTGGCAGTACAACGGGCCTACTTTGGCCTATGTGCATCTAAGCCACTTACTACCTACCTACCTTCATACACGCTAAATTCCTGGACGATCAAAGAAGTTGCAGCAAAAAGAAAACACGCAACATTGACAAAAACCTCCTGTGTAAATACGGCTGTAGTGTTACCTTATGGGAATTGGATTCTCAAAGTATTCAAATGCGTGTTGGTGAATATTAAAGTATCGATATATCTGAAATATTTGTATGGAAATATTAGGCTGCTTTCACACTCGCCAAATTCGTCGGCCATTTTTCAATGTTTTTAACAAGAGGGGTGAAGCAAAGGAGTCAAACAAAAGGAATTACACACACGTCTAATGAAATCGTCGACGAATTTAGCGAGTGTGAATGTGGCCTTAGTAATATTCTGAGAAATCTTATTATATTCGCCGCATCTCTACTAGGTGGAAGTAAGCAGTGTGTTTACGGATTCTTGAGTGTTCCTCCAAATGGATGTGCGTGTGCGAGCACTCCACTGGTTGGCTGTTGATTGCAATGATCTAGGCATGTCTGTAAAATATGTAAATGTCACATACTTACGTTTTTGCTTATTACTTTCGCTTCATCAATCACAAATAATGACTGATGCACCCATTTCTTTCACCAGGAAATGTACTAACCGAAGAATAAAGTCATATTCAAATCAAATGTGCGTAAAGCATAGAAAAAACAGTTTCAGTTTCAGTTAAAAAATCACATTAAATGGGTTTAATGTTCCAATAAGGGAATTAGGATACTAAAAACCATCTGCGGCTGTACTACTACTCACAACAAATCGATTTAAGTACACATTGTTGACGTATTGTTAAGCCAAACTGAAAAATGTGTTCTCTTTTATAGACGTAGAGATTACTGAACACATACTTACATACACATACATATGTTTGCCTGGTACTGAGATCTATTTCGAGCGTAGACTTTCTCCGCTGGGTTTTGTTTTCTCTCTCGACCCTGAACTATTATAGGCGAAGGTCTGTAATGAAATAGCTTTCTTCAATGCTCTAATGTTTAAAAAAAGCACTTTCACCATCAATTATCGGAGAATTTCGGACTTGATCAGGCTTCTTCCGTCAGAAAAGATCAACAGTTATTGGTATGGTATTTCCCCGAATTGCGGGTCATCTGGGATCAATCCGATGCCTCATTGTCGAATTGATTAGATTCCTATCTGTACATTCAGTTTTTAAACTCTTCCCAAGTCACAATAGAAGATCAAATCAGTAATAGGAAAATCTTTGCTTCAAAAGGGCCTTTCGAATTCTAACTCAGAAAATTTCCTTTGCTTACCAAGAACAAACAAAGAATTTGACAGCTCCCTTAGTTCCTGTATTTTTTCCTTATATCTCAAATTTATCCATGATCAATTCTGCAAATAACTTTCTTGTTTGTCGTTTACAGGGATTCAAACCTAATGTTGGACCACAAGGTGGATACGCACCTGTCCCACATGCTCCTCCATATGGTATCGATCAGGCTCAAAGCCAGCCGACTTACGGTCAGCCTCCATACATTGGAGCTCAACCAACCTACGGCGGTGCACACCCTCCTCATGGCGGCTATGGTGGGCCACAACCAAACCAACCACCACAAGCTTATGGACAACAGCCACCGTATGCTGGATATCAACCGGGTTACGATGCATATGGACCTCAACCGATTGTAAGTCAGCCAACCGGACCACCACAACCAGGTGCTCCTGGACCCGGTGAGTCTTTCAATAATGTAAACATTTTTAAAAAGGGCACCACGATGGCATTAGACTAACCAGCCAACAGGCACATATGCCCATCGTGGCTGTTTATTATTTCAATTGATTCCATTGATTCAGACTGAAATGAGAAAATATCAAATTATCTACTTCCGTTCCTTCATTTGTTTATTTATTGAAATGTTTTGCTTTGCATTAGTTCTAAGAAGTTGATTTCATGCTTCCACCTATAGAATAAATTGGATTGTTTTGTCAGATTAACAAAGGAGGCTTATCGCAGATTTTTTGCCCAGTAAAAAAATTTTTGTTTTGGTGACGAGTGCAGTGAATCAAAATTTTCGGTTCGAACATCCGGGCTGTGTCACGGATTGGAGAGGCGTTTGCCGATTTACCGATAAGAAGATGCTCATAAACGAAGTTACATTAGGCTTCGCACTATATTCTTTATCAATGTGGTGGATATAGGAAGGGAAGGGGAGTGTGGTAGTTAAACATCACTTGCACTCGGAGGTCAGACACAGCTTTTGAATAAGGCATAATGTTTGGAATTTCATAAAGTTTAAACAGTGGTTTATGGACTGTTCCCGTTAGAGAAATATATCGCACACAAAACGTCATTTCTCCACCAGGGAGGCTAACCTTTTCTAATCTTAGTGAATATCACTCACAACGCAAAGGCGGTGTTTAACCCTCCGTCCGTTCTGGCTCCTTATCATCTCGTGCTCACTCTTTATTGACACATCAGAACATATATTGACAAGTTTTGTTGGAAACGAAACTGTCGTCGAAACGATAACGTCAAATGATTGTCGTCAGACGTGATTCGGTCCCTGATAAGTTTCGAAGTTAACCTGGCCTGGATTGCCGTCTGGCCGTCACACTACAAGGTACACATTCGGTCGGTAACGCTGCGGTATATCGGCGCTAGTAATACATCAATTCTCGCAGCCACCTCGCCTAAAACCTCTATAATCATCTCTTAGTGCCAGAGACTTTTTACAGGTATCACAGAAAACACCATTAAGGCCCAACCGCCTAGAATGCGGCGGGCACGTTGCGTTTCTAATCCACAAAATGCGTTAATGGCGGATTGCAATGAGATACCCAATGACGTATGTTGCGTGCACAATCCACTCTTGTATAAATCTGAGAAATTCGAAATCTTAAAGTTCTTGTGTTATTAGGAATGATTCAAAAACTATTTTAAATAAAACAAACGTATTCTTTATATTGACACTAAAAATGAAAAAAATGTGATGACGAAACTAAAATCGATGCGCGGTGCACAAGTGAGGTGTGTATGGGACACTTAATGCTTAAGCTCCCCATTCACAGCACACTTGTGGCGTTATACTGTGTGTCCTGTGCGTGGTCTGGTCCACCCACCCTTTTACCGAGGTGTCACACTGTTTAATGAAAAATTTGATGTGTCGGTATTCTGAAATGAATGATGTACAGTATCGGACAAAATAGAAAAATCAAAAAATCTTACATTCGAAACTATGACATTATATATGCATATTTTGAAAGGTTTGAATTTAAGGAAGACGCGTTCCAATTAGAAGTATATGTTACTGTATTTGTTAAAAGTACATACAGTGGACTCTATTTCCGAAATCGAACTTTTTCGCCATTTTTTGCATACATTTTTTTCCTCTAACTCGAACAAATTACGGTATTCCGTGACTAAGGAAGAGTACACTGTATTTGTGTCAACCAGATTGCATCTCGATTAAGGCTATCGGATGTCGACAAACTGTACATGTAGCTGGCATCTCTACTATTTCCCCTATTATAATCGGTAACGTGTTTATGCAGTCGATGCATGACGAACCACAGCGAAGAACTTCCTGTTCAACGTCAAGAGTTGAATTTTAATGCTCTTTGGTCTGGATCCAGAACTATTCGACCTCTTATTTTGGCTACCGCGGGAAGAACATATATCATTCTGTTTTAATTACGTTGCCGTCTCTATTGCCATTTTCGACTTGAGCGACTGCCACATCAGCCTCGCCGTTCAAAAGGTTTTCCATTTGATTCCAACTTCTGTTATTTTACACCCTTCTTTTCCGTTTTTAAGTCTTATGGCAACCGTCCCATAAAGTGTTAGGAATTACATTCAAAATGTACATTTGTTATTTTTGAAAACAAAAAAAAAATCGCAATCGTATACTTTTGACCAGAAATGAAGTATTACAGAGCCGACTTCCCAGCTGATTGCCTCCTAGTCCATTGACGAATTAGAGTGCATTTTTGACGGCTATTCACGAAATAACGTAAATGCCGTCCTCTGATTGGTCAATTTGGTTTATGAACACGTTATAAAAAACAGTTGTCAAAAATCTTAAGGGGAAAGAGAGGTAGAAGTCGGGCATCTCTGTAATACTTCATTTCTGTTTTTGACGCTTCGATTGTTACTCTTGTTTGCAAAGTTTGCTTTTACAAATACTTCACTTTAAGTACTTTCTATTTGTACTTGTATTGTCATCAATTTTCTGACTTTTAATACGTACATAGAAGAGAAGGTTTAGGTTTTTTTTTTGGCTCACAAATTTATGACGCGGTTGTCCCGCAAACAAATTTTTGAAATCTGACATTCCTGGTGTGTTCTGATTTACTGCCAATGGTAGGCACCGTTTTTACCACCATCTTATACCGTCCTGGAGTTCCTTGGCGGTTTCACCAGGAATGAGACCACTTATCGGGGGTACACCTTCACCACATCGCACATAAGACATTCTCTGCCGTTTTTCGTGAGCTCCTGGAACCATTTCTGAATAATCTAATATGTCCTTATCTGTGCGGAACACCATCGACCAAATACCCAACCAGGGGCAGATCCTGCAAAAGGAAAACACAAGAAAAGATGATCGGCACTCACCTATTCCTCGATTTCAACTCACGTCCATGGAAACGAGCTATAGACCATCATGTCTCGTCCTGACATTCCTTCCAAACTCGTCAGACTGTGCAGGATGACGACGAACGATTGTCCACGCTGCTTCATTGATTTGGTCGTCTTTTCAGGTAGTGATCCATTATTAAAGTGATCTTTCTACGACCAGGACAAAGGATATTCCATCCACAGGATTCTACTTGCTGTGCAAACATTGCCAATGTCGGTTCTATTTTGGACTGTAGCAATCACAATATCTAGCCCAGGTCGTTAACTCCAACGGAAATACTGTGTAATTTGCAAAATGATTACACTTTTGTGGTCATTCACCATCATTCGTGTCTCATACAAGTAAATTCACGTTATCTGTCCTCTCGCAATCGCGGTTCTCCCTGTTCTGTGTGTATAAGTGATCTCGAGTACCTTGCTCACAACGGGCGCGGTGGCGTTAGGCTTATCAAATTCATTTGCTTGAAATTCACTCGAGCGAAATCCTAAAGTAAACTTGATATCCACCAGTATCTGATCCAAGAAATGGAATGGCAATGAATTTTTATTGTTTTATAAAAAGTGATAATTCAAATGATGAAGCAGTTTCAAGCAATCTCTTGATGGAAACTGATTAACTTCACCGCTTGACATATCACTAAGGGGTTTCATGCTCTCCTTTCCGAAAGGAGACTATTGGTAGAGGAATATTTCCCTCTGCTCTCTGCTGTAACAATCGAATCCTCACCCGCAGTCTCCTGAGTCGACATCGCAATTCCGTCTTCTCCCCCAGTGAACTGCGTAACCCGCTTCGTAGGCTTGAGAATCAATTTCTCACCCTGAGCAGCTATCACAAGAAGTCGCAAACAGCACCGACCATAAACAAGATTTAGTCTCAAACAGACATCTCCGTGTAATCATTAAAGTGACACAGATAGCAGTGCCACATCGCAAGAACGTCTTCCGATTAAAGAACAATCACAGCAAAATGGGTCAATAAAAACCCAGTGGCGTGCAGTCAACATACTCTGGTGTTATTGTGTTTTGTTGATAAGCCCAAATATGCCTCGCATCAATCCCTATTTGCTGTCCTATAAATACGGGCGTCACATTCGACATGCACTTTAAATTGCATTCATCCGATCCGATGAAGAGGCAATTGTTCGCTTCTCGGTGCTTTGTGATCGCGCTTACCTAACATCCTTCTTACCGACCGCACTACATCGTGCATACAGCGCACCTTCCGTTTCGTCCGGAATCGGGTATCTTCTGCGGTCCAGAGAACAAGTTCTCTAGTCGTCCCCATGTGAAATCTAAAGAGAAGTGAACTTCACACCTCTCCTCGGCCGCGGTATCTTGATTATAAACACTGAACTGATATCAATTTGAGGTTTTTATCATTCTCGGCTATTATTCCGACGACGACGACGACAACGACGGCGACTGAGCAGTCGGTGGAAAGATCTCGCAGTGAATAGATTGTCAAGTGATCGTGACTAGAATGAGTGCCGTAATCAATTCAACGTACGACCTTAACCGTAGTGCACAGCCTCAGGACTATGTCCCCAGAGTGAATGTGTTTCAAGTTTTCTGGAATCACCTGTGTGACAAGTACACAAACCTGCGCAGGACGAAGTTATCCTCCATCACACCGACAAAGAGGGAAGCGAAAGAACTCGGCAAGAAGTTTCGAAGATCCCTACGCCTGAACAAGTCAGCCAAACGAAAAGGATACGAAGTGTTCCTAACCGACGAGGAGAGCAATGGCTTCCTTGGGTAATAGGCATTATTTAGAAACAACAGCATTCATTGGCAATGGCCTCGGAGTTATCAGCTGTTTGTGTCGTACTCCGATAATATTTCCTCTATGTCACACTAAAGTCATATCTAAACGATCACATGGCGATAAACAGTGTCTAATCTCACACAGTAGTTCAAGGGCTGGTTTCTTTCCAAAGAGTTGAGTTCTGTCAGTTGTTGAGTTTCGTATGGAATTTCTGAACAACTGAGTTCGCCCGCTCGATCAATCCACACTAATTCAATTTAGCTCAATTGAGTGATGTGGGTCGAAATGACCTTATGCGTACGCGACAGGCGCGAGGCACAAGTTCATTTGAATTTGACATAGATTCCATTTGAGAGTGTCATGCCATTAATAAATCAGTCTCGGAATAATGAACATCTGTTGGATATTAGAGAGTCAGGTGGAGAATCTTGAGTTGTGGATAATGCAAACTGTGAACATCTGGGACAGATTGCATTTCTAGTCGAACAAAGAAGGTCGTTATCTGTGAGGACTTAAAGGAGACGGATTTATCGTGTCACCTTATCAATATTTCATCAGTCGTGTTTATTCATGGCTGACTGGGTTCACATTTTTGCGATATTCTCATTGTCGGTCTTGTCAATTAAAGTCAATAATTTATTTCATCCGCTTTAAATCTAGAATGAATAGCGATTCAATTCGTGCCCGTTGTTGCTTATCCTCTCCAATCGAATTCATTGCTAAGCATCTCCAGTCCACTTTTAGATACGTCGGCAATTTTGTCGATCTTCCATAAAATTCACGTGAAACATGACTTAGACACGGTTTCATTCAAACGCAACCAAGTTCAATGCGATTTACACATTCCATTTTTCTTCGCAAAAAAATTGCAAAACATTTTATTTTTTGTGATGTTTAAACTAAGTGCACGCAAACTTGTATTTTTATAGCTCGAAACTAAATTTAAATAAAACAACAACGTTGTTTGGTATGAAATTGATTCTGGCTTTATTTCGAAGCTATATTTATGTCATTATATATGCCCGGCTTCAGAAGACAGACAGAAACTCAGTTAACATTAGCACTTTACCTGATATCTTGGATATTAACGGTGTCTCTTTCCTACATTCGAAAGAAATATCGTCCGATGATGCCCCAAACTATAGCACCAAACAGCCAATCTGTATCTATACATTGATGCTTGGTCGGAGGTGGACATTTTGTCTATAGTCGCTCGTCTGCAATGCTTGCGTCAGCACAATCTTACACGGATATAGGCCCAAATCTAAGCCTACTTTATTCTCTGGCGATGGCCAATTCAGCTGATCGACATTACTTGGTCGTGATCAATACTGGCCCCTAAGTTGGCTGTATTCTGTTCATCTCGCAACAATCTATCTCTACTAATGGTCGACGCTTTGTTAATTTTCAAACAAATCAAATTATTAAGTACACTGGTAAAAACTTACACTATTTCTTTATCTTTAATCCAAGATTTCATTTCTGAATTTTGGAAACCATCTATTTCTATGCTCTCACCGAACCGAAATCGAGAGGTTCGGATGAACCTCAATAGATGGTTTCCACCAAGTTTCAAGTGCTTTCAAATGTCATTAAATGTCAATTTTGAAGTGGCCAGCAAAGTAGAAGTTTATTATATAACCGGAACAGGAAATAGTGTTGACAGCAGCAAAAAAGAAGAAAGAAAATTACCAAAATAAACTGAAATTTACTCTGTAGGCATGTTGTTGGGTTTGACAACTCTTTTCGTTTCGAAACTACGAAAGTGATAGCTGTGTGTAATTCAAACGGTATTTGTTGATGTGGCCTTGTCAAAGACATAATACTCGCTGACGCCATATTGTATGACTACTAGACCACACAACCCGGAATTTATATAAAAATACGTGCTGCCCATTATTTTACGTTTATACACCGTTCTACCAAACCGAATGGCATGATTCCTACCATTGGAAAGGTAATTTCGGATAGATGTGTAAAATGTTTTTCCCAAGCTGTTGAGTAGAACCTTGGTAAACACATGTACAAAATTAAGTTATCTTACAACTGTCAAATTTGTTGTTTGCGTTGCCCTGTTGGTCGTCGTTCCATGACGGGCGAGCCTAGTTCTTATAAAATCCCTTAGTGTGTTGCACGAAAACGTCTGGCACGATAAGCACTGTCCTAACTTACCAAAAGTGGAAACAAACCCGGATCTTCACATGTTCAAGAACAACGATTGATATAACGGCAGATATTAATTATTTACAATGTCTTAAACGTGTATCGTGATTAGTGATGTGCCGTACCGAAAATGTTCTTAACCGAGTTAACACAAGTTGGAATTGAATCAACTCCGAGTTGGCTAACGCGAACTCAACCAATATCATTTGATTCATTGAATGTCAAACTGATTCAAGCCCAACTCGGATTAGAAAACAGACCGAGATAAATATATGTGCAAAAATAATCAATAAGAGAAGAAGTGCCTTATGAGCATTGTTGGGACTCAAATTGTTCATTACTGAACTCTCACTAGAAGAGTCTTCGACTCCGAACCAGTGGCAGAACGCAATAGAGGACGCTCAAGGAGATAGCTGACTGGAGAGGATTGTTGGTAGAGGTCCATGTCCATCCCGGACTGTAGCGCCACCGGAAGAAAAAGAACTCGTTCAATCAATACGAAAATAATGTTCATCTATTTGTATTTTCAAAGTGCTCACTTGGCTTCATCATCTTCTGACCTGCATGATCAACTAAAGGGTTCGCGGGGGTAAAGCATGCATGAGAGATCAAGCACCTCGCCCTGGGTGTGCTAAGTAGTCGGCTACCTGGTGGAAGCGCGTTCATCACTGTGGCTTAACTAACCAAAAATGAATTTTGTGTCCAGCTTGCAGTTTGGTTGTTACTTTTTTTCGTCTTCGTTCCGGCAACTCGGTTTGACTTCAATTTTACTCACTCAACTCGGTTTGACCCGGTTAATCAACTCGAGTTTACCCATCACTAATGATTCCATGTAAATTCCCTTAATTTCGGTGTGCTAGGCTCCAAGTGCTGTTTACTTTCCAAGTCTAAACGTACCCAAATATTTCTACAATATTAGAATTAGTTGGTTTAAATGGCTATCCGATTGGGCTTAATCTGGGTACAAATATCGCATTGTCATGGGTTGTTTTGGATTGGCTAAATCCAACCTGTGGAATTTAGGAATTTGATTATGTTCGACTCACTTTGGTTAGCGATCTCGGAGAAATCACTAAAGGAAGGTTATCCAAACGCGATATATCTTTGTTTGGCTAGACCCGGAAAGTTACAGAGAAAGTGAGGAAGACTTTCCTCAGAGAGAGGTATTCCGAGTCTAGCAGAGTGGATGCCCATGGACCAGTGCCCCGTGCTTACTGCCACGACTCTAGCTATTTCGAAGCGATTTCTTTTTAGAAGGTCCTGCTTTTTATGGAGGAGGCCCAGGTTTTCTCGTAGATATTGTACAGTTGACTCTTCCTAAGTCTTTAACTCGAACCTTTTCGTCAAATTCTACAAGTTTCCATACAAAAACATCTCCCTAAGTCAAACTCCCTCTAACTCGAACAAATTATGGTATCCCGTGACAGTTTCACTTGGGGGAAGTCCACTGTACTTGGATGTCCTAGACCACCTTCTCCTAGCTAAGGTCAGGAAATGTTGGCAGACGATGTATTTGAGGTGGTTAATTGGGGGACATATTAGAATTCACTACGATTTATTTTATTTATTGCTTCGACTAACCATTTGAAGAAGGCTCCCTTGGACAGTGTGACACTTGCGATTCATCTCTGGTGACTGAACGCTATGCAGCAACACAGCGAGAATGGGACAAGAACAAATTTAGCGCCTGTTGTCAAATTTGTTAAAAACAAAGATTGATCTCGAAAAATTAACACATTTTTAGTATTATTATGACCTTAGAATTGAAATTGGTATGCTAACACAATAAGGGCAAGCTGAGGTGACTTCGACTTAATTGCTAGATTAGCTAGATTGTTAACTAAATTGCGGTATTGAGTCGCCTAAGTAGGTCGTTGTTTTTATCTTGGTTCTATAACGGGGATGTGTCAACAGCACACGGTTAATGAGTATGTATTCGAGAGTTAGGTTAGGTGTGCTTTATGAACAGTTTCTTGGTTTTAATAAATGTGTGATGCCTATAGGTGAAGTGTAACATGATATGTTGGCGGGTTGCCTTTTGAAAACCGTTGGACGTAGTAGCTGACAATTGTATTTACTTGTTCAGAATGATGGCTGTTGGTAATGCTTGAGCATGCGCGGAGGAGGTTGAATTCTGTATTGAAGTTGCATATTAATTGCGTTGAATTCCAACATATCTGGCTATAAATATTTCGTTTCAGTGTTTGGAGTGTTTATGAGACATTTTAAAATTCTGACATCACACCCCGTGTCAGTGCGTTGCTTGTATAATGCTTTATTGGGCTCGGTATGTTTCATATGTATCGTGATGAAGAATGACTCTTGTCAAAAATAAGGCAACTTCTCGGAAAAAAAACGTCCAGTATAAGTTGTGTCATGGAGGAACGTGGATAGTACCACAAAGGTACCATTGTTTGCTTAGAAGGACAAATCCTTGGATGCTTTTAGTACGACCTATACTAAAGACGTCTTTAGCAGGAATCTAGACCAAACGAAATCGAGTCGCTCGTCTCAGATGACTAGTGCACGCATGTGTGGGATCGGCTAATTTGACGGCGGACTTTTGGTGAACTATACTGCACGCCAACTAACTCATAAATCGTTTCCAAAAAATACATTTCCAAATAATATGTTCCGGTTACGCCCACTTTTTGGTATTTCAGATTCACGAACTCTGCAGTTTAAATAATCAAAGCTGATTCAGATTCTCATTGTGGACTGTCTGCCTGGCCCTTGTTGGGGCTTCTCACATCATCACAGATTGTATTTGGGAACATATACAACATATACATATCACTGTGCTTGCATTGCAAAGTGTGTGTTGCAATGACTAGCACTGTACAAGCTTCATGTACGGTAAAAAGAATAATATATGTCATAATAATATGGGTGGAGCTACAGCCTGTGGAGAATTTGCTCACGGTCCATGTACGTTGTTCGAAGGGCGTTGACTTGTACTTTAAATACCATACATACCATACTATGTAATAGAAAAGCTCACACGTATTGACAGGCACCGGACAAAAACCGTACTTACGCTGTCAGATAAAATCAAGGGGCAAGAGAGTTAGATGTTGGTCCATTATCTCTGGCAAGGTCCTAGCTTCTCAGCAACTACTCGTGTTGTGCGTGCTATTATTCTTTCACGAATAGAAGGGACCTACAGTTTTATGCCGACTGCGAATGACCAAGTTGCGAAACTTTTTCTAGACAGTTATACATCTTTGAACATTGTCAGTGACTCGAAAGAGGTTATGGCCGTGAAAATAATTCAGGCAGAGGGGTTAAGTTGCGTTGTGGATGATTTATACCCACAACGTCACGGCCGCCATAGTAGCAACTGCGGATTAAAGGCTTCTACACATAGAATACTTTACTTGCATCAGCATCAGCAATAATATAAAATTCTTGTGTTCTTATGGGATGTGACACATAGTCCAACGCTGACGCGACGGATGTAGTTGCTTAACTTTTTTCTTTCCTTCGGCGTTGGCAGTCATCTAAATGTGGCATTTCTGTTGAATTTGATTATTTTGTAAAATTTTGGGAGATGGTTCTCTTCGAAGCAAAGTTCAAAATACATAAAAACATAAATAAATGTTTGTAATTGACTATTTATAATAAAATACATATTTTATTTGTGCATTAATAGCCAAAACAAATTGAATTATCAATTGAAACTTGAAACTGTCAAATGAAATCAGCTGTGCGTTGAAGTATTCATTGGGTCATCAACTTGAGTCAGGTACTTCACCGTGAATGGATGCTTCGACGCTACGCAAGTAACGTAGCCTATGTGTCGGAGCCTTAAGGCTGGCATGATGACGAATAAAATTTCCTTCTGCAGAAAATTAAAGGCGCACATAAATTATATAAGATAAAGTGAAAAGAATTTTCAACTCATCTCATTTCGTGCAGTAACTGCTGAAGATGGTAGTAGACATGTTTATTTTATTTTCAGTGTGATTCTTCTCCACTTGAAAGCCACTTAATCACAAGGCTTTTGCGTAAAAGTGTTTCTTCCAAATCCTACAACACTCCCGCATATACCTAATCGAATGTACAACCTATCATGTTTATTGCTCGTATCACTTTCTGTTCAAGAGCAGTAGGTGCTTGAGTCTTAAGCCAATGTACTGTTGATTAATGCATTTCTGAGCAGGGAGCTCTTATTACCCCCGTTTTAATCTTACGACACCAATTATAATTATTTGCAAAAATATTTCCTTCAATAAATCACTTATTGTAAAAAATTTCCATTTTAGGCGAATGGATGAATATACCCGTTGGAGTTCCGAACTGTCCACGCGGCTTGGAGTATCTTTTGAGTGTCGACCAGCTCTTAGTTAAGCAAAAGGTCGAGCTTCTCGAAGCATTCACCGGCTTCGAGACCAACAATAAGTTCTCTATCAAAAACAATCTAGGCCAAAAAGTGTATTTCGCAGTCGAGGATAACGACTGCTGTACGCGAAATATGTGCGGTCCCATGCGGCCATTCGACATGAGAATATTTGATAATTATAAAAATGAAGTGTTACACGTGAATCGTCCATTGGCATGTGATAGTTGCTGTTTCCCGTGCTGCTTACAAACGATGGAAGTCTCTGCACCACCTGGCAGTGTAATTGGATCTATTGAACAGGAATGGTCAATGTGTTTGCCATCGTTTCGCATTAAAAATCAAACTGGAGATACTGTGCTTCGAATTGAGGGTCCACTTTGTACCTTCTCAATGTGTGGGGATGTTGAATTTCAGGTATGCAATGTCTACATCACTCTCTATATGACCATATGAACTGACTGAGTATGCTTTGTAGGTGGTCTCGTTAACCGGGGAAAAAGTGGGAAAGATTTCGAAACAATGGTCTGGACTTGCTAGGGAAATATTTACAGATGCTGACTTCTTTGGAATAACTTTCCCAATGGACCTTGATGTTCGGATGAAGGCAACACTACTTGGTGCTACGTTCTTGATTGTAAGTATCACATTCGAATTGCAATATGATCGCATTTTATTTGCACGTGTATTTTCTCTCCTTCAAGGATGCCATGTTCTTCGAGAAAAGGGGTAATCGAGAAAGTGATACACCAGGAATGCTGTAAATGTACGAAGACGAATGAACTCTCAACTACGAATATGAACCTGTTTTGTCTTCTACTAACCATTAACTTCCATTATGCACAAATATACATATGTATTTGTTTACATTACGAAGATGAAGTAGAAGTGAAACACGAACAAAAAAAAAAGAATCAAAAAAGAAACATGCACAAGATGAGGAGTCGGATAAGCACACGGGAAACGTCTCCTCAATATCTAGTCCTTTTGGCCAAAGTAATTTGAATGATATACAATTGTTCGGCAAATATTTTTCTCCATTTCATGGATCAAAATAAGATAATTCAGGTTCAGCCTTACTACACTCAGTGCCCATAACTTCTGAAGTTGAAAAAAACCTATTTATAAGACTACTTGTAGGCATGACTTAAATACTACTACACACAATATATATTATTTCTAAGATGTATACATACTAGTTTATATTAATAAGAATTTTTCGCATTGTGTTTAAATGTGGCTTGTTATTTCTATTTTTTACTTATTATTCAAAAGTAATACCGAACCAGTTATTTATATGTAATCACGGATAAATGTATCTCTCCATACGCATATAAATAAATTATAAAATGTAAATGTGTACAAAGGAAAGGCTTAACTTTATTCCACAAAGTCCAAAAAATCCGGTGTGGATCTGGGCACGGGTAAGCAGCTGGTTACGATCCCTTTACAGGTCACGCCATCGGAGACGAGGTCCTCGGGGTTGGACTCGAAGGTTTTCCAAGCCATTTTCTCTACCTGCCCTAGCTATCTGAGTCGAGACAATCGAATTCGTTTGACTAAGCCAATGTTTTTGTACAGCTCATGGAGTTCGTCGTTCAGTCTTCTCTTCGAAATATAATTCGAAGGATTTTCCTCTCTTTCGTCCGCATTTGATATTGTCCATGCTTCTTCTCCATAAAACAGAATGGGGACTATCAAGTTCTTATTTAAGGATACCTTGATCCTTCAAAATAAGGCTTTATTTTTCAAGTGCCTTCCAAGCCCAAAGACACAGCGATTCGCCAGGGTTATCCTTTGTCTTATCTCCGCGGTGATGTCTTTTCCCTAGTTTACTGCTGATCCAAAGAAGACAGAGTTTTTAACGACGACGTCAAGACTGTATCCTGTCTATTGTGACACTTTGTCAAGATGTCGGTATTGATGGTCCTTTTTTGTAGACAGCATGTGCTTTGTCCTAACCTCATTCACCATAAGACTTTGCCACTTCCTTCTCCATGCTCACAAACGCCTGATAACTCAGTGAGTTCTGTCAATCTCATCGGCATATGCAAGCAAATTTACAGACTTGTGGAACATCATGCCTCTAGTGTTGACGACTGAGTTAAAATCTAAATTCCTAAAGACTTTGTTGACATCAAAAGTCTCTGTAAGATTCCTACCGACCTTGACGGATCAACCAGCGTTCTCCATCGCTATCCTACAGAATCCGACGAGTTTGGCAGGAATGTCAGAACTAGATAATACGCTGTACAGCTCGTAAATACTATCATATGCTGCCTTGAAGTCGATAAATAGATGATGCATATAGACTGGAACCTCCTGGGTTTTTTCGAAGATCTGTCGTAATATCAATTCAGAAACCGCTGAAAGATTCCTCATTCATGCTCGTAGTGGAGCCTTAAATTAGGTCGTGTTCAGAATTGAAAATGGATAATGAATACTGGATAGTTATGCAACGACAATCATGTCAAGCATTCGTATGATTGCTCTGAAATTAACAGAGCTTCGGCCTTAAAAATGTTTCTCAAAAAACTGATTCTAAAATTTGTCCATAGAAGTTAGTCACTTCTGTCAAGAATGTTGGCGCTTTACGCCAGCAAGGAAGCTTTCAGTAAAATGGCATCTTCGACCACATATTACCAAACTACTGTACGACGCGACGAAGCCATCTGGTAGTTTAGTTTTATATCAACGCCTTAAGAGACATTCAAAAATACTACCAGACTTCTCTTCTATTTATATTGGTCATTACCCATTGGACACTAGTTTCCACAAAAACTTCGCGCAGTATGTAGACCTATAATAAACCAAAATTAGTGTGTGGTCAACTTATAAGTGAATTGATACTTCGTCGTCTTTGAATTTGCTGAAGTTTCAATGACGGCTAGTAGCCACCAGAGATAACCTATAAAATCATCCATTATCTCTGGTAGCCACTGTAACGACACAATCACAGTGGAAGTACGCAACTTGCAACTTACGTCAAGAAAAAAAACGAAAAGTAGCCAAAAGCATCGTGAAGTCTTAAAGTGACCGCAAATGTTCAAAATCTCAATAACATCTGTCATTTACGTACGTAAAGTGCGTTTGATTTTGATCCCATAAAGTAATCAAACGTGAACAAAACTTGACGAATCAAAGCAAAATAGTCACACTCATTTCTGTACATCATCATTTCTGTATAGCAGCTCGATTGTCTAACTTCCATTTTCGTAGAAACTTAACTATATATATACAGATGAGCGTGGGTGACCTAGTGTCAAATTACGACATATTTTGTCAGGTTTACAAAAAACAAGTGAATAGCCATAATGAACAATTCAAATATCAGCAGATTCGTCAATTCATATTTTCCCTATTCTGTGTTTGACGGATGATCCAATTCGCATATGCATTGTGCGGTTCAAATAACACGAGCTCATGCTTAAGGAAATGTCGTGGACGCCATTATAGTCAGCCTTATGGGGAGTATATATATTCGCTCACTCATGCTCACATGCATGCGCGTAAGTTATATAACTATGTATGTAAGCACATCACTCTTAAGATTTACACATAAAACACAAGATAACTTTTTAAAGCTCTTCTAAACTAAGAATGACTTATCATACGTTAACTTACATACTACGTACCCACAAACCAAGCTAAGAAAGGCGCGAAGACATAGCGTCTCGCTGATTGTACTAATTCTTAGTACCTTGGTTATGTTTGTTTTGTAAACTTGTTTGTTTTACATAACTTCTGCACACTCATGCCTATTATAGTTGGCCCTTTACAAGTTAGTCACATAACAGACGAGCAACACCTCAAGAAAGAACTCGGCGCGCGAGCACGTGGCCAAAATAATCCCTTTTTATTCAATTTGGGTATCATCATTGGACACAGTCATCCCAATGACTCCTGAGAAGCTTTCAAAGAGCCTCCTTCTTTGATAACGACAGCGAGTTAAAGCAAATCCCAAAGAGATAGATATTATGCTCGCAGATCGTAGATGTTGTAGCAGTGGTGATGTGGCTATGTGCGTCAACCACTACGCAACTGGACCTCGTTGCCTGGGTTCGATTCAGGCCGGTCCTATAATATATAAATTATTTTTAGGGTCGTACCTCATTCGAGTCACTCACAATGGTCAGAGAGTATTTATTACTGTATAGAAAAACTTCCCAAACTTGGCCGTTCGTAGCTACTTGTGAGACAATAATAACACGCACAATACGAGTGGTTACTGTAGAAGCTAGGCCCTGGTCCCCTGAGCCACTGCCACCAATATTATAGGATCTTGGATAAAAATGTACTTAAAAGATCAGAGTGCGCAATTTGCACCTACGCACATCCATCCTTTTCAAGAACTTATTTCCCGAACAGCGTAATATTTAGGTAAGTTCTACACCCAATAAGTCCACCCACCCAACCAACGAAGAACCATGCATGCAGAACCATACAGTAACCCCTCGCATGCCAAGCCTGTTCTTTTAAAAAACTCTTCAAACGGCTTCATTATCAAGCTTAACGTCCTAAACACAATATCGACCCAACCTGAATCGTCTCCCTGGCAGCGACCACAAAGTGTTCTTCATACTTCTGACAGGTTAAACCTGACGCACCCTATACAAACACACCCAATTACATGACAAGCACACTTTTCGGCTATCAAATGTCTGCTCCTGTTGACACACAGCACTTGACGTTCGTTGTGTCGTATACACACTCGGGGAATTCGTAATCAATGGTCTTCAGGCGCACTCGTAAAGCTTTGCTCAAGCTTTCTTCACTGAAGAGTTCCCACGCCCATTAGCTGGAAGAGAGAAAGACTGCAAACACAAATAATTTTCCTCGTCTTCTTTGACAGTAGAGTACGCGACCGTCCAATGTCAATGTACACCGCCAAATGAATGGAACGACACAACACTCGTACTACGAGCGTCAATAGAAGTGTGAAACTATACATAAACTCCGGCTTGCTGTAGTAGTGATTATCCGTCCACGTGCGATCTACACATTTCAATTAAAAGTGTCTACCTCAATTGAAAATTCGAATTCGCTCAGTGAAAATCGCGTTTGTCTATTGCGACTATCTATTCGTCCGTAGTGCGTAACGATTGAGTGAAAAGTGCGTTAGAACATCCACAGGGGGGGGAAAATGTTTCAGTTCCTCGTCATGGCGTACCTGGTTATGGTGAAGATTTTTTGGTTCGTGTAAGTATACGGCCAGTTGGTCTAGTTTTCTAATTTCAGTTGGGCGCGTCAAAAATGTCGCATCTAGTGGTGCGAATTGAATTAATTCGGATGACGACGACAGGTCTTTCGCAACGACATCTGATGCTCTTTCAATGAATTATTTTGATGTCATTTGCATAAGTTAACTTATAGTATAATGTCCGATGTCCGATGGGGTTTTTCTTCGTCGTCTCTACACAATAGGTGGAGCTTTTTGTTGTATCCAATGCTTTACGGGGTGTGCTCTCTTAAGTATACAAACATTAGATGATGCGAACTCTCTTAGCTGGCGTGCTGTGTTCAGTGTCGCTGGTCGCTGGCCGTGGTTGATGATTTAATTGACCGTAAAATGAGTGGCTAATGTATTGACAAACAATATTTTAACTAAGCATGTGGAATGTGGGGATGGGACGCATCCAGTTATTGGCTGTGTCTATTGGTCTATTGCTTGTGGAGATTAATGCGTTCGACCTTTGTGCTTTCGGAGAGTGGTTATAGGGTTATGTTCGCCATGAAGACGGAATTGATGCTCGAAATATTTATGTATTTAATGCGCCTTGACCTTTGTTTGTTGAGTCAAACAAGGGAACCGAGAATGATGCATGTTTTCCATCCCTTGTTGGAATGGCTTGAGTTGAATTCGTTTGTTATTATCCATAGTTCCCAGCTGATTTTTGTTTTTGTGGATTCAAGTTGAGTGGATATTGGACCTTTGTGTTCTTTGTTTTCTTGAACAAATGTGTCGTTAGGTTCGTGCGAACTAATTCCGTGTGCAGGACGAGATTTCTCAAGAGTTGTGCAAATAAATAGTTTCTGACAGACGGATTGTTTTTCAAAGCTTACGTTAAAATATAATGAATCCGAGCAAAATATTGGAAGAATTTGCAAAAAATTGTGTCTCCTTTAAATCTATGCACCTATTCATCATCCTGGCTAATTCTGGTGAAACTGTGGCGTGTACATCTGTACCATTTATCGCTTGGACGCACCCTCAGGCAGGCAATGAAAGAGCCGATAAATTATCTGGACTAGGGGGGCGAGCATGTCATTAACTGTTGAATCAGAAGACCCCCAAAATGTAAAGCTTATATTTAATAGATTCTGTGGGCCGTATTGTGCTACGGCCTATACTCAGTCGAAAACAACCAAATCTGGCTCGGGTACCACGAAAGATATCAGGAGGAACTCTATTCATCCCTATACAATTACCGGTCACTACCTAAGATCCAATCACGCAGAATGGGAGACGAACGAACAGAGCGAAGCGTTTATAGTCCAGCAGTTAGCTAATAATTTCTATTGGTTTTTTAAGGATTGTAGCAGTCCAAGGGTTGGTGAACCGAATTCCCGGTTGAAATGAATCCACATATGGTCGAAGTGGATCGCGGGAATTGCCATGACAGTTACTCCTATCTACATAACCTAATCCCTACCTAGAATTTTTGTGCACATTTTACCGTTTTTTTTGTTTGTTTATTAAATGACATGTTGACACGTGGATCACCGTAACATATGTACGCACATGATCTACGATGCCTAAGTTCTTGTCAAGACGAAAATTATTCATAACACTATTCGAGTAGCCGAAAAAATGGTCAAAGAGTATAACTATTTAGTAAAATCAATCAAACTTGCACCTGTAAAACTTCGCCAGGCACAGCACGAGTGGTTGTTGCACCGTACTTCCACTACGGCCAGTATCGCCACCCATGGACTATGGTATCAAATGACATGTCGAAGGAATATGGTTCCATTTGAATGCTCCATATCCAACGCGTCACTGCCAGTAATTCATGTTTCCATCACCAACCTATAAAACAAAGACTCCGGTAAAATACGCGTCAAATATGTATAAATAAAGATATGGTGATCTATGAAAAAAAAAACTTCTGTTCAGGTGGTTTCCGTATCTATTCTCGGTAACGGAGTGACATCTACAAGTATCCTGGTGTTGATCAGTGGGCTTAGGTCATCGAATCGTTCGGTTGTGTTCATCAACACCTGACTCAGCGATTCCGAATAAGACTGACAACTCGTGTTGTACAATGTTGTGTATTTTTCGTTCCTTGTATTTCTTAAATTCCTTTTTTTAATATTTGCAATTGACGGACGGGAACTCCGCAGCAGCATTTTAGATACAGTCAGAACCAAACACCTCTCTTGCCCCTAAAAATTGTTGATAACCAAATTTTATAACGTTTTCTCACGACACGAGTATATGAGAATACGTGTGAGCTCTTCCGAACAGCTGATAGCCTTCAATAGCCATATGTGCTTACGTTGCTTGCCAAAATTTGCAGGTTATTTAGTGCGAAAGATGGAAAAAAATTAAAGCTTTCAAAATTCATTTGAGCAATTTGCTTTAGTTAATTGTATCTTTAAAAAAAAACAGTTCTCATTAATTCTGCTTAAAAGTAAATTCAATGGGCAAATAAACAACTACACATTGATTACAAAAAATCAGATAACAAAGAGAAAAAAGCAGCTTGATAGCAGCAGCGGCACGGAGACAGCTAAAGTTTTCTGCAGGAAGACGATCCAGACAAAAGAAGAGAGAAGAAAACCCGCGCTATTTCTTTTATACGTGCCGAATATGCCGAAAAAGCAAACGATGAACCGCGTAAGATGAACCCAGCTCGTCATAGATGGAAATGGAAACATAGGCTTCGTTTACTTCGTTCTTAGAGCCGGCTGCTCATTTGTCTCAGATGAGAGCTCTTCGTTTTCGAAATTTACCCTTGTCTTCATGTTGTCGGCCGAGGCGTGATAATTTATTAAGCATTCATGCTTTCTATTTTCACTCACAGCCAAGACTACAAGCCAATATACTTCGGTTGTAATTTGAGTCCAGGCCCGAATTGGGTTCGCTTAATTGCAACCAGAACACCCACAGAATATTCTTGCGCTTTTTTCCTCTTTCTATATCAAAAAGTTCCAAGATAGACCGGCAGTGGCCAACAGACGGAGATATTTGGGAGAATATTTGTATGGAATTTTCTTGGTGCTATTATATGCTGGCCAACTTCGGCAGGTGGCCAACTTGACAGGTTACACTCTTTATTTATTTTGAATTGAACTGCACAAAATGAATGTATTATCTGATATGGAACATTTTATCCAACGCAATCATAACTATACATAGAGTATAACATTGTCTCTATATGTATATAAAAATCAATCTTTGTTTTTTGTCCTTTATAAACTCTTAAATGGTCGCTAAACTCAGAATGAATAGGAATCTCGTTTTCACAGTGGAAGTTTAGTGATACATTCAACTTACATAGCAGTTTAACTTAATTTAGTTGAGTCGCGAACTGTCAGAAAAAAACAAATTCCACCAAATATAAACAAAAGGTTATACATCTTGATATGCACGAAGATGGGAATTGAATAATCGAGTTTTTCTGTCAACTAAAATCTTAACAATAATTAGTTCAAGTATCCTTATTAACGACTAGACATTTTTTCTCCACGAATCAATCATTCCCTTTGCGAACTGTCAACCCTGGTTCGCAATACACAAGAGAGCCAAACACAATCCACAGATACACGACCAAAAATTTCGCGATAAAATGTGTTTGCTCAAATTGTACCCATTGATCTCGGTGAATCAGAAAACTCCTTATGAATGAAGTGTCAGAGTTTGCAAAGTTCGCGATTCGTTGTGAGGTCACATGAAGCCCCGATTGCCATCAGACACAGAGCTAGTCGACTTCACAGCTGATTGCCCCCTAGTCTATCTAAGAATTTGAGTACTTGTTTGACAGATATTAATGAATTTTTGACGGTTATTCATGAAATAACGTAAATGTCATCCCCTGGTTGGTCAATTTGGTTTAAGAACACGTTATAAAAACAGTTGTCAAACATTTTAAGGGGCAAGAGAGGTAGAAGTCGGGCGTCTCTGTAATACTTCATTTCTGATTACCATGGCTTAAGTGTCAATCCAGAGAGTACATAATTGCCATTCGTGTATTGATATAATACCAACCCCAAAATATATAGAGAAAACCCACATAAGAAACTAAATATTTGGTCTGACAATGCCGCTGAAGAGAACAGAAGGCTCACAAATTTATATATGCACGCATATTATAACAATATCCTTGCATGCATGAACATTCGCTTGTTGAGTTGGTGAGTTATTTGTTCCTTTCTTCAGCAATTTTCAAGCAGTTCGTAAACCAGTGATCGGACACATGATTGATGACTTACAATCGAAAATGCCTAGCAACGTGCGCCGGGTACAGCTAGTAATATATAAAACAAAATGGTCGGCGCTATAGCCCCAGGTCCCAGCTTCTACAGCATTTACTCGTGTTGTGCGTATTCTCTCACGAATTAAAGGGACCTACAGTGTTATGCCTAGTTCAAGCGGCGAAGTTTGAGGAGCTTTTTCTAGGGAGTTATTTCACCTTGAGCAGTCAATCCTTGTCAGTGACTCGAAAGAGGTAGGAGATTGAAAATAATGTTTGGTCGTACCGGCTGGGAATCGAACCCAGGCAGCGTGTTGCATAGGGGTCGAGGTACATACTCACAACGTGGCAGTTACGTTTGCTTATATCCTCCATTCCTTTTGCCACTCTTTAAGAGTACTGTCACTTTTATGAGTTCTATATCTCTCTGTTCTAGTTGGTACATAAACCAACCAACCATGTGTCGTTCGAGACTTATGATGACTTCCGGGCATCTGTTAATTGACGGCTGGATATGACCGGTTAATGTGATGATTTTGTGTATAAAGAGTCATGAGATTCTATTTTGTCTGAGTATGCTCATAAATAAAATACTTGATCCACTGAACGTCAAGGCAAAACGGGGAATAACCTCACCCTCAACGAGTATTATTCTGATCGATGTTTGGACTCTCATCGTTTTCAAAAAAAAATATTCTCTTTCACCGAATGGATTGCGTGGGAAAATATTGTGACCCATTTTATTTCCGAGGACAGTGCCACATGTCCCACATTGCGTTACCGAACGTTAAAGTCGACATTTTGTTAAGCAGGACAATGCACTTGTGTAAAGGCACACGATCTCTCGAATTGTGTCTGGTAGAGTGTCCTGGGCCCCTCATCCATCCTTTCGGCTCATTGCGAATAAATCGCACTCCCAGTTCACCGAGTCAATTCTCGATCAATTTATTTCAATTGATCAACCGTTCGTTGTGTTCAACTCGATCACTTCCCCGCGGCCGTAACGTAATAACAAAGGAAAATTAATGTCAACGATGCGGTTGAATACAACGCACTTTATGCAAAATGTGAATAATTGAATCTGATGAATTTACCAGTGACTTCCGTGCAGGGTCTATATTTAGATCGCAATAAAGCTCCCAAGCAGGATTCCTTGGGCAGGCTGACAATTAACGACTGTGTGTATTTTTTCATTTAATAGCTGCATAGTGTTTTTGTTGGCACAATTATCGTCGCACTTAAAAAACGATGCGTCGCTACAAATACACGCCTGCGACGAATGTGATAAATATTAATTGCCTTCGAGACGATTCATTCTTCTTTGTTGCGACTTGACTACGGGTGGGGACGGGCCTCGGTCAAGAAACTAGTCCGAGATCAGAGCGAATTAAGGATGGGATGTTTCTTCAAGGAAATTCACATCTGGGAATGATAACAATGCTTGAGCTGAGTGATTCCCTTGGCCAAATCCTGGACCCACTTGGACATTAGCCTTGATCTGCTGTAATGAACATTTGTTAGCTAAAGGGTAGCCCAACGAAAACGCCCGCTGATAATTGTAAATAAACGAAAAAGTTGTCAGAGAATGAACTTAATATTTTTTATTATGATAGAAGGATCTATGACATGTGTGAAACAAAATATCGCTTAAAGGCTCGCCGTGGCTTCGGCGGCATACCTTAATCCGATGGTCCATGTTTTCAATGACTCTGAGACATAAATGAGGTTCAATGTCGTTAATGTGCCGATTTACCTCATCCTTTAGCTATTGATTTGTTCTTGGCTTATTGACGTACACATTTTCTTTGAAATATCCCCAAAGAAAGAAGACCAACGGCAAGTGGCACCATTCTGTCGTCCAAGTCCATTTCCTCAATTTCTGGTCACAAGAAGTCCGTTATTATCTCGCCGTTATCGTCTGACTAAAAATATCACGAAGTGCACGAAATGCATTTTCATTTGAAAGCCCATTTTCGTAAAATCATTCAACAATCTTAACGCGCTGCTCAATTGTGTACCTCTCCATTGTTGAATATGTCAAACACTGACACAAAGGAATGTCAAACTAAGTTGGGCAAGAAAACTTGACGTTAAGTTGTGATCAATTATCATCGAGCTTTATGGTTGGACCACTCTTTATGTACATACATATATCAACCAGCATATCGTCGAGATCTTACTAGACTCTGGACTGTCCTCTGCGTAACTTCACAGATCGATCGAAGATGGGCGATGGAGTGGGTGTGGGAGTCCACTGTAAGGACCTGCATTTTCAACTTTCATTCGAACTACCAAATCACTGTACCCTCTTTCTGGCAGGGATTATAGCGATAAAAGGAAGCTCTGTCCTGGCAAAAAAAAAACAATGTATCTTTAGGCATCCATCAGGTCAGAAAGGTACCAATCAAATCCCTGAATGAAGTCACATTTAGATCCAAGATTTTTCTTAATTACCGCTTCATCATCACAACTTCCCAGGAACCAAGTGCAAAAACTCGCCAGGTTCCGCTTGGGCATAACTCTCGATGAGTTTGAGATGCTTTGCCCCCACGACGCTGTATTTACTTAAGGTGGCGCTACAGTCCGTGGTGGACCTGCGCCCCAACCAACAAGCGTCTCTAGCCAGCATGGTTTCTTGTTAGTTGCCTCCAGTTCTGCATGCAGAGTTGGTTGAGCTCACATTCCACTTGCGTGCACCACCTGAGTCGAGGTCTTCCTCTACTGTGCTATCCCTCGGGGGGTGAATTCGAAGACTTTCCGGCGAGGAGCTCTAAATGACTTAGCCACCTTACTCTTCCGGCTAAGTTGATCTCACTGAGCAGCTCGTAGAGTTCGTTGTTATATCTTCGGTTCCACACACCAGCTATGCAGGCGGGACCGAAAATTACCCGAAAAATGTTCCTCTCAAAGTAGCCAAGAGCAACTTCTCCGGGTTTTGACAAAGTCCATGCCTCTGCCCCTTAAAGCAGGACTGGGACGTTTGTAGTCTTACAGAGGGTTACTTTGATTGTGCGAGAGAGGGCTTTGTTTATCAATTACTTTCTGAGCCCTAAGAAGCAGCGATTGGCAATAGTTATTCTTCGTTTGACTTCGGCGTTCGTGTCGTTGTTTGGGTTGATAGGGGGTTCTATGTAGTCAAAGTTTTCGACCCCCTCAAATCTATTGTCTATTGTGACATTCTGTCAGAAACTTCGGTGTTGGGAGTCCTTTCTCGTTAACAGCGTATACTTAGTCTTGTCCTCATTAACCGTTAAACTCATCTCCGTCGCAATACTCACAAAAGTGCCTTTGACGCCATGCCACGCATCTTCCGATAAAGCCTATATCGTCGACATATGCGAGTAGTTGGACGGTCTTCAGAGAAGATTGTCCCTCTGGTGTTGGCGTGCGAGTTTCGAACAATTCTTTCAAGAATGATGTCGAAGAAGTCGCATGACAGTGCGTCGCACAGTGGTCCCGTAATAATCGTTCAAAAATGCAGCTCAAGGGGTAAAAGGAGGAAAAAAAACACACTTTTAAATGTATAAAATATTTACTTATTGTTGTCAATCACTCTTAACTTAACGGACTTAAAACAAAGCTGTAATTACTGGGATCGATGCTCCTGGGATTTCTTTTTCCTAAATTTGGCTTAGTGTGAGTATTTGATCGATGGTGGATTTTCCTGGCCTAAAGCCACGCTGGTATGAACCGACCGGGTTGTTGACGAACGGCCGATGTTTGTACGAGATGTTCAGAAGATTGACGCCTCTGTAGGTGACGCAATTCAGAGGGTCTCCTTTTTTTAAATACAGTGAACTCCCCCTAAGTCGAATTGTCGCTGGGTACCATAATTTGTTCAAGTTAGACTTATAAAGAGGTTTTTCTTATATGGCAGAAAAAGGGAGAAATTTGACTTAGGGGCACTTCGACTGTATAATTTCGTGTAAATGTTGCCAGGGCACGTGATCACACACGATCCAATTTCTGTTCACCGCTTCAAGCGTTGCGACCCGTATTTATGCGAGTACTTTCGGGTTCGAATCTTGAAATCGCAGCTGGTTTAGCGGCCTGTATATAGTATATTCGGTTGCGTATCATCGATAAAGGCAGTAACGGACTCGAAAGGTCGATGATGCACACTGAATGATTGCCGAATTGCACGAAAAAATATTTCGTTTGAGTGCCTTTAGTAATACAGCTGAATAATTTAGAAGCATTGTTGTGCTGTAAGGCTTGCCATGATGATTCGTCAAGCAATACTGACTTAGAATAACACGCCACCCACAGGGCAGATTCATGTGATCTGCAAATAAACCTATTGAGAAATGAAAACAAGTGTAAATATGAATCATCTGTTAAGTGGACAGCCGAGGGCCTCGGTCAATAAATTCAGCTAACTTTGTGTCGTTAAAGTTTATTAAAGTATTTTATTTGTTTACTTAATTTTATTGCTCGTAATAATAATAATAAGGGGTTGCGCGACAGTCCGAGGCGGACCTGGACCGTCTACAACAACTATTCGTGTTGTGTGTGCTCTTTCACGAGGGGATGTTTTATGCCAACTCTGAGCTACGAATTTTTTTGAGGAGGAGTACTCCGTGAACATTACCAGTGACTCGAAAGAGGTGGAGCCGTGATTTATGAAAGTTGGTAAGTTCGGGAATCTGGCATCTGGACCTGGCATCCTCTCTCTAGAAAACGACGCGACCGGCCATCATTTTCAGTATATCGGCTTCTTTGATAGATGGCAAGGAAAATAGACAGTGTGCTTTAACTAAGAAGTGTGAAACTATCCACCCAATCGCGTCAAGTTCTCTTCAAACACTGACACCCCAAAGGTTAAATGGTTCATTATGTTCATCACCTATGTGGATCACACCGTCATGGTTGTCCTTTGTGTTGGCAGTCATTTTATGTCCGTGGAGTAATATGATAATAATTGCTTCCCGTCTCCCAAATCCTAATGGCTTCAACTCAAAAGCCTGCTTCAATCCATATCCATAATTACGAAGGGTCCCCGTGTCGCCTATATTCTGCCGGTTTAAGTTCAAGATCTAATGGAAAGTGCTTCCCCTCTCGGCGTCCTTTATCGCTACACATAACCATTCCCACTTGTTTCGGCTATAAAAAGAGACCAGAAAATAATAAAGAAGATTAGGGAGACATGTATTCTTCTTTAACCTTGCGAAAATGTAATTAGTTCATTGCTTTATCTGGGGGTTGCTCCTAAAAGAGGGTGCCTCCTATCCTAATCCAGAGGGATTTCGTTAGGGATTGTGTGTTGTTGACATCGTAAAACGCGTGAGTCATATGGTAGATAAGACCCACATGGATGTGATGTATGCAGATTAGATAGCCTGCGAGAGCATTGTGCCCATTGTCATTCTAATGTAATTTGCATGTAAATCTCTTCTGTGGCATTTGGTAGCAGATTACAGGAGTCATCTGATTCCCATTAAATAATAATCGGATCGCCGTTAAATTCCTTTCGTAGTCAATTTCAGGATGAAATCAAACCTGGATTGTTGTAAATGGGGAAGGCACTGCTGGCAGTTCTGTGCCTTGTCAATGAAGATAGTGTGCTCCTCGAGCCATAAATAATAACGGGCTTGGTATTAATGAACAGGTAGTAGACTTCTTATCCTCAAAACCGCCACCGCAGATATCAGATAAAGGCAAATACCTACCTCGGAAAGGAAGCTCCACCTTATTGAATGGATCGCATATGGAAAGTTATGCTTGAAATCTGCATAAGTAGAGAGCCATAGCCATAGGCAAAAAAGGCGGTCTACAACCATATACATATGACTCCTTCATCATACGTTGCCGTTGAGCGCCCGTCTTACAGGGAACAGGTTTCTGGTCTAGTGTGGATCCACCCACATCTGGCATATGGATGTCAGGGTTATGAGTAAGCAGGGAATATTCAAGTTATTTCAGTATTATTTTCTAGGCTGAAGTTGGGAAATTTTTGGTGTTACATTTTTAGTATAGTAAGAAGTGTAACGACTGGATGGCGCAGTTGATTAAGTGACTGCCCTTGGTTAGTGCGGTTTCCGGTTTGAATCCCAGTAAAAGAAAAGTTAATTCGCTTTTATTTGGTTTTCAAATCAGGTCCGATTACTAATTGCCGTTGGTATTGTAAGCTACGTTATTAAAACAACTTTCCTTTATTTTAAATAATTATTTATTTATTTCCAAATTAGGTACACTCCGTTTGACTTCCTACTTTACAATGAATCACTTCTTTTTACTCTTTTACTGGCAGCATTTTTTCTCTCTTTTGATTTCTGTACATTGTTCTTAGAATTACTACAAGCGATATTTTGTACATTGTTCCTAGAATTGCTACAGTATCAAATTAACGGTACTATCAGTCGTGGTAGTAGTATAACTGTGGGTATCACAATAGACCAACAAGGTCTAAGTGTACCTGTGAATTCCCAATGTTCGGAATTCAGAAATTGAAGTAGATTGAAATAAAAATTTAAGTAAAACCAAAATCTTCGAAGTAGATTATCAGTTTCAATCAAACGTACCATTTAAAAGTAGTAAAAATAGTAGTTATATTTCAGTTTCGTGTGTATTGTATTGTGACGAATCTGTTTGAGCGCCATTGAAAGTCATTTTTTCACAAATATGTAATATAATAGAATATAGTAGACAAAGAGTACATTTTTTCCATGAAAGTGACATGACAATTATAATAACCAGAAATTAATTACTACAGAGATTCACAGCTGATTGCCATAGTCCATCGACGAATTTGAGTGCTTTTTTGACAGATATTCATAAATGTTTGACGGTTATTCAGGAAATAACGTGAATGTCGTTCTCCGATTAGTCTGATTGGTTTGACAAAACGATATAAAAACAGATGTCAAAAATTTCAATAGAGAGGCATAAGTCCGGCGTCTCTGTAATACTAAATTTCTGATAATAGCAAAAGTTATTAACTGTTTTAAGTCCAATGGAGCTAACAAATATTTCCAGGTGGCATTTTCGAAGTAGATTGTGAAAAAAAGGAGTCCACTCCTTATGGTCTAAAGCTCGAACACTGCCCCTAGCTACCTAACTAACTAAGAAGGGGTAAACGAACACACTAATCTTGGACCATGGGGATTAAATGTAAACGGAAAATAATCTGTAGTCCAATGGATTGAGGTCTAAAATTCCAGATGAACATTCATCCGTGGAAATAAAGTTTGGAACCAAAAGACTTTCCATTATCTGTTCCCACATTTTGGAAATTATGCAATTTTATATACATATGTAGTTTTCCGTAAAAACCTATGAATAAGAAAAAGCAAAAAAAACTTAAAAATGAAGGAAATCGGGAAATTCGAGAAAAAAAAAATGTGTATGTACACTTGATGGACAAAATTATTCGGCATTTGGTTGTAGTTGGCTGCAAGCGTCAATACAACAAAATACTCAAACCAGAGATGGCAGAAATGTCACATTTTTGGAATAACTACATTTCTTGCATCTATTATTCATTGTGCTATTTAATGTTTACATAAGAAAATGTAGTAGACGTAGAAACAATGCCAAAATGTTACCTTTACCTACCTGTTACCTACATTCCACTTTATCCAGCTTTCACAATCCATTAACATCCGTTGTCTGCTGTAAATATCTGCAATATACACAGAAAAATAATGTAATTAAATCGGTTGTGCCATTTGGATGTTATTACAACCATCAAATGATATAAATTTTGTTTGTTTAAAAAATCGGCCTACTGATAAAGACACATTCATCGAAGTTGAAATAGTGGTTTACTGAAATTATCCAATTTCGTGTGCTACATTCTTAGTTTTTGTTTCCGTACGAACCGATTCTTCTTCTTCTGGCGGAGCTACAGTCCCGGTGGACCTGGTCCTTAACCCATAAGTCTCTCCAACTGTCACTATCTGTATCCAACTGTCTCCAATTGCGCACGCCAGCTTGGTTGACCAGTGTCATCGGTTCCGCGGGGACTCTTTTGCTGTCCCACTATTTCGGATTTGATAACTCTTCCGGCTGGAGAATTGTTGTCCATGCGCTGTACATGGTTGCTACGTTGAATCCGTAAACGCCTGCCGAGGGTCATGTCGTTGTACAGCTCGTGCAATTCGTGGTTGAATATTCTTCTCCAAAAACTATCAACGTAAACAGCACCAAAGATTGAACGTAGAACTTTTCTCTCGAAAAAATCAAGGGACTTCTTCGTTTGCTCTTGAGGTTGTGCATTCTTCCGCTCTACTACCCAATTGCCTCTTGAGTGCAAACAAACTGCGATTGACAGTAGTTCATGATCACGGTGCGGTATTCGCACACTTTACTTGCAAGCCGAGGTATACAAAGTCCTTAACTATCTCGAAATTTTATCTGCATACGGTCCCGTTGTGCCAAAGTCTGCCATAGTGTGTGCCCTTCCTCAAAGATAGAATATGCTTCGCTTTGCCCTCATTCACGCAAACACTTCACTGACGGCTCTTTATCTTAACTTCGCCCAGGCAGCGCGAACGGAATTCTCTTCTATCATCATCCATTGTGTGGAGTGAAACAATTTCTGACATCTGAGTTTTCTCGAAGGGTGCTGAGTAGACAGTTTGACGAATTACAGAAGTGATTTAGAATGGCTTAAAATAGACATTGGATGAAACTGAAATCCTCGCAAAATTAAGTGAAGACTGCAAAGAATGCGGGTTATGAGAATCAAATACAAGTTGAAACAAAAGCAATCTATTTGAAACAAAAGGCTTATAGTCTTAAGTCAAAATCGCGCAGCGGAGTTCCCAGAAGTCATCTTCCACTGGGCCCATACAACCTTAACGCATTATCAGCAACGTTAACATCTCGTGAGTAGACGGCCTAAGCCGATCTAATCTCCACGAGAATAAAGACTCAGCGCATCGACTCACTCCGGTGGGAAATGTTTACACTCTTATTATTTTTATTTGCGACAATAAACGGTTTGTTTTGTTTTATAAAAGCTGCTGATGAATCAGATAACACTGACAACGCCCCGACTTCGGACAGACGTTCTAGACAAAAACAAAGCAAATTGTCTAACTGGTTACACAGATTAACCTTTGCGTTTGGCCCTTGCAGTTGTTGTGTGATAATCAACGTAAGTAGATTATAGAACGCCACATGCCACACATGTACCGTGGAAAAATTTTACAAATCCACTGATTTAGCACGAGCGCTTAGGTTGTGTTGAGATAACGCACTTGTACAGGGTGATCAGTGGTGTCGATAGGGTCACTCGCTGTAATGGATGTACGAATTCATTTTGACTGACTCTATGAAGGTGTTGTTTTACTGAAACTTATTGAATTTATAAGATGTACGAGCGGGGGGTTTTGGTGGGGTTTTATTGGAACCAAATTGGTACTATGTGCTGTTTCAAAGCTTTGACACACTACTGGGGTTACTAGCTTCAAGATAGTTTTCATTGAGATCTCGAATCAAGAAATGGCGCTCTTATTGTTCATCTTCTGGCCTCTGTGTACAATGTGTGTGGCAAAATGTCTCTTCTGTCGCAGTTTCAACTAACTTGCAGAACTTAAAGTGTCCCATGCACACGGCACTTGTGGATATGAACTTCCCGCCACACAAATTCGTTAACCTTAGTTCTTAATTGGACTCTCACGAAGACTTAACAACGCTTTGAACAATAGGTTTTGTAGAAATATTGCAGCAAGCGCTACAATAATGCGCAGCGTGTAAATCGCTGAGACAGTAAGAAAAATTCAAAAGTCCCTTTTGCCGCTTTACAATATCAGAGCGCGTCACTGTTCAACGATCGGAATGTGTGTGATATTTTGTATGACAGTGTGCGGACAAGCCCACACACAGGACACATTTTAGCACTCTGACACAAGTGTGGTGTTTATGGGGCACTTAATTGCCAGTAATCAATATGGCAAGGGTGAACTCGGCACTGTTCATATTCAAAGGTCTGGCAGTCGCACAGCTCAGGATGGTCCTACTGTAAATTTGAAAGCTTCGCGTGCTGCCTATAAACATCCGTCGATTATCCATAGACATGTCCAATGAACTAGGCTTAGTTACGATTGCCAAACAGAGCGTATGCCAGGTTTACTCTCACGAAGGGCACATCGATGATTAATCATTTGCTTGGAATGAAATTGGGTGCTCATCTGGTTCTGAACGACGCATCAAGGAAACTCGTTGGATTGGTGCCTTTGGATGGGCTTCGAAGTGTTTTCTTGGGGAGGAAGCATTGTTCACACCTATAACGAGTCACATCCGATGGATCTACGACAGGAGTTATGGATGCCCGATCTTAATAAAGTCAATGATTAAATGAAATATTCGTATGAGTTTGAGAAAGAAAGTTCAGCCGAACATGGCTAACATTCGTGCTGTTAGATCGAACTTCCGAAAGATTAGCGCTTTCCATTGTGGTAAGGTGAGCACCACAGATGAATAATGAACAACGAAATTTGGTGAGCATCTGGAAAATGAAAAGCTATTCAAGTTCACTCACTCGGTGCACTTCTTTCTTACTTATCAGGCCGGCGACCAATGGAGAGTCAGAGCCTGAGCAGTCGCTGCCTTCCATCGCTGAAGGTCCTGTTCATGCTACTTCTAGTCATCACGGCCAAGCTGTCTTACATCCGCGATGACTTGGTCTTTGTACCAGAGATTCGGTCTTGCTCTTCATCCCGAACGAGAATGTTCAGTTTCAAAGATTACTAGCTGGAGCATTGGCTAATAGGGTGGTCATGCGTTCTATGTGGCTTCCGGTCTACATGCACATCCTGGTACAGCTAGTAGAGTTCGCCATGAATCACCACGAATCAGCTCTGTAGTTTTGCTTAGCGTCCAGCCTTCGGTGCCATATCTTGGCAGCCCACTTGTTTTGGCAAACCGATGTATCACCGTTTGCTAAAGGCGATTCTACGTCTTATCATACCACTAAGATGTCATTCGTGCAGTTCACGTGGAGATAAACACCCTCACTATCTCAAATTAAAGCTATCGATAGTAATGTTTTGTCCCAGGTGCTGGGTGACCGGTCGATTCTGGCTAGACAGCATATATTTCGTCTTTTCTACACTTAACGTTTTCCATCAAGACCAGCTCGTTTCACCTTCTTTTTCAATTCGTTCATGTGGGTAACCCACGGCGAGGTCGATACCATCTGTATAACCGTTTGACGAAAAAAATCATATAACATATTTTGCCGAAATCGTGGGGATGTCTCAAATGGCTCGGAAGTTCTTGCAATTATTGCGACGTCAATCCTCGTTTGTCCCAAAATTGGTCCATCGCACCGAGTACTTCTTCGTGATGATTGCTGTCGCATGCGGCTTTAAAATTGATGAAACAAATGGTGCGTGTCAAGATGGCTTAGTGCGAATACAGTGGAATCTCATCAAGTCGAACTCTCCACAAGTCGAATCACTCTCTAACTTGACTTTGTTCGACATATCTTACATCCATTTCCCTCAATTTTCCATACAAAACATGTTCTCTAAGTCAAACTCTTAACTCGAACAAATCATGGTATCCCGCGAAAATTCAACTTAGGCGGAGTCCACTGTATTTTGTCCATTGTTTCAGTTACACATTATAAAAAACTCAAAAGTCCTTGAAAACGGCCTGGTAACAATTTATTTCATATCACTTGACCGATGCTTTTAATCAGTTCATAGGTCGAATAGTGTAGTACTTCAGTAATCTAAGTGAGGATGATGTCATATTTGGACATCTTTCACCATACAAATTACTGTCACAAAGTAAACAAAGCACCGAGTTAATCATCTAAGCGAGCCAACCACGTATCGGCAAGGAGGTCACTTTAATTGACCTAATGTGTGACAGATGGCATTCCGTTATCGCTTCTAGGGTTATCTCGCACAGTCTAATGACCCAAAATTGGTATGATTTAAAAAACATAATCGATTTCGAACTTGTGGCAAAAGTTACCACACAAAACGTTAATTTTACATTTCAATTACGATTGTGAATGGGGCACTTTTTCGTACAAATTATACCCACTGCGTGTCATAGGGTGTCAAAGTGACATCGGGTGACAGATCTCTCTGATATTCTTAGCAGAGATTTCCGCCTTTACAGTTGGTTGCGCCTTGTTCACGACATTTTGACAGTCAATCATGAATTCTTAAAAGCTATTCACAATCTCTGCTTTCGCGCCAGACATAAAAACACTGTCAACAAAATTTAAGGGAGAATGGAGGTAGAAGTGGACTTTTCCTAAAATACTTGATTTCTGATTCGTAGTCTGAAGACACCAAACGAACATACCCATTGTAAGTGACATTTCCCTGACACCATTGGCTGCATTCAGTGCACAAGCTCTTACCACAAGCATTCACACTCGACACGAAACTACCCTATTTGTACTCGAACGTGTTTACGTCTGGCTCTCGTTGCTATGGTAGGTGTCCTCGCTTTTGTTTACTTAAACTGTGAAGGCCGTTCTAAATGAATTTTCGGCTATCTCGTTCGTCTAGCATGAGTTTCCTGGCGTATTATCTAACGAAATCTGTGGTTCCTCCGGAAAGTCTGTATTTTGAAAGTCTTTATTTTGATAAGGTTTACAATGTGAGTGAGTAACAATACTTGAGTCAACAAAAACATTGTTTTTTTTCTTTATTTTTCTGAATGTTACGCATCGGCAAGAAGTCGCTCGCATTCGTGCGAATGTGTGTAAAAGAGATTGCGAATTCAATGAGACTGATATCGAAGTCAGTTTCGGTGAGATTTTTCCTGACATTTGCCAATCAAGCCGCATCTAGTCGGTGTGTCAACATATTTTTCACCAACTCAGATTTATATTCAAGATACTGAAGTTGTAGTGGTTGGCAAGAGGGAGGTCCGTATGGAATCGAATGACATTCTCGCAATTTAAGTAGAAATGAGAACAGGAAACAGATACTGTGTTTTTCTTTATCGTCTTGTCTTGCATCTGCGGTGTAGATTCGAGACTTGACATATGAAGTCTTTACAGTAAGTAATCAATTTCTAAGTGAACTATGCACTGCAGTGTGTTGTGGCTTGTGCCATGTTGTTGAAATCATAACCTATGGTCATATAAATGACGCATACAAAAAACAGTCTTTAATCCATAAAACTGAGTTCTGCGCAGAATGTCAACAGTCCCTGATTTCTGGGGTAATGTTTTGGAAAATCAATGATTCCTAGAACTGCCAAAAAACCACATGTGACTTATATTGTCATCACCGTCGTTCAACCACAAGTCATTCTGGCCTTCAAGGAAAACTTATACAGAAAGAGTAGAGTGTCGGGGGCAATGGTACTAAATAATTAGTACCAAATGTTTTTCAACATAAAGAATATATACTTATTTAAGAAAAATCTACATTTTCTTAGCAAAATAAAAAATACGTAGAAGAGCATAAGTTTACGCGGAGTTCAATAAAAAAGGGTTTGCTGTGATTACTGTAGATCATCGCTGGATTATCTGAAAACCACAAAAATTCAATAATCGTATGAATGAAGGAATTGGAAAAATTGTATTTGTTCTAAAAATGGCGAACGTTAAAACTCAAATTTGTTGTTTTAACCAAGATGTTTCTTACATTTTCGGCTATAAAAAAATATGGTAAAAAATATTCTTCATTCTGGAGGAGAATTTAATATAGAATAATTGATAAAAATTTCAAACCGATTGGTATAGCCATTCTCAGGTTACAGTCACCACCGACTTAGTAAATATGGCTTTCAAGAATAACGTCTTTTAAAGTTTTGAGAACGACAAGCAAGCAAATGGAGATGGCTATACTCGAAATTATTTATCTCCATAAATAATATTCCGACCTGGTTAAAATTTTTAGAAAATACTTTTGAAATATTCGCCTTATACAAAAAGGCGTTTTAAGCCTTAGTTTAAGATTTAAGATATTTATTCTTTTCTTCTTTTGCTGGTGCAAAAGGATTTCGGAACGGATTTTCATTAATTTTTGACAGTTAATCACGAAATCTTGTTATGTCATTCTCTGATATGGTGGGGTGCAAACGTATGCTTCGACTACAAATTTATCAAAAAAGATCAACAAAAAGTTTTCTAAATTTCTCTTTTTTAAAAAAGTTCAGTTGCATCAACCTCCCCTATATACGAGGCATGTAGTGTCGTTTGAATTAATGTTGAAGGAATGCAATTTAATTTTCTATTAAGATATAAGAGTCGCCATCAGAATCACTGTTAATGCAGGGATACGAATGTATGGAACGTCAATTGCATTTGGTGTGGAACAGATGTGGCACAAAGATTGTTCATCATCTTCCTCGGATGAGGAATCTAAAACAATACTTTTTTCTGATTTCTAAGAGCCTTTTTTCTCGGTTAATTTTACCTGTTTTCTCGAATCCCTTGTTTTCAACAATTTTAAGAAATATATCATCAAAAGGGGTTGACTACAAAATAGGCAATATTTTAATTCCCACGCTAAAGCCCGCAAATCAAAAATTCCCAAACACAAAACCCTCTATAGTTCGAGTCCATTAAAGAAATTATGTTTGATATTGGTTTTATTGCCATTTCCAAATCGAAATACGGCTCAATTTGATTTGGAAATTAGGACAAAAAGAAAGTCTCGTATATTCAAAGTGAGGATTTCAACGCTTTTTTCCGCAGAGCTTAAACCACTCACGCGACTTCGGCGCTCCAGTATTGAATTATGGATTTATAACCCACTTAAGTGTTATTGGCCATTGGGGACTTATGACCATACACTGGAATTGTTTGGGGATTTTGTGCTTAAGGATTACGTAGGTCTTCCTATCTGAGACATTCTAAAATTATAATGGAATACACCGTCACATTATATATTTTATTCTTATAGCGTTGTCGTTCTCTCGAATCTTTCAAATATGTCCATCATCAAGATTTCCATTTCCCTTGCCTAACGAGTCTGACCGAAAGGTTATTAAATTTAAAAATGCATACGAAAAAAAATTCGAATGTATTTGTCCAGTGAAATGCCAATGTGAAGAATTTGATTGTGGACACTACAGCGCCATTGAATGAATTCTTCAAAGCACTCATAATCCATAATTTAATGGCGCTACGTACGAGTGGTTAAAATTCTCAAGCAAGATGGTGACTGCGATTTTAATGACAGTCAAAATCGGTGATAACGACATCGGCTAAAACGACAACATCAGCCATAACGACAAAATTCATAGGTCGCGGCTGAGGTCTATTATAATCCATTGAATAACAAATCGCTTACAACGCCATTACTTTAAGTGACATATCGCTTAGAACGATCGATTCGCCAAGTTTTTGAAATAAAATAATGCTAACAACGACTTATATCGAGTATCGACGAAGCTGCTGGCATCTTTTCCATAGCAGCATAACAGCAAAATTTCGTTTTGTGTTTATTGTTCGATTTGAGTTGGTTCAACTTGTACACATTTTGTTATTTTACGAGTGGTAGTCGAAGTTTATATTATTGGGTTCGAATGTTGATTTAGAAAAGTAAGCAGGTATCATTTTTAGATTAAATGCTGAAGAGCAAAGTAATGACCATGCCAAAGAGTATTTGTATTCACATTTCACTATATACACACTGAAGATGAGGTCAGGAATACTGAAAATATAATTTGAGGTAGGACAACTTATCGTACAAATAATAAAGAGTTTGGATTGCACACTGAGGTTGAAAGTAGAGTCTAATTTCGATTATAGCAACTAATGAACATGTCCTGCGGCAATAATCGAACACATATTTTAAGCAAAAAAAAAACGTACGCAATATACTATTTAATGTATAAATAAAATACCCTAAATCTTTATTTAATACAAAACAAATTGAATTACATACTCTGTAAAAGTCAAAGTTCATTTGCAGAAGTTCGCTTGGCAGCAGCATAGCTTGCGGTTGTTGTTGTTGTTTTGTTTCGGCTTCCAGTTTCGCTTCTACGTTTTGTTAAATTTTCGGATCAATTCAAAGATGTCATCGCTGTCCATATCTTAATTTCTGATCAAAAAAGCAAAGAAATACAGTGTTCTTCCTCCTTCCACTTCGTCCGCTTTTAACTTTTTGCAAGAAAAAAAGGAGCGACGAGTAGAATTCCATGAATAATCGTCAAAAAGTCACTCAAATTCGTCGAGAGGCAAGGGGACAATAAGCTGTAGAATTGGCCATCTTTATATACAAATGCAAAGTTTTTTCGATTTGTTGCAAGAATCGAAAATAGGTAAGTCCATTAGATTGGTACCAAAAATCGAGTGTTGCAATAATCAAGACTGCACTGTACTTTGCTAATATGGTCTAAGCCACAGGGAAGTTCCGGTATACCCATAAGATTAGTTTACCTACTCGATAACGAGTCCTTGGAAGTCGTTGTAACTGATTTTGCCTGTATATGTTTTCTTTAGTTTTCTTTTCTGCGCAAGTCTAAGATAGTACGTGAATAGAACCAGCAAGAAGTTCGCGAAAACGTTCAGAGAATAGCCTGATTAAAACCCTCGAAAATTGCATTCCCAAACAAATGGATTCATTCCAGTCTTCCCAGTCGTCTTACATCTTTTTTTTTGAATCAACTGAACCCAACAGATATCAACCTGAAAAAGTATTCGCAGCCATACATGTGTCAGCTAATACGACAAAGTCCATTGATGTGCCTCCACCGCTTTGGTGATTACCCTCTTGGTCTTTTCCCTTAAAAAAACAAACATCGTACGAATGAAATCGAAAAAACAACTCCGAGATGCCGTGACCCATGCGACAGTGCAGATAAGCCGGCTGCTCTTAGAACTTTGATTGTCCGAGTGCACGATTGCTTCTACCGCATTAAGTGCGCCGTTAATTAATACACCGATTCGTGATAATTGTATCAATTAACATGGCACCTTGTAATCTTGCTTTTGTTTGATAGCCCAAAAAGCTGGACAGTCACAACAGAGAACGAACCAGTCTATTCTCAAACTTTCTCAAATTGAGGGCTTTTATTTGAGAAACAAAAGTATACACGGCGTCAGAAAGGATATCAAAGTGGTGCCTGCCCGTCCTTCATTCTCCTTAGACACATTTCAAATGTCTCCATTTTGGACTCTCAAAAACCACGCGCTTGCATACTTTTCCCTTCGACTGTTCGCTCTACTATAAAATGCACCTCAAAGCCCCTTATCAGACAGTAGACACGTTCTCGCTTAGCGTATTCTATCACTCGCTCGATTCACTTTCCCCACCACCCAATGCTTGGCGAAAGACCACTTATTTTGATTCATTTTCTCTTTACATCTTCGCGTTTGATAACGCGCGGACCTTATCTGCGAATCAGAATTCATATAAATTTCAGAAAGTCTTCTCTCACAAGTTTAGTTCAAATTGGACGGTAGTCGCGGCAAAACGCTTAGAAACGCTGTAAACACTTCGTAACGCGCATGTTTTGAGTTCGAAAACGAGTGTTCGTCGAGTGCATTCAGCGTCAGTCATTTGAAAAACAAATTGACACACAATCACAAGGATAAAGTGGAATAAATTTTGTTTTTTTTTTTTGGAATATGTTTCTAAGGATTATCATGTTTTAAGGATGGTGAGTGATATATTGAACGATTGCCCTTTGAGGACTTGACAGTTGTAAAGTGAAGTGGTTACTGCCGGTGACCGAGAATGGAGGAGACTTTGCTCTGGTAACAGATAGCTCTTATCGTACGCAAGACTGGGTGAATGCCTCAGTGGTAGTCGGAAAGAAGGGAAAAATAAAACAAAACAATTTCTTGGCATTTCACAATGTTCCGCTAGCAACAAAAGGGGTTTTTCTGTTGTCAGCTGGTACATGGTACAGTCTCAGAAAGCACCACGAGGTACAGGAAATCAGCAATCAGTGCTTTTGATCTACTGTCAACAGTGTATTGATACATAATACGTGCGGTGACTGCCCGGAATCACCCAAATGTGGAGCGTTATTTTTTCTTAAAACATATCATTTGCAACCGCTTGTAGGCTGAGCTTCTTCTTTATCTTCCTCTTCTCTGACAACTTTCTCCACTTAGTACGCGATAAATTGTCATTAGGTAAGCACCAGGAAAACAATAAAGGAAAACTAGTTGTGCCGGTATTCGGGATGAAGTCAAGATTGAACGAAATTATCTGAAATCCCTAAATGATGCTGACTCTGTCTCATTTAATTTTGAGTTGCCAGCTTCGACTGCGCAGATTCTCACATCTGATTGCAGTCACATCTTGTTAGAGTGATGCTGAACGTTAGATTTTGAGTACATACGTATTTCCTCGCGTGAAATGTCAAATTAGCAGAAATGGAAGCTCTGAAATATGCACCACTGTCCAGCAACGAGTTATTTGTCGCAGTTGAATTACTGCCGTCAGAGAACAGAGATTAAAAACGTTTCACTGGAAATTAAAGATTACGTGCAGTCATAACTTATGGCCGGGTACTGAAAGTCGATGGCCGTAATGAAACCTTGTCTTTTTAGACTATGCAACTAAACCTTGACAAGTCTGACGTTTCGAAGACTCTAAACTGGTAAATCTATCAGTGCCTGCCTCGTCGTCATTTCAGTCGTTCAGTATTATTCCTTCGTTCATCATGTCATGAATTGGCAGTTGACTTCAGGAATGATACTGAAATTAATGGCTGAGGATTCAAAAGCGTCTAAAGAGATATGAATCCAATCATAATGTATTTAAGGGGACTTAAATAAATTTAACTAGTCGTAAATAATACATCGATCATAATAACTAAGCACTTCGTTAAATTTCGTTCACTTTTGCTTACTTAAGTTAGAGCAAAATCAATTGCTCTGTGTACGTAAATGACAGTCAGTTGTAGAATTTCGGTCCTAAAGGAAATCATGGGCCTGTATTTTCTTATGTCTAGTTTTCGTTCGGTTGTGTAACGCTTTTGTTTACTCAAAGGGCATGAGGATGCATGAGCTAGTGTCAAATTTTAACGAAATGTTTCGTCGTGTTTTCTCAAAACACCTGACTCGCCATGATGAGTATCTGCGCGACTTACGTTCCGGGACGTGCGACAAGAAATTGAAAAACAAACAGTTATTTCAGACGCTTCAGGTGTCTCTCACCAAGTGTAGAAGGACCTCAACCAACTTGGCGTACGACACTGGAGGCAGATAGCCAGAGACCGTGCTAGTTGGAGAGGTTGGTTGAGCCCCATGTCTACCACGAACCTTAGCGCCAAATAAGGAAGAAGAGGACACTTAGTTAAAATTCATTTAACTGTCGTTGTCAAGTCACAACTGCCAAAATTTTGTACAGCCACCTTCAGAGCATCTATTGTACAGTTATTGAAACAATCACAACATGTAAACAAATAGAAAGACAAAAGGAAATAGAAGAACAACAAATAGGGAGGAAAAAAGTTAGGATGACGCTACTTATGACAGACTGAGACCAATTCAACAAGTAACCAATAATGTGCTGCAGAGGTTTGGGACGCAAGGCCCTAACTATAGGGGGGTGGTGTTTACAGGGTTATGACCCCTTCCCCTCCGACCCTCCGGAATTCTTTACAGGTGCTTTTTTTAAGCACTGAATCGGTAGCACGATTTTAAATAAGAAACAAAATGTAAAATCTTATTTGGGGCCTCCCATATATTTGTCTTGCTCTGGCCTTGGTGGGAATTGTTGCGGCACGTAATTCGCTCATAGCCAGATGGCTGAAAAACTTCCAGGTTTCGCTTTATATTTTCTTTTATTGTGAAATAGAAACAATTTCTCATGTTTTCAAGGGGTATGTAGACATGATAAATCCATATGAGCTGATTTACCATTTTTCATATTTTCCTTTACATCTGTCAAATTCGCATGTGCGCTGTGCGGTTCAGAGCGCACTAGCTCATGCTTAACGAAACATTTTTGTGGTTGTCTATCACCTGCCATATTCGCATATGCTTAAAGAAATTTTCGAAATCATGTGGAGCCCAATATTGAATCAATGCGTGGACTCCAATATAATTTGGCTCATATGGCTATATTCGCTCACTCACCTATGCGCACTTGACACTAGCTCATTCTCGCTCGTGAGCATTGTAGTTGGATCCGATGTGAGACGTGAGGTGAACTAGAAAGTTAACTCTGTAGAACTCCTTATCGAAAGTTATTCGAACAGCAAATGCGAATGGAACTTATATATTTTGTCTAAGGACTGATTTCTAACCATCTTTGGTAACATAAAGGTTATAACCCTATCGTAGAATACACCATATCAGAGATTCAATTTACTTCCCATGTGGATGGTAGAATACGCAGAGCGAACCACATTACCGACAACCGATGTTTTATGATAGGTGATGTATGTTGAAATGCAATTATGTATGTTGAATTAGAACATTTATAAAAGATAGGCTTTCACTTGAATGCATTTCGTAACGAGGCCGAAGTAGCTGCAGATAAAATGCGTGCAGGTATAATGGAACGTCCAGAACGGAGATTAATCGAAACTCAAAATCGAAGTCACTTACTCACTACTTGCTTATGATTTTTGGAATCTAGGAACTACCAACTTGGTGCCGCTAATGGAATCAATCTGCTCCCTGAATCCTGATCTTTGTTAGTTGTTCTCTTGCTGCAATAGGACATACATTTATGAACTTACAACAATAATGAGGGAATTAAACTCATGGCTTCCCAAGATACGCAATGAATTTTTTACGTATAAGAAATGTCAACGTTTTTATGGGGAGTCTTAATTCGAACGTTTTCTACATTAGTTTAAAACGCATTCACCTTACAGACAGGTGAAACATTCACTTCGAACTTATCCAACAATGAAAAGTTGTGGATTCTAATGAAACGTTCCCCCTGCGTATTCTACGACAAGAGTGAATATAAGCTTTTCTTATATTTTCTTTGTGTGACGCAACACTACGGGGCGCACCTAAATCTTGAAAATCAAATGTATTCAGTTATTGGGACCTAGCTCAATCCTGTTGCGCACACCGAATTGATATAGGTTTTTCTCCATTTGGTTTGCCCACCTTAAACCCGGACGTCCTCTGTTGTCTTGTTCTACAGCCTCTAAGCAGAAGTCTGTTCGGCCGGATACAAATTGTCAGAGCACTCTTCTTCGACCTGCCCAAACTTGCATCCGTAGACTGGTCTCACGGTACAGTCCGTACAATTGGTGGTTGAATTTTGTCACACAATTTAAGCCTGCATTAAATGACGAACTACTGAATACGATGCTCGTTAGTCGCTCTACTTATATAATTGAATAGACAAATTTAATCGTTGTAACCTTTCATGTTGATGATATTTCTGATTTATTTATTGGATCAACGCCATGAAGTGGATATGCCTATGTTTCCCAGTTACCTCCGCCTACCCTCAGCTCAAAAACTCATTGTACAATGAATGACTGACGGTGTATGTATTCCTGTTTCCTTCAACTTCAAGCTATCACTTCATAATCAGAAAAACAGAAACCAACGTAGCACAAAAAGTGACGTTTCACTGAAGTGATTGAAAAGACTTCCGTATAACTCGACATTTACAGTTTGAAAGACAACATTCCTTTCCCTGACTTTTATTGGCGTTGCCTCAAAAGGAAAATTAACAGAAAATAAAACAGCAAACCTGTGCTAAGCTGCATACCATGATTCTTCCAAGATAATGTTTTTTCTATGTAAGCACCTTTTTATTATAGTAAACAATTTTATGTTGTCAATAAAGTATCAGCGAGTGAATCGGTAATTCTCACAGTTGCGGATACGGTTTGAACAGGTCTCTTTTCAGACGGGTTCAAATCTTCTGTGACACATAAATGGCAATCGCCTCGAAGAATGTCTATCCTGGCATTCTCCTTAGCCTTGGTAGCCTGGTATGCGACATTATTACCCTCTGTCGACATTGTGCAGATGATCCAATTAGTAGCCTTAAATACACACCACATCTCATGAGTACTGACAGTTGTTCATTATTTGCCGCCATTACTCATTGGTGAGTTTGTGAACACAGCCCAGAGACTATTTTTCAAGCAACCGTCCACTCATTCGATTCATAAAACTTTCACTTTTGCATACCGTAATTCATAGCCATACCAACCCCTCATAAATGTGACAACATTCATATCCTTGGCAATGACGTTGGCCCCCAAAATCTCGTGCCTCTGCGTATGTGTATCAGCACCTGTCGCTTACCGTAGACTTAGAATAGAAAAACACATTCTAATCACACTCTCAGCACCAACCGGCACCCAATAAACTTGACCATATCCCAACACCTCCTCCATCCGGACACATGCTCTTCGCCACCACGAGCAACGTACGGCTGCCCATGAAGCCAGCCATCAATCACCATGCCCATCAAGCTACAGGAATAGGCGCGCCAAATGGTTTTATTTTTATTATTAGACTCAATGACAGGTCGGCTGCAGGCATTGCGCCAACTGACAGTCGTCGTTGCCGCTGGGTGTTGTGCGCGTTTTTTGTCTCGACTTCGGAAGTGATTACATCTAGCGGTATACGGAACTTAAAATATCAAAATAGAACTGAATAGAACTGCAAAGTATTGCGTTCGAATGAATTAATCAAGCTCAATCGTTGTTGAATCATTTTTTTTTACGTTTTTTTTTTCGTTCGTTTTCTGTGATTGCATCTCGTACGTTCCGATCGCCATTTGGGATGACAAGTGACTTTTTTAATTAACTGTATCTGTGTTTTGTGCTGAGAGTGAGTTGAGAGAGTGGTGCATATCTGTAGTGTGTGCTTTTTTCACAGTTAAGTTCAATGACAATCACTTGCCCGAGTGTGGGTTGTATCTTTTTTTGTTCGCTCAAATCACGGAACACCTTCCCCATTGCAGTGGCGTTCGAGGCGGCTGGCCATTGCTCTGGCGTTTAATTACGGGGAGTGAAATTGACGAATTTCAATTGTGAATTGGTCTTAATGGCGGCTACTGTTCGCTGGGTACACAGCAATTGTAATATTTTCCATTATCGATTCTGTCTGAAGATTGCATTTTTTGATATTGTTTCTGACGGCGATGATATCGCTTGGTGGGGTCTGCGATAAGATTTCACGACCTGACGCATTGTATTTACAAGCAGACATGTTTCGTTTGACAGTTGATGACAGGGTGTCGCGCAAAGCATGAGTGTGATGTATTTTCTGAACGTGTTAACGAGCTATTTGCAACGACTCTGATGAGCATCTGCATATGTGATCAGATGTTGCTTATGCAAGAGATTCTTTCCGCATTTTTCGCGTTGTTGATGGTGCAACGTGACTTTCTGTTATTCGATGATTGTAAGCTATTCAAAAATATTCTTTTCCTGGTCTTTTTTCAGTCGGTGTTGGTCTAGACAAGAATCAACTATGATTGTGACAATTTTCCCGATTTGATTGTTCAGAGTTTATTTACCTCATTTGAGTATCTATAAGACATCGGACCACATCCACCTTAAGTTCAGACTTCCCCGCGTTAACGATTCTTAGACTTTTAGCCCACACTGTGCCTTAGCATGCTGTCACATTGATTACATTCATTTTCCAAGATTCCGCGATTAAAATCGATATTCTTTGTGTCACAATTATGCTCGAAACTGACTTAATGACGCGAAGCGGATTCTGAAAGCGTTTGCTCTTTAAATTAGTTCTGTCATATCCCACACTAGGAACCAGTATCTCGTCGAGTTCGTGTATACAATTTCCAATCACTTGCTTTGCATCTTCTGTGTCTGACTGATTAGAATATTCTTGTTATCGATTCGAAACACGTTTGCCGGGGGTGCGGAGGCCTTTTGGCGAAGCTCATTCTCTGTCTTTGCCATCTGCCGACGACGCGCCACTCGCTGTGAACGTGAGAGTTCTCGGCATAAGCCACAACTCCTAGAGTATCAGCGTGAAACCTGGAAGTAGAATGAAATCTGTGAACACAAACCGAAGAGGAAGTGTTTTATTACACAAAATCGTAGGTAATAACTTTTCAAGACGCTGACGCATGCAAGCAAGGATGACAACTTCCTACTTCGTCCGATATGTGGAGGAGGTGCGGTGCGCGGCACGAGGAACTCGTTTGCATGTTGTATTGGATATTTGATTCGTTTGTGCTTGTTTTTTAGGGTTCGGCTGACAGAAGATTCGCAATAAAAACCACAATCCGTCTAGGATGTCGTTAGACAGACAGAGACGCTCGTAAATTATGAGACCTGCGTTAAATGCCTGCCGGAATGGCTGTTCGCCTCCATATAAGGGGTTTGGCCTTTTGCCACTGTTGGAGAAATAAACTATTCAAGCCAAACAAGTGTCTTGAAACAGAATGATCTCAAGCCATTCACGTTAGACACTCTTTTCAAGAGTGGGCTGGTAATTAAATTCACTTTGGTCCGCGCTAATGAGCGGCACTGTGTACGTGACGATCGATTGGTAGGCCATTATACTTTTCTATTAAAGTTGAGCAGTAAACTGTTGTTTTTGTTTTTTCTCAACAAGGTGAAAGAACTCAGAAATGGAAATAAGTGAAAGTAAGGCAGAACAAAATGCCTGCAACGACGGACAGTAAAAAAATACACACTCCCTTGGGCTGTTAGATTGTTGAGCTAGAAACTGAAGCTTTGAGAAGCTCTCTTCTGGTCGAAATTTGATGATACTTACGTCGTGGTCTGTCAGTCTCAAACTATCTCATCAACAGAGATAGTTACGGCTAGACATTGGGTTGGGTAATGGAAAACTAAGGGACCACTCCGAAAGTGAAGTGTTTTCGTTAAGGGCAACACAATTTCGTGTGCATAAAACATTTCTTCAAAGTAGTTTAGTTCGTTAGTTAAGTTAAGTTTATTTATTGTGCCAGCAATCTTACAATCTTTGTACAATATTAGCCATCTTTTTTCATCGCTGTCGATAGTGAAGTGGAGTAAGATTCAGAAAAACGAATTGCAGTTGCTTTGATTTGCATCTGTCAAAATATATGAAAAAGAAATTTATTTGTTCGAAATTGATGTCAAAATGTATATTCGAAGTCGAATTTTTACCGGCAGCCACTTTTCACTGGCGATATTATAGCCAGTTATAGGCAGAAGGTTGTTGTATGTGCTTTACTTGCAAAATCCTACTTCACTTTTTATAGATTGTTGAAAAGACACGGCTATTGATTTACAGAGATTCGGTTATATTACCTTACTAATAAAATAAAATTAGTTTATTTCCATCAAGATGACGTTTGAAAACCTGTCAAGGAGACCTGTCAAATATATTTGTCAACATTCTTGGGACACACATTTTGTACATAATTTCATGGACTGACTAAGCAATCAGTTCTTTTCCAATATTCCTGAAGAACCTGTGGTTATGCTGTACCAAGAATTGAAAAGTTGAAATTTTTCCTTTGATACACTGGGTATCCGGGATTTCAGGTTAGAGTTGGGATTCATTAATTCATTTTACAAGTTTTTGTGCTATGAGTGTAAAAGCAAATCTATGTATAAAATCTCTATCACCGATCGACGAATTGAGGATTTAAAAAAAAAACTTTTAATTCTCTTGAAGTTACCTCCAGTTTACACTGAACTTCTTTTAGTGTTCACTCAATACATTCCATCTTTATACAACAAAATGGATACACTCAAACATAACTAAATCTACTACACTCCATCTACTACTTTCGACCAGATGGAGTGTTCCCTCTAAAATTCTGAGCGAACACACACACTCATTTTTTTAAGTTAAAACAAATTTCGCGTTTGCAGTGTTATCCATTTTGTGGTTTCGAAAGTAAACTTAAAAAAAACTCATATCTGATTCAGATGTCCATTAAATTATGATTTCTTTATGTAACATCCTTCAAATATCACACACGGGAGTCCTTGCATGAATGGCAGAACAGTGAAACTTATCAAGCGCCACCCTTGTTAGTTGGCCACTTGCCGAAATTGGTCGGTATATAGAAGCACCAAGAAAATTAAAATACCTCTGTTGGCCAAAAAAATGTTTACACCGCAGCTAAGCAACTTGTGCAGGTTCAAATCACTGCTGTGCATATATTGGAAATTAACTCGTCCATATCTCGATAAATACTAGTTTTCTAGCGGTAAAGAATTAGTGTATTAAGAGTATCTCTTGCATGACCCCAAAGAAGATATCGAAAGACCATAAGTTGCACAATCTTACGACTGTATGGCGCAGTTGGTAGAGTGCTTGCTCCTGGTTAACGGGTCCCCGGTTCGAATCCCAGTGAAAACAAAGTTAATACGCTTTTATCTCTATCACCATTTGCCGTTGCGATCAAACTAACAGCACTATCACAGGAGAAGTCAATCAGTGGTTGTAGTCTGACTATGGGAATCAAAATGGACCAATATGGTCTAAGTGTGCTTGTGAATGCACTAGCAGCCCCCCTAACTAACTTAACCTGCACAATCTTGTTGGTGCCCAAGAACTGTCTTCTCTTGCAATAAACCCCAAATGCTGCTTTTTGAGACGTACACTGAGCAACATCCTTGTTGATTCCACATCATCGATTTGATTAAGAAAGAATCAATTAACAGTTGGCTAGCGTAGCGATGAGAATTGACGATAATGATTCCTCTTTGTCGAAGAAGTAGGTACTGTATACAAAATATAGACCAAATTGAAAAATTCAATGACATTTTGTGGATGCAATGCTTACGTTTCAGCAGTTGTATGTACCTTTTCACTTTTCCATTTGTAAGGATGCATCCATTCCCAGTGAAATATGTATTAGCTTGTGTGAAAGTTGGTCATCCAAACGTAGCTGTGCAAAACACGCATTTGGCGAATATTCGCCGTGGTCAGCTGTGTTCAATTATTTCACAAAGTGACGTTCAAATGGGCGTAGATGGAATCTCAAAATGCGAAATGGGCCATAATATGCATGAGGAGACCGTATTTGAAGCTTTATCAACACTTTCACTAATGTCAGCCACAGGTCCCCTGAAGCGTGTATTTCGATAATGGGAAAAAATATGCTCTTCAAATGCATCTTTCCTGACAGTTCGGTTTGACGATTATGATTGAAACAAGGATATGCAATCCAGAAGACAAAGTGAATGATAAAGGTGATCTTCGTTACGATTATTCGTGCTTTACTTTAGGCAGGACAAAACGAAGATGAGAACGGAGTCATTTAACGTGATTTCGCCATTTCCATATGAATAACTTTTGAAGTCCACACTGCAAGCTTTACGAACAGGAAATTAATTCTACATCGCTTTAGCCTTAACTCGGTATTTGGAGAGCAATCTTCCTGGAAGCTGGAGCTTCCACTGTGCAGAAATGTTGGTTCTCGAGGACCGTTGTTTAAGAAAATCGAAATTCTGGAATCAAGTTGTAAATTCTTGGGTAATAGGAATAACATTTATTTCAAAGAGTATGCTGTTATGGAAGGATGCTCTCCACCCAGGCCCGTCAAAGGTTGCACATTCCAAAGGCCTTGCTGCTGAAATGTTGCCTGGAGCAACTAGACACAGATTGCTGACCGCGAAGGTTTCAACAACAAAAGGTTGATAAATTGTACTTGCAAAAAGTTGTGCAACCTATTTTTCATTGGTTAAGAGTTATTAGTCGCTTAAGTGCTATGGCCTTTGCTTCCCTCTAGACATGTAAGAAAAACATCAGAATGCTTAAAAGCCGCCGGACAGATTAAACTATTCAAAGAATGATGATTTATTCAGATATTGCAAGATCAACAGCGATAAGTAAAGGATACTAGTCGAAATGGGGAATGTGCATTCTGCGACAGCTTTCTGGTGTAACACCGTGCAGAAAAACAAACTTTGACACACTTGCTAGGGACAGACAACAGGCGCTAGGCAAATCCTTTCCCGATTCTTCTGACGAGATTTCCGAAAAGACCATCCTGGAATTAGTTAAACTCAACGACGCGATTCTAGCGAACTTGGTAATAATCCTTTACCCAACCCTGGTATCAATAATATCCACCCCTTAACACAGTCTTGAATCCCTGCACCAAAATTACAACTGTATGCGGAAACACAACAGTTCCACAATCCTTCCAAGTTATTACACTGCAATCTTTTACAGTTGCTGTCAAACATGAGTAACTGTTGATATTTACTGTCAAACTGTCACAAAATCACATTCATAGTGACGTCTTGTTTTGACGTCTGTTGTGATATAATATACTGCTCAATACACAAACAAGTCCAGTTAAGACAGTTAAAAAATATTTTTCTCATTCATTAGCACTATTCATGTGCTGTAATCCTAAAACGCATAAGACCGTGAACTTGAAAATAAATGGAGAAAATATATTTCTATCTTATTGACTAACCCCCATGACAGGTGAATGTGTGAGATTATGTAAATCGTTCAATTGAAAGCTAACAAATCGCACTCGCTTCTACGTCGTCGCACCAATACTCCTCCTCGCTTGAAGAGTTCGCGCTCTTTAGAAAAACAAATGCTAAGTGTTGTTTTCATCTCATCAGGCTTTCTAAAAACATTTCAGTTAAACTGTTGTGTCTATGGACGTCAATGATAGTTGAGTCTGGTTGTTTGCCCGCCTGTCTATTGCGTAAGTTCAGATTGACCGGTTGAAGTAAATGTCACAGGTTGACGACATGCGGCTGCTTGAATGAATTTAGGTAACAAATGACATAATTAATCTCGAGTCAATAGATTGAACAACGGTTGTGTGCTGTCATTCGGATTCGCTGACATTTGACATCGAAACGTCATTGGTGGCTGTCATTGCAACTGGGTTACGATGTGAAACAACGCTTGGGATGTACATAAGCAAATGGAGATTTCTAGAGTTTCCTGAATCTTCTAACAGCTTCAATTAATAACGAATACACCGCCGTCTTTGTTTACATTCGCTTTCAAGTTCTGTTGTTGTTTGTTGATTTCTGTTTGCCGCGCACGTGACTCTTCACACGTATTCATTGCAAATTGTCGTAGGGCTACTTCAGTTGTAGTGAACACACACACTCATTTTTTTAAGTTAAAACAAATTTCGCGTTTGCAGTGTTATCCATTTTGTGGTTTCGAAAGTAAACTTAAAAAAAACTCATATCTGATTCAGATGTCCATTAAATTATGATTTCTTTATGTAACATCCTTCAAATATCACACACGGGAGTCCTTGCATGAATGGCAGAACAGTGAAACTTATCAAGCGCCACCCTTGTTAGTTGGCCACTTGCCGAAATTGGTCGGTATATAGAAGCACCAAGAAAATTAAAATACCTCTGTTGGCCAAAAAAATGTTTACACCGCAGCTAAGCAACTTGTGCAGGTTCAAATCACTGCTGTGCATATATTGGAAATTAACTCGTCCATATCTCGATAAATACTAGTTTTCTAGCGGTAAAGAATTAGTGTATTAAGAGTATCTCTTGCATGACCCCAAAGAAGATATCGAAAGACCATAAGTTGCACAATCTTACGACTGTATGGCGCAGTTGGTAGAGTGCTTGCTCCTGGTTAACGGGTCCCCGGTTCGAATCCCAGTGAAAACAAAGTTAATACGCTTTTATCTCTATCACCATTTGCCGTTGCGATCAAACTAACAGCACTATCACAGGAGAAGTCAATCAGTGGTTGTAGTCTGACTATGGGAATCAAAATGGACCAATATGGTCTAAGTGTGCTTGTGAATGCACTAGCAGCCCCCCTAACTAACTTAACCTGCACAATCTTGTTGGTGCCCAAGAACTGTCTTCTCTTGCAATAAACCCCAAATGCTGCTTTTTGAGACGTACACTGAGCAACATCCTTGTTGATTCCACATCATCGATTTGATTAAGAAAGAATCAATTAACAGTTGGCTAGCGTAGCGATGAGAATTGACGATAATGATTCCTCTTTGTCGAAGAAGTAGGTACTGTATACAAAATATAGACCAAATTGAAAAATTCAATGACATTTTGTGGATGCAATGCTTACGTTTCAGCAGTTGTATGTACCTTTTCACTTTTCCATTTGTAAGGATGCATCCATTCCCAGTGAAATATGTATTAGCTTGTGTGAAAGTTGGTCATCCAAACGTAGCTGTGCAAAACACGCATTTGGCGAATATTCGCCGTGGTCAGCTGTGTTCAATTATTTCACAAAGTGACGTTCAAATGGGCGTAGATGGAATCTCAAAATGCGAAATGGGCCATAATATGCATGAGGAGACCGTATTTGAAGCTTTATCAACACTTTCACTAATGTCAGCCACAGGTCCCCTGAAGCGTGTATTTCGATAATGGGAAAAAATATGCTCTTCAAATGCATCTTTCCTGACAGTTCGGTTTGACGATTATGATTGAAACAAGGATATGCAATCCAGAAGACAAAGTGAATGATAAAGGTGATCTTCGTTACGATTATTCGTGCTTTACTTTAGGCAGGACAAAACGAAGATGAGAACGGAGTCATTTAACGTGATTTCGCCATTTCCATATGAATAACTTTTGAAGTCCACACTGCAAGCTTTACGAACAGGAAATTAATTCTACATCGCTTTAGCCTTAACTCGGTATTTGGAGAGCAATCTTCCTGGAAGCTGGAGCTTCCACTGTGCAGAAATGTTGGTTCTCGAGGACCGTTGTTTAAGAAAATCGAAATTCTGGAATCAAGTTGTAAATTCTTGGGTAATAGGAATAACATTTATTTCAAAGAGTATGCTGTTATGGAAGGATGCTCTCCACCCAGGCCCGTCAAAGGTTGCACATTCCAAAGGCCTTGCTGCTGAAATGTTGCCTGGAGCAACTAGACACAGATTGCTGACCGCGAAGGTTTCAACAACAAAAGGTTGATAAATTGTACTTGCAAAAAGTTGTGCAACCTATTTTTCATTGGTTAAGAGTTATTAGTCGCTTAAGTGCTATGGCCTTTGCTTCCCTCTAGACATGTAAGAAAAACATCAGAATGCTTAAAAGCCGCCGGACAGATTAAACTATTCAAAGAATGATGATTTATTCAGATATTGCAAGATCAACAGCGATAAGTAAAGGATACTAGTCGAAATGGGGAATGTGCATTCTGCGACAGCTTTCTGGTGTAACACCGTGCAGAAAAACAAACTTTGACACACTTGCTAGGGACAGACAACAGGCGCTAGGCAAATCCTTTCCCGATTCTTCTGACGAGATTTCCGAAAAGACCATCCTGGAATTAGTTAAACTCAACGACGCGATTCTAGCGAACTTGGTAATAATCCTTTACCCAACCCTGGTATCAATAATATCCACCCCTTAACACAGTCTTGAATCCCTGCACCAAAATTACAACTGTATGCGGAAACACAACAGTTCCACAATCCTTCCAAGTTATTACACTGCAATCTTTTACAGTTGCTGTCAAACATGAGTAACTGTTGATATTTACTGTCAAACTGTCACAAAATCACATTCATAGTGACGTCTTGTTTTGACGTCTGTTGTGATATAATATACTGCTCAATACACAAACAAGTCCAGTTAAGACAGTTAAAAAATATTTTTCTCATTCATTAGCACTATTCATGTGCTGTAATCCTAAAACGCATAAGACCGTGAACTTGAAAATAAATGGAGAAAATATATTTCTATCTTATTGACTAACCCCCATGACAGGTGAATGTGTGAGATTATGTAAATCGTTCAATTGAAAGCTAACAAATCGCACTCGCTTCTACGTCGTCGCACCAATACTCCTCCTCGCTTGAAGAGTTCGCGCTCTTTAGAAAAACAAATGCTAAGTGTTGTTTTCATCTCATCAGGCTTTCTAAAAACATTTCAGTTAAACTGTTGTGTCTATGGACGTCAATGATAGTTGAGTCTGGTTGTTTGCCCGCCTGTCTATTGCGTAAGTTCAGATTGACCGGTTGAAGTAAATGTCACAGGTTGACGACATGCGGCTGCTTGAATGAATTTAGGTAACAAATGACATAATTAATCTCGAGTCAATAGATTGAACAACGGTTGTGTGCTGTCATTCGGATTCGCTGACATTTGACATCGAAACGTCATTGGTGGCTGTCATTGCAACTGGGTTACGATGTGAAACAACGCTTGGGATGTACATAAGCAAATGGAGATTTCTAGAGTTTCCTGAATCTTCTAACAGCTTCAATTAATAACGAATACACCGCCGTCTTTGTTTACATTCGCTTTCAAGTTCTGTTGTTGTTTGTTGATTTCTGTTTGCCGCGCACGTGACTCTTCACACGTATTCATTGCAAATTGTCGTAGGGCTACTTCAGTTGTAGTGTAAATCGGATTATATTTATTCAATTAAATGTAATTGAATTCAAAACACTTGTCGCCGCATGATTGGATGACTTCATAAACGTTTAACAACAATTAATTGTCACTCACATGTCGCTTTTAGAGCGATACGCACACAATTCGCACATGTTTTGGATGAAGTCATTATAAATACTTTTCTGGTGTTCACGTGGCCTTCTGTGGAATGGAAGATCGTGTCCAAAAGAAATTAGGAATAGGTGTCTAATCGAAATGTGACGGTATTTGCGATGATTTTGCGCATAGGAAGCCGGTCGTCCGGTCAATTTTGCGCGGAAGAGTGTGTTCAGAAGGTTTTTAGGTTATTTGAGTTGAGGTCAGTGAGTTGGTAAAGGAAATTGGTTGTAAATTATGAGTTCATTGACTGAAGCCATGATGGCCCATTCACGGTGTATTTCTTGGTTTTTTTTTTATCGATGCATCTTGTGGCATAACTTAAGGTGGTCCAAGAAGTTGACAGCTGCCAGTTGATTACGTAAATTCACACTTTTTCTACTTTCATTGTATGAATGAGATTTTGAATATATTTTTGGGACCTTTCCTGACAGCCCGAAATTTAATCTTTAGACAACACCTTTAATAAGTCTCCTTGGGAATAAGAGACGATTCGATGAATTGAAGAAAAGAAGACGGGGATGAACTTCGGATTTCGGTCCAATGTATCACCTTAATCGAAGATGAAGACCGATGAACCAAGGGTTTGGTTCCGATGTACTACCTTAATCTTGGCACAATTTGGATTGGAATATCCCTTAAATGTTCGCCACTTGATGAGGCCTGTAATCGAGGTGTTATATTCTTAAAATAAAAACGAAAAACGAACTCCTCACTACAGCACAAGTAGTGGGTGCTCCATTTAACACAGTGGCTTCCAACAAAGCCTCACGCGCTAGCGCGTTGCTAAATTTGTCAGAGCACGGCTTTGAAGTGATGCATGACGTACTTACGGATCAATGATTGAAGTTAATCACCTCATACGTGTGCATTCAATCATTCATTTGTATTCCCTTTCTCAATGGCCATTGTCCAAGCCTAAGTGTATCCAAGTGGATACAGGTACTCGCGCATACACTCCGCTCAGCACCCAGTTCACCACTGCTGAATTGTGTACAGGTACAAACAATCGATTCACGTATTCAACCCGCCCCACTCCGTTGAATCGCGTCCAAATGGAGACTGGATACTGGACGGAATGGATACTTCTTTCTTTTTATGCCCGCTGTGCTTTGAGATACATCATATCACGAATGTGTGTTGGATACTTCTGGGTACGCATTATTCATCGTCTATAGACTATACCTGTAGTACGTTCACTTGCTGTGTGGTGTTCACCTGTGTTTCACTTTTTTTTGTTGTTTGTCTCATTTTGTTAATTCACTACTAATTGCCTTGCGGCGGGTATAGCAAGCAGCGCGCCACCAGCACCAGCAACAGCACCAGCACTAGCAGCACCAGCACCAGCACGCCAGCAGATGAATCTATACATTTGCACGTTTATCGACGTAGAATGCTGATAGCCTCGACTTGGACCATATAAATAAAGAATTTCCATCGTCTCTCGGATTACTAGTTTAATGTTCTAAACGTGCAATCGCGTTCTCTGAGCTCGCATTTATTTTTTCGAATCGTTCGCGCTACCGTGTGTTCTCCGCGTATCTTTGCGTATTTGTATATTTTTGTGTCTCCTTTGTGTATCGACGGGAGTGTTCGACGTTTGCGTTTAAAAAATTTGGCAAATCTTACGAAGGATGCTTGTAGAACCGTGCTAATTGACGGTGGTGGTCTCTGTGTTTGACTTAAGTATTAACAAGTGGCATTCGTGCGTGGAATGATAGCATAAGATTCGGCCAGTGGCAGTGTGTTTCGCGGATAGGGGGCTACGAGGTGTATATAAAGTAAATTCGGTCTCCGTGTGACCATGCAGTCTCACCAGAGTTCGTTCGGTGAGCAGATTGGCGGTGCTACGAGGGCGTCTTACGGCCACAGAAGAAGTCCGTCGCTAGGCAAGTCCATGCCGGTCACATCGTTGCTGCTGAACTTCCCCTTGACGCCGTCATCGGAGAGGGACTATTCCAGCTTGTCCAAGGATGGCGTTTCGCCGGAGTTCGAACGTCCACCGATATTCTTTAAGATCCACGAAGTGAATGAGCCGATCAATCCCGCCAGCGGTGACTGCGCCATGTCGGAGACCAAGAACGCGAGCCATGTGCCCTGCCTCAGTTGCAAGTGTGCACACAGTGACGACGGTCCCCTCGCTCAGCTCTGTCACAAGCTCTGCACGGCGGAGTGCAAAGAGTGCTTTGAACGGCCACCGATTCCGTCTAGTGAATGTCCTTCAGTGGAGACTGAAAAATCCCCTCTTCTTCGGCCACCGTCCCGGATCGAGCTGCAGCGAAAAAAATTCCTCACCGACATGTTGCTGTGTCCGAGAGGAGACAACAATGCAACCGCGTCCAACGACGACGACGACGACGACGGCGGCAGTCGGAGACAAGACGATGTCCCTGAGCTGATCGAGATTGTCTCGGGCATAATTGACAAGAGCACGGCGGCAGGAGAATCGAGTGCATCCGCGAGCGGCCATTCGTCATCGGTAATTACGCCCCAAGAAAACGCAATGCTGAAGGATTTCCGCGAAAAGTACGCCATTGCGGAAGCGCTGGCTAAAACATCGGCGATGACCTCGCCGGCGGTCAAGCGACGCCTGGCCGCCCGGAAAGTCGAAATGGACTTGGAGTGCGAGGAGAAGGAACGTCGCCTGGCTGGCGATGCGGCTGCCGTGTCGGGCGATCCGAAACCCGAAATCGGAAGTGAATATGAACCACCACGGGACCTTCTGCTGTATCTTGTGAGGTAAAGCCTTTTTTTATCTTCGTTTCGCTTTTGTACTTTAGTGCACTAGACTGCACTCGGACTCGAAACTCGAAACGCCCCACTTCACGGCATCAAACTGGATCTGGTTGCACTTGACTGAGAATGAAAGAGAATGATTTACCTTGTGTGGAGATACTCTTCCCGTGTTGCGTATGCGTTCTGGTAGACACATTGACGTCAGATCGAGGCACTCGAGTGGCACCCACTTCGGGTGTGAAGAGTGCCCGACTTGAGGAGGTATCTTGAGAATGAATCTCTTGTTTGTGTGTGAGGGTGTGTGTGCGTGACTTACAAATAAATAGTTAGATTTATACATTTGTTGGCATTGAATTGGGTTTTACTTTCGTTGCGAAGGCGTTGTTTGGTTTTGTCTTATTCGAAATGAAATTGTAAGCTGATGTCTGATGACAGTACTTTCGATGTCATAATGCATGCCATAGCTGTGGCTGTCCAAATGAGCGCACATGCGATCGAGATGTGTTGTTTGTTTGAAGTTTATCTTTCGCCTGATTAAGGTCATCTGGAAATTTTAATTCTAAGCTGCTGTGGGGCAGGCGTTCGCGTGTGTGTGTGTCTCGGTATTGGACCAGATCAGTGTCACTAACTGACAGCTTATGGAATTTATGCGTTGACGTCTTGTCAAGAGATTAGATTGAATGATTCAGTTGAGATTCTGATTCAATTCGAGGGGGCTTTGATGTGGATCTTGTTTGTCAATTGGTCTGCATAGATAGTGCTGTTTAGGATTTGGTTTTGAGGTACCTGCATAGTTTAACATATTCTGTTTGGGAACCCACAAAATGGCTGTTTGTCTTAAGGTACAAAGCAGAAGAGTTTGTTTTGTTGCGTTTGTGTTGTCTCAGTCACTAATGGTTTGAGTTAAAAAATTATTTTTGTGTTAGATAGCTCATTTATCGAGGAACGCTTTAGGCTTTATAACATCACGCTTCGACCAATAAATCATCACCACAAAATCAAATGTTGCCAAAAATGGGGGAAATTGATTGAGACCATTGAGACCTTCCGCAGCGTGGGCTGCGTTAACGGTTTAAGTTACGCAAAACTAATGTATGATGGAATTGTTCCTCTTCAAAAGTTCTAAAAAAAAGTCCATGACAGCATATGTCTATCTTTTAAGACTGACTCACTTTAATCTTTTTTATGCTAATCAAATTTGTTCCAACCGCGATAACTGTTATTCACGCGGACGAAGTCGCGTAGAACAGCAAGTAAATTTATAAATGTATGAAGAAGGACATTTTCTTAATTCGACTGAAGAGCAGAGACACTTTGAACATAGCCCAAAAATGGTAATCACTTCACAAACGAACTGTCAACATTCGTCGATATTTCAAATTCACAAAAGACATCTGAACACTGACTAATTATTTAAACATTTTCTTTTCCATTCTTTTAGGAATTTGAAGATTGTGTGCCATACAAACGACTATTCGATATTATGATCCTCTCGATTACGATAAGAACTTATCGTTTGACACTTATAATTTGATTCAAAGTCCATCTGTCAAAAAGATTCGCGTCGCAAAAAAAAAAAAAACAAGTGATTTTTTTTGTTCATTTTCTTCCAAAGCTAGTCGTCATATTCAAATTCGATTTTCTAAACACACAAATTTGTGTGCTAAAAATAAAAAAAAAACGGAATAAAATCGGAAGTCCGAATATCTGATCATCGGATATCGAAAGAAAGAGATCGCAAAGCAAAATGGAGTTCTTGCTTAAGTCATCGCGTCTAATTGTCTCATCTAGGACGTTTACGCGTCGTGTTGTGATACCGATTCCGATTCCAAGGTAATTTCATTGTTTTTCATTTAAAATTGAAATCAACAGGCATCAACCTCCGCGACTCATTGGCTGTGTGTGGATTTGCAACAAAGTCAAAACAATTTTTTTTTTTCACTCGAATGCGGGCTGTCATCACACAATCATATTAATATTTACAGTCATCGCATTTTATATTTCTATTATGTTTAGTTGCTGACCTAGATAGATAAAACACTGAATCTATTCCCTGTCTTGATCTGTTAATGAATCAGTGTTGCGATCTCTCCTCTCGCGTTGCCGCATCTGACATCTGATAATGTCACTGATGACAGTTTATTGACTTGTGTTTGAAGATCTGTCTGACTTGTAATGATATATGTATCATGCAAGAATTGAGCACCCAGAGTTGACCGTTACCGGGAGATTCTTCTCTTGACATTGACAGCTGTCAAAATGAAAAGGTTTCAACTGAATGACCTCTTACTGCCGGATTGATTACCAGGAATTTGTAAGTGGTGTACGCGTATCTTGTTTCTAAGGCGCTGGCATGTTTAACCTACTTAGTGGCGTCTATAATCAGAATGTGAGTACGTGAACCCAGCCGTCGGTCGTCGGTCGTCGGTAGTCGTGTGGGATGCCTTATCATGTATAGCCACAGTCGTATGCTCACTTAAGATAAGTAAACAAACAATAGATTTGTTTACAGTGTTGATCGTCTAGAGGGTGGGGAACCCATACGTGCTTTGTGTTGGAGTACTAGAACTTTGAGCTTGCTTGCAATCAACATAACAATGAAACGGCTTGGTCTTGACGCGTCCATTTGACATTGATATGAGCTCTTGTTTCTTACAGAGCATCTTGTTACATCAAGTGAACTGTTTGATTTCTCATTGAAACACATTTCTGAATTTTCCTCTCCTGTCTCCTTGTGACGTGAACTCTGGGAAAGCCTTCCTTTCCTTACTCTTATCACCGGCGTATGTTTATTCAGCTTGGACTTTTGACAGATCTTTCCAGAAGTTTACTTTGACGGATTCAAAAAGACTTGTGTAGGATGTCAGATGACGTTCAACCATAATTCTTAATGCTTCTTGACAAATTTCCCTGACATCACATGACATCTCCAGATTGACAGAAAGATCATTGATCAACACCACGTGTGCTGCAAACGAATAATTTTTTGCGCATTTTCAAATGGCTTTAACTTTTACTATCAAGGACTTGTGAAGAGTCTGCCAATTCTCTGAAATTAGGATCATATTTCATTCCCTCAGATTCGTGGAATAAATTTTAATTATTCTTCAACGAAAATTCGATCAATTAGTCATATCCGAATGCTTGGGGGATTCCTCAGACAGACGAGTGTCATGAATCTAGACGTTCATGTGAACCTCTGATAATCAAGTTTTACTTGTTAGTCGATCCACACGAGTACGTGATTAATTGATCCATAGTACTGTGCGCTCTGCGGGGGAAGCGTTTGATTCTCTCGAAATTAAAGCGCCAGCACGATGCCGATACCTCCTGCAGTTAATAGTTTATTCATCCATCAAATGGTTAATTACCAATCTAGTGCGCACTTTGCAGACTGTTGCCATTTGGGGAATTTGCTCGCGTCGCAAATCTCGTACTTGATTGATGTCGTGACTCAGACACGCTAAGAATGGAACGAAATAACTAGGTAAACAGAATTGTAGACGAATCTGATGTCTTTAAATGGACTTGTGTGTTTCCCCCGAAGAGCCGGCGTTCAATAGCAAACGGAGATTTCTCTCTTCTGGAGTTCGAGTGGAGTTAAGAAGTAGTTTGGGATTTCTGCTATGAAATTGACGTCAGAACAAATGACGTTAACAGTTTCAACGGAACGTAGTTTGTTGAAAGCGATTACATTCTATGAAATCTGAAGCAAATCACAGGTATTCTCTTTGGAGGAGAATGGTACAGCTTTCGCAGTTTGTCCGAGTGCGGCTTCAAGTGAGGTTTCGAGTTTTCAAACTAGAGTGAATCAGTCAATCAGTCAACCATCGACTCGATCAATATTCAAAGAATTAAAAAAGTGAAACTGTCAACGGGTTGAATTAAAAGATGGTTTTAGGGTGAGTGACTTTTGTGAAGCAATCTCCATTGTGAATCATTCTATTGTACAGTGAGGGCAAATGTTTTGTAAGCGATTATAAATTTCATCAAAACGACAATTTTCTCCTCTTCTTCTAACGATGAGGACTACCTCGCTTGTCTTGAACTGTTTTTTTTAAACCAAACTGACCAATCAGAGAACGGCATTCACGTTATTTCGTGAATAACGGTCAAAAAATTCGTCAGTACTATATGTCAAATCCGCACTCAAATTCGTTCATGGAGGGGGCAGTCAGCAGTGAAGCGGGCTTCCATCTCGGTAATACTTCACGTGTTCTATAATTTCGGCTTATAGAGGGTGTTTTCTTTAAGGAGCACACAAACTCAATAGGAAATAAAAAAAACTTGAAGCTAATGTGAAGGTCTATGATATTAGCTTTATTAAATAAATAAATAGTGTAAAACAATATAATTTATAGTAATAACCATTAGATATAGATACCCTTAACGACTAAATTTTTTTAATTTTACAAAAATGATAGTTTGTTTTTTTAATTCATTAATATTTGTCTCAATTTTTACATGATTTGGCAAGGGGTTGAATATTTGTAAGCCTCTATACATTCTGTTGAGGAGTTTCTACATTCAATTATTCTGAAGTCATAAACATTCCTTAAATAGTACGGTTGAAGATCATGAACATATATTAAGTTAACAGTCAAATAACACGATAATAAATTAAATTTCATTTTATACACAAACACAAGTACATTGAAAATCGTTCTTCATCACTCAACATGTCTCTTGGTGTTAGTCCATTACGTTTAATTATTAATTTGCACGCGTTGTTCTGGCGCTAGTCAATTCAACTTCAACTGTCACATTGACAACCTGTAGCAAAAGTGTTGCAAGATTTAAAACCAAACCTCAAAACACCCTACATTAACTTGAACAATTAAGGGCAGTCGCCTGGAACTGTTTTCAACCACACCAATATTTACACAAGAAGCAAAGGACTCTGGTTTTTTCTGTCGTACGTAAAGGGTTGTTGATCGAGCAGCAGGCACGTGCACGCAGTAATCTGAGCAGTGTATCAGGCTGTATTTTGGCCATAATTCGTCAAATATTTCTCTCCGTACCGCTCACGTCATCATTTTTGAACGATGAAATGAAGGATCAATGCTTCCTTTCGAGTGGGCACCAAATGCGGGACCTTTCTTTCTCTTTCTCAAACTGGAACATCATCAGCCACTTCTGACCCGGATGATCCACTAAAGGGGTCGCGAGTAAAAGCACGCATGAGAGATATCCCGGCGACTCGATCCTCCGCCACCGGAGTCGACTCTAACTCATCAGGTGCTATGCCCTAGCATATCAAAGCTAGTTTTTGGATTTGGACCAACCGCCTTGTCCTGGCTCTGCCAAAGTGGTGGCCAACCTGATGGAATCGCATTCAACGACCGCCTCGGAAGTCATCATGGTGGGGACCTTCGTGCCACGTGACCAAACAACCGAAGTAGCAGCTGGTATTCGTGATCTTATTCATTCGGTCATTACCCAAGTTTCATGACCATAGGTAAGATTTGGAACAAATACTGAGTTAAAAACCGATAACTTGGCTTTCACGTTACTGATCTCGTTACTCGTTACCGATCGTTACTGATCTCCCAAGCTGTGTCAGAACCGACCAAACTTAACCATTCCGACAGAAAAGCTCAGCATTACTACTCCCATGACTCGTGAAGAAGACCCCGAGATACTTAAACTTCTCCACCTGCTTTAATGGGACTTCACACACATGCCGTTCTGTAAATTACCATAACCTCTGAGCTTTCCGCATTAACGTTCATCCCAGCATCAGCACATATGGCCACAAACAGTGCGCGCTGGAGTTCCGTCTCTGAATATGAGAGAATAAATAAGTCATCTAAAAAAAGAAGATGATTTACCCTCAACTCTAACGATGTAAAACATTCCTCGCCTCGGCTGCGCTCCAACATCTAGTGAATATAAACAATGAAAAGGAGAGATGACAAGACGCACCCTTGCCGAAGTCCAACTCCCACGGTGAAAGGTGTTGATTTAGCACCGTTAACCCGAACACAGCAGCTACAGTTTTTGTATAGAAATTGAATGGCCCTCAAAAGAGGACGCTCAATCCAATACTCCTCAGAACACTCCAGAGCTTAGCTCGGTCATATGCCTTTTCCAAAACTACAAAACTGCTCTAGATGAGTTTGGCATACTCCCAAGCCTTCTCAAGCACCATTCTTAGAGTGAAAAGCTGATCTGTAAATTGAAACATGTTTGGCAAAATGCATTCGTAAACATTGGTCCGACGTGAGTCTATTCATGACCATAAACTTTATCTGAACTAATTGTGTACTTGCTTGACATCATTTGTACTTGCATTTGTACTTTACCAAGCTAATAATAATAATACGGGTGACGCTACAGCCCGTAGAAGGCTAGGATCTAGCTTCTACACCAACCACCCGTGTTGTGCGTGCAGCGATTCCCTCACGAGTGGAGGAGATCTACAGTTTTATGCCGACCCCAAGTGGCCAAGACAGACAGACTCCACAGGTCTATAAACTTAGCCTTGCTCCATCCCAGACAGCCACGAAAAGTCATGTGAACGATAAAACTGGTCAATGATCCAGGAATGAAGCCACAAACACGTTTTATTGCTCCCTCGTTCATTAGGTTCCACCGATCTTCGTTAGAAATCGTAGGCGGGCGAGTTCGCCTTCAATGTGTGGTGACACAACCGTCTACAACTGCACCCGCATGGCTCGCCTCGCCAATTATCCTGTACGAAGCTGCATCGTTATTGATTCAGCGACAAATGGCGTCCTCTACACCCCCATTAACTGTCATTATACCGTCACCCATAAACCATTTGAAGTGATTCTAACATTTAACGCTTCACGTTTGATGTTATCTGCGAGCGCCGCATTTCCAGCCACGTGCAAAGCAGCCGGGATAGCCGATAAACAAACCGTTCTGCATAAACAAAATCCCAGCCAGCAGCAGCAGCATAGATACGCTCCAAGATACCCAGGCGTGCACACACCTCGTCAATAAATCCTCTGGCTCTTCGGTGTTCCCGTCGTCGATGCTCATTTGTTGTTTGCGTTTCTCAATTGTTGTTCGCTGGGCACAAAGGCGAATGACGACAACAAAACAGAAACACACAGTATATTTGAATGAGAATCAGATATATGTACATAAGTATCTGAGGCGATCAAATGCCATTGTCACCCGGCCATTCGAGACCGATAAGATACGAGAATGTCGCATTTTTTTGCATCTATTCAGACCTCCAGTAGCAAAAATATGCTAACTACCAGAACACTGAAGGTGAAATTATAAACAAACTACGTTCTGTTACAGATGAGACGATATGTGAATAATGCACGTGCGACCCCCGTCTCACAGGCATTCGCCGTACTCTCGTTCGCTTACCTGAAGTGCCAAGATCGAGGGATCAGTTTCATAAAGCCCGCCCTCAGTGTCGGTTGTGAAAGTGAAGTTTTCCCTTAAATCGTTTTTGCGTGTGTCTCCCTTGTGTGATCGAACTTTGAACGCTTATTTCCGCAAATCGCTGTCTGCACGAATAGCACCAAATCCATTTGCCTTGTGTGTGATAATGGAACGCAATTTGAAGATGAAACAGGCCCAGAAAATGCCGTGCAAGAACGACAGGAAGTCTTATCTGCAAAAGGTTATGCTGACGAGGTAAGAAGTAGCGAAACCCATTTTTTGCGCACTTTCCAACAAAAAAAGTTATAAATTAATTATCAACTTTGCAAAGCTTAGATAGGGGATGCAGTCTGACGTGTGGTATTGATTCTGGTTATTTTTGGCAGCTCGTATCGGGGCTTTTTGAGATTAAGTTAATTAGCTTTTTGTGCAAAAACCTGTGATTCGAGATATATGGTGTATATCATTCCGTTTATCTCTGATGATTCACGTGACGCGTCTTTTTGTAATTTTTATTTCAATCGATGTGGGTTTATATCGTCTGCACTCGTTTTTTCAATGCGAAATAATTAGGTGGTCTGAATAAATCGGGTTTTTTTTTGCACCGTACTTGTCGAGTAGAACGTGTGTCGTCCGTAAAAGGGTATATTTTTAAGGGACTTTAGAGACTGTTGTGCTTTCACAGCGGCAAGACATCAAAGTTACTTTGTCTGTCAAATTTACCAGGAAAGCAGAATATTCACAACTTAAACGAGGAGAAGAAGATGAGTTTTTGTTCTATTTTACTAAGCGGACTTAGCGATGTTTAACTTCAAATGTTCTACTTTCATGATCAGGAATCTTGGCCTCTAGTGTCGTGAACATGTCCGATATCTTTATGGACTTTAAATTAGAAATCAACTTATTTTTTCCGCTTGTATCCGAATTACGTGTAAGACCCTCGGTGCTCTGACCTCTCATCTAGTCTATAATTTCAATTTAGGAATTCTTAGGACTTTTTCAAAGTATGTTGCCGATTGATTCGATCACAAAACGCGAATAACAAATTTTCAGGCACGGCTTCGAAGCAATAACCAAGTACACCTAATTCTGTTTATATACGATGTATACGTTCCAGGCAAAACCGTGTAGAAAAAAGAAGCGAGAGACAATAACAGGTGTTAAAAACTTGGTACTTGATTACAATTCTACTCCTATGGGGTGAATTTAGCCGAATCCTTTCCTTCAAACGGTTTATTCGTTGACAGTATAGGTCCAAATTAAGAGTTTTGCTGTAGATCAGCTCATAGTAGATGATTCTCTGCCAATTCCACCAATGGCACTACATTTTCCTGGTCGTCAATTGTGAGTTGGTCCCATTTGCGCCGACTCGCCGCCAGATCGTTTTCGCTTGACGCTGTCGTAAGTGATCCACTTTTCGCCACCAGTCACCACCCGATTTAGAAACGGGCCGTATTCCATGAGTTTCCGTCACGTTAACTCGTTTGGACCCATAAATCGAGCTTCTTTTTGTATCCTAGCCTTATTCAATTGGTTCCAAACGGTTTTTATGTAATGTTTATTTCCTGGGCAATTCTGGGCTTTTATCGACATTTTCTACGATTGGCCTTCCGGGGCGTGGTGCATCCTTGACTTCGAAATTACCATAAACATTATTCACATTTTCAGCCTCTTGGCTTGCGATTTCGCTTTTATCGGAGCCAAAATGTAAAATATGGCATACTTTCTTTTTGCTGGTGGTTATCTTTGACGCGCGCTCAAACTAAACTGAGACAATCAATCACAAGACTATCCGTGAAGCTGTTTTTTAGTACGAAACCTTATCTTTCTATTGACATTTAGTTTGGTCCGATGGGACCTATACAACGCGAGATAAAAATTACTAAAGTCATCCGTTGGAAAAATAATGAACTAATTTACTAGACCTAATATATTGGTTGGTCTTTACAACTAGAAGCACTGACGGTCAGCCATTTAACACAGAAATTGCTCAGGCTCACGCCTTCATGCGTCACAGGACTGATAAGTAAGCAAGAAGTAGTTGAACGAAAGTATTGCGGGCGCTGGGATTTGTCAAAAAATGATTAGTTCGATAGACTGAGCATTTTATCATGGAAAATAAAATCCCCTACCCATGATTATCGCGATTAATTTATTAATTAACCACTTCTCGAGGTTTCCAGTGATAAATGAAAAAAAACCTCCGTTTGCACTCACATATCATCGGCAACTTCCGCAATGACCCGAAGTCCTTGTTTAGACATGTTAACTCGTCGTGTGAACTACGGGGCATATTTTTCTTGATCGAGAGCTTAAAGATGTTGTTTCATGAGGATCATCCGCTAAATAACCCCATTGCCGAGGTTGGCGATAAAGGTGATTTCCGGTTAAGCTTTAGCTTGATGACGAAGATGGTGGTGACTCATTTGCTCGTGTGTATCCTTGCAAGCTCAACTTCGTTAAATACCATTTAACTCCAAGCCCTGTGGCATGGATGCTAATTATACAGTCAATGGTTGATTTTTTTTTCCAAGGATTGAACATGGCAATACGCGTGAAATTCACTGGCTCCGTTTTTTTAATTTTTGAAAGTCTTTAGACGCAGCTTATTTATTTAACATGTTGTTTGCCAGCTCAATTTCATGTAATATAATATAATAATATTGGTGCCGCGACTGTCCGAGGCGGACCTGGGCCTAGCTTCTCAGCAACCACTCGTGTTGTACGTCCTGTTGTTCTTTCACGAGTGGAAGGGACCTACACTTTTATGCCGACTCCGAACGGCAAAGTTGAGAAGCTTTTTATTGGCAGGAATACTCATTGTCGTTGACTCGAAAGATGTGGAAGCCGTGAATTATGAAAGTTGGTAGATTGGGGATTCGAACCTGGCAACCTCTGCGTAGGAGCCGACGCACGTTGCCAAAAACTCATAAAATTTTCTAGAAAACGAAACAATTAAGCTCATGTAACGTTCACGTTGAACAACAGGATATGCAGTTGTGATTGAATTGGATTGCATTTTGGTGCAAGAGGGTACCAATTTCGAATTCGAGTGAGTTGAAGCACACTTGGCTATCACATGGTTCTAAAGCACAATAGATCTAAAGGTCGCGGTGCAAAATATCCTCAACAATAATAACAATGTCATGGTTCCCTAGGACTTGGTTAGATACCCACGGCATCCACAAAAGCGTTAATGTGTTGCAGACTTAATTGAAATGCTTAGAGAACTTTCTGAATCGAGTACACTTTCTTGGTCCTCTGAGATTATTTGAGAACACATTCCCTAATTTATCAGAACGAAATCAATTCGAAAGGTTGAGCCATCTCCAAAGACGTGCACATCTACGACATCACTTGTGTGTCACGTTGCAATCTGACATCAGCAACCTAATCTAGAATTTCCAAAAAGTCCACTGCTCTCCTGGTGAGATCAAATGACAAAAGGCACATGGCAGTACTTAACCTTTCCTAATCTCTGTTTTTACTTCAGTTCACTTGCAGTCGTAAAAATGTAATGTGTTGTGTTAATCACTTTGGACTTATTTTTCCCCAGCTCAATAAAACTTTTGAATGAAAGTTTCTGTCTCAATTGCTCGAAGATATTCGATGCCTTGGAATTAAGCTTACTCTGCACTTTCCTATATTGAAATTGCATTAGTCAAACCAGTTTGTTTTATATTTCGCGCATGTGAGCTCTGCTTTAACTGCTTTCACATGCTTTGCGACCGCATTTTGAGACTAATTTTAGCGCTATGATCTCTGCGCTGAATTCCAAAGTGTGAATCATCGTTAATCGGTTCCCTTAGACTAACAAGTGACATTTAACCACTCGACTTTAATGATCGACAGACGGGTTCGGATCTTAAGTGGATGCTATCTCTGAATTTTTCGGTCGTTGCCTTGCGGTGGCTGTTCGATTTGTTGCAGAGGTAGTATCTGTGTTATGACAGTTATAATTGCTTATCATCATTGTATGCTATATTGATGAGGCTCTTTCGGAAGTCCCTTCTCTGATGCCGACGAATAGTGCATTTGACTGTGACTCCTGCCTGATTTGATGTGGTTTAAGGTACGCTTTTACTTAGATTTGCATTTTCAGCTCTCGATCGTTGGCACTGGTCAGTGGTCGTCTACATTGGATCAAGAAATGACTTACGCATAAATTGAATTTTTCTTCGACCACACACATACATGTCGTGGCTTCGGTAACAGGAACTAAATTATCCTGTTACGCGAGCACCAGTATTTGTTTTAGATTGATATTTTCAGCGATCATTGTTCGAAAGCAGGCTATAAGTGCGTCGCCGCAAATCCAATGACGATCCAATGCCGTCTCCAAATCAAAATGTGCACCAATCGATGACACATTTTGATGCAATCGTTGATTTTCTCAGCTCAACAATTCTGGCATTCATTCAGATAGAAGACGACATCCACTTTATAAGGACATTTCTATGCCACGTTGGAACATGTGTCTGAATTTGCTATTGTTACATTATTTCTATGTTCTCCCCCTTATTAGAGCTTGCGAGCTGTGATGTTTTGCTGTGGCCTTATTTAACGTCACCCTACGATGTCGCACTTAAAAGTGTCACTACGAATTGCGAACATCGCAAAGTGATACTTCATTCATATGCGGTTTGCGCAGTCACAGAGAGGTATGGATGCATCTTCTTTGGCTAGCGCTACAGTCAGGGGTTGACCTAGGCCTTGGCCAACATGCCTCTCCATCTAGCACGGTCTTGTGCTAGTTGCCTTCAACCACGCACGTTCAGCTGATTGACGTCCTTTCACAGGTGCGTGGGGCACCGAAGGTTTTCCTTTAACGCGTTGTCCCTCGGGGTTGGAGTCGAAGACTTTCCGGGCCGGAACATTGGCGTGCCTGACCGAGCCATCTAAGACGTGCGACTCGTTTGAACAGATCGGTGTCGCTGTACAGTGCGTCTTTCAATCTCCTCCTACAAACACCATCAATACATACGGGACCGAATATAATACGAAGGACATTCTGCTCAAAGCGCTAAAAAATATCCTCCTCCGCTTTGGTTATTGTCCAAAGTGCCATATAGCAGGACTGGGACTATAAAGGTCTTGTTAAGGGATGGGCTATATTCCTCAATTGCCGTCCAAGACAACCGTAAAACCAGCGATTTGCAAGCGTAATACTTCGTTTTATCCCCGCGGTGTTGCCTTTGCCTCCGTTAACTCCGTTAGACAGCTTCATTATCCTCCGATGACGGCTATATAGTTAATTAATGTCGCGCGCTGCTTTGTTTTTATTTTCGGAATATCCCCTGTTCTACTTATCAAAATACAAGCGAATCGGACAAGATCTATTTCAAAAATCGCTGAACAAATGCCGGATCTTGGGGAAGTTTTTGGCCATGTCCGGCATTTTGTTCATAACACTAAACAATGCTTCGAACAGCAACTGCGATCCTTGTTTTCTAAAAATCGAAAATCAATTTACTTTCTGTTGCACCAACTCATCTTTCATTCTAGAAATCCGTAACCAATTTGATTCGGCACAAAATGTATAGTGTGCGGATGAGTTCTATTTTCTATAAGAAGATTTTACACTACTCTACTGACATCTGCTCACTTTACCGACTTCGTTTTCAATAAAAGGAAAACAAACGGATACGAAAATGTTCCCTCCTCAAGTTAATCTGTTTTCCATAATCGACATGTATATTGACTGGAAAATGGTTGTTTCTGAAAGTTCAAGCTCGGAGTCCGCGGCTCATATAATGGCACTTAATGGAATACGCCAGGCTGCCTGACCGAGGGATAAATTCATGTTTTTAAGAGAAGTAAAGTGTCATAGAGATAAAGTGCGATATGTAAGGCCTGAGCGATTTTTGAAACAAATGCGTCCTAGAGAGCAGCCAACTGTTGAACACGTTGGAACAAGGCTACCAGTTTAATAATAATATAATATGGGTGGCGCGAGCCGGACCAGGGCCTAGCTTCTCAGCAACCACTCGTGTTGTGCGTTCTATTGTTCTTTCACGAGTGGAAGGGACCTACAGTTTAATGCCGACTCCGAACGGCGAAGCTGAGAAGCTTTTTCTAGACAATAATACTCTATGAGCAATGTCAGTGAATCGAAAGAGGTGGAACCGTGAATTATTAAAGGTGATAAATTCGGGTATTGAACCTGGCACCTTTTGCGTAGGAATCGACGCACTTACCCACTACGCCACGACTACCAGTTTACGTCGGATTAAATGCGTCGATTTTACAATTGGAAACTTGTGTGATGTGATCCTTATAGCCACGAATTATATTGTGAAGAAAAGGTGGAAGCGGCGAAGAATCTGTGTCTGTAGCGACAGCCATGTTGAACCTAAGGACTTGGTCAACCCTTTAACGACTTCCATTATAGTACGAGAATGCAAATCCTCTGAAATTGATCGCCAGGCAAAATTCAATAAGACTTGTCCGGACAGACCTTCGACGAACCTGCGCTGGAACGATGGTTGGGCATCTCGAGAACACAATCGATATGGTATAACTCTCCAGGATGCAGACAGAACAAGCGCATGCTCCCTAACGTCTGTAAGAAACCGTCTAAAGAATAGACTGCAGACGACTTACAGGCGTACTAACGGGACACTACACCACAGCCTAAGCGGCGAAACCCTCTGAAACGCCTGTGGAGAAGACGACGATACTGCTGAGCACTTCCTCTGTCACTGTCCTCTGGCCTTTGTACAATGGACAAGTTTTTGAGTCTGAGTTCTCCAGTGTGGTGTTAAAAACGCCCGACAAAAGAACAAAAAAATACTCGGACTCAGAGGATTGTTGCACTATGCTTTAGAGTAGCAGCTTGTGGACTAATCAGAATTGTTAAAATTAAGCTGGTAGACGGGTCTAAGCCTCGAGACTTCGTTGAGTGGGACAGTTTTCTACAGTCGAGCACTTGAACTAGTGTGGATTTCCGATCGAATCCTCAAGCCGATTGAATAAACCCATCGTGGATTGTAAACCGTTTTGATATCAGCTAGACAGAACGCGCCTACAGTTTGTTTCCGATTAAATTAATTTTAGTGTCCCGGCTTAAGACTTGTACTTGTTGAAGATAAGATATTGCGACTCATTCCTTCCAATCCGTTTCCCAGAAGTATAGGTGCGTGCTACCATTTAACACTTAGATCTTTGATCTCATAATCTTAAATCTTTTTTAATTTCCAAACGAAGTATTTAAACCGGTCTTGTATTGTGAGTATTCAAAAAGTTCCAAGTTGATGGCAAAACAATAGCAGCTTCAAACCACATATCAATGCATCCCTAATCCTGTACATGATCTCACTGACCCACCAGAGTTCAACGCTCAGGTTCGGACGCCTCTAAACGTGCAAATCAACTTTTTGGCGTGCCTGTGCACACGTGCCTTGTCAGGAGACACGAACTCACCGCCCGTCCAATCAATTATCGATCATGCCCTAATCTCTCTCCATAAACAAATGAATTGAAATCTCTGTATTTACATTGGAACGTGTTTACCTCTGCCGGTTCAAAGGAAAAGGCTAAGCTGTCAATGGAACTGAAAAACGATTTCTCATCACCAGATTTAGGACGCATAGAGAGGAGAGATCGGCAGCAATCCACACAGATGCATCTGCGGCTGCACACCTTGACTGTTCCCCCGAAGCCAATTTCGCATGTGCCTTTAACCAGCTCACACTTTCGATTCCCAATCAATCCGCTCGCCTCGCGAATCAAGACCACATTTCCACGCTTGATTAGCGATCGATTATGCAAGCGCTTACAGCATTCCCTCGTGCTTGGCTTCGTTTGCTTGCCGCCTCAAGCCACATCCGCACATATGCATGTATACAAAAATCAACCGCAACCAGTTTTGTGATGTGTCTTCCGTCCGTCTCATTCGTTGTCGACGTTTGGATGTTAGTCGGCTTCTGGTAGTGCGTTGTGTCTTCCGTTTTTGTGTGGCAGCAAGCAAGCGAGCAGCAGTCATCAACTTCGGCGTCTGTTACTACTTCCAGACTGAGCTGGCAAATTTCTGTTGCGGAGTACTCTCAGTCCGACGGTAACACTGAAGGCGAAAGCAACGCGAGAGCCAGCGAGAGCAGCAGTAGCCGCCGCCACCAGTCAACTGATAAGGTTGCGGCCAAAGTCAATGTCATCGGCGGCGTTCTCACGGTTGATCTTATCAAATACCTCATGTTGCGTAACTTCATTTGGAGACTGCCAGCGCTGTGAGTATCTGTGTATGGTCTCGGTGTGTGTGGGTGAATTGGGTGACAGCAGTCTCTCAGACAGCCGCTGAATAACAATCGCCCTCTCGCCGCTGTTTTGAATTTGACATTTTCCATGTGCAGTGCTGTCAGATCGTTTTGTGGTTTTGAAATTGAATGACGGGTTGGTTGGTTTGATGTGTTTGGCTTGACTTTGCTTGTGTTGGGCGATGAGTGCGTCAACGGGTTGACGTTGGCTTCTTGGTTTCTGTGCTTATCTTTGATGATTCACTGTGAATGACATTTCAATCTTGACATTTAGTTTACATTTCCGCTCTCTTGTTGCAGGATGGGATCATTCAACTCGGCACCAAAGATCAACAATATCGACTCCCAGGATGACAGTCTGGAGATGCCGCACGGCTTGAGTACCAATGAGCTGTTGCAGCACATCAAGCATTTGCGCGGCGAGAACCAGCCGCAGCTGTTGACGAGGTACTTCGTGAAGCCAACCAACATGCCATCGTTTGTCTCAAACGAAATCTCCGAGGGACTGAGGGTCCTCAAGCTGAATTCGGTCTCAAAGGGTAAGCATAGGATTGTGGATTTAGGCGCAGGAAATAAATATTTCATGAACGTTTTGATGTTTGTTTGCAGCGTGCAGTGCCCCTATGACGGCTCCGAACCACATCCGTTTGCTCCAGTGGAACATTTTGTCTCAGAGTAAGTTCGCCGACAATTTGACATTCAAATTGAGCGGCGGGCGTCTAGATCGCCTGCTGAACATGCGCATAGTAATTGAGTTTTGCTTTAATTTCAGCCTTGGGACAGAACAACGACGGCTTTGTGCGTTGTCCTGAGGAGGCTCTCACTTGGGATCACAGGAAATTTTTGATCGTTCAAGAGATCTTGCAGAATAATCCGGATGTTGTGTGTCTACAGGTATGTACATATGTGTGATGTTTGAATGGGAAATTGGGGCTTTAAAATTCAGCGGATGGAGTGAGGAATCACGTCTGGCGGAGGTTTAGCATAAACGTCTCCCGGGGTCTTCGACTATATTCCAAACAGCCTTTCCGGCAAGATAACGCAGACTGATCTCTAGACTATGGACTACATCGCAACACTCGTTCTTATCAATTAGTTCTGCTTTGAATGTGTCTCCAACGGGGGCGAAATCAAATATGTACGTCGAATCTTGTTTGTTCGTGATCAAGAGTTTGATTAAATGAGCCAACAATGCTTCGATATGACCGCACTCACTCAGACTACCTATCAACGTACTTTCGCCGTCTTTCCACTCTCTCGGCGATTGTTGTTCCGTTTGAAAGTACCCATAAGTACACAGCTCCAACTTAAATCTTCAACATAACCAAACTTCCAATCCACATTTGAACGTGTTTTTCTTTCCAGGAAGTAGATCACTATAAATTCCTGGAGAATGTCTTGGGCGCACAGAACTACGCTGGCATATTCTTCCCGAAGCCCGACTCGCCATGCCTCTACATTGAGGAGAACAACGGACCCGATGGCTGTGCGATCTTCTACAAACGTGACAAATTCGAACTGAAAAACTTTCGCACGCACATCCTCGAGGTGTGGCGGGTCCAGAGTAATCAAGTTGCGATCGCAGCCATCCTCGAGGAGAAAGCGACTGGACGGGAGATTTGCGTATGCACCACCCACTTGAAGGCACGCCATGGATCGCTGCTGTCTAAACTGCGCAACGAACAGGGAAAGGACCTCATTAGCTTTGTGAAGAATTTCGCCGAGAATCGTCCGATCTTGATGTCGGGCGACTTCAATGCCGAACCAATTGAACCGGTTTACTCAACGATTCTCGGTAGCGAGGGCCTTAATCTGTCAAGCGCGTACGCCGACATCAAGGACGAACTACAGGAACTGGAGCCGCTGGAAAACAATTGCGACGCCGAAGAGCAGACAGACATGGAGAGCTACGCTCAGAAATCAGCCAATCGGGAACCCCCTTACACCACCTGGAAGATCCGGGAAGATGGAGAAGTCTGTCACACCATTGACTACGTGTTCTATTCCAAGGATCAATTGAAGGTGAGTTCTTGTTGTTCACACATCTCCAACCCAAACCCGTGACTGACTGATTTCGATCACATTTCAGGTCAAAAACTGCCTGGAGTTTCCGCAGGGCGACGAGATTGGCAAGAATCGTACGCCAAGCTACCAGTACCCCTCTGATCACTTCTCGCTGGTGTGCGACTTCGAACTACTGGACGAACATAACAAAAACTAAGCAGGATCCAGTGAAAAGAAGTTCCAACTTCAGCATAGATTATGCCAGTTTCGCTAAGGTCGGGTTACAAATGACACAGAATCCGATTCACTTGTGATATTAGTTTTAGATATTCCTAGAGAATTTATACAAATCTGTATGTTACATTAAATGTGGTTTCTTTTGATTTTTGATTTTATGAAATGTCTATAGTGTGTTTTCGGATTGCTTCGGAGTGTCCACACGGATCGCTGTAATCGACGTTTTATTATTTTACATATATTTGTTTCGTTTTGGTGAAATTGATTTGACAAAATTATATGTACACACACAACACACACACAAGCATCCGGAAAACAGAATTATTCACGCAATTCCGATTCAAGTTTTGACGTGTCCGCGCGAACACGAGGAGTTAGGCACGCAAGTTAGGAGTGCAGGTCTCGAAGAGCACGCCAGAAATGTTAATTTATTTTCGTAGTATTTTATATAAAGTGAACAAATCTATTAATGTTTCAATAAAATTGGTATGGCCATTGTTTGTGTAAATTTAAACTAAAGTTGTTTTATTTTAATGAGATTTGCGATCAAATTGTGAGAGACATAAAGTCGTTTAAGTTGAATAAGCATCTCGCCGGCACTCATCATTTTTTGATGTCTTAGTCAGGAAATTGATTTTGGGGTTTTTCATTTATTTGAACTCAATTTTTTTTCTCTAAAAAATTCGGTCGTTCGGTTTGAAGACTTAGCACAACTGCCATCGATCGTAATAATTTAGGCTTTAGGATAATAAACATCTTAACTTTCAGTCTTTCAGTTTTGCCTACCGTCAAAGAATTTGCTTATAGCTTTTCGGAAGAGGGACACTTTGTCGATTGGAATTTTATTTTGGACAAGGTGTTGAAACTATCCCCCTTATTCTCTCAGTCGTGCACCCAAAAATAGTGTCGCTTTGATAAATTTCTGTTCTCTTAGTCACCTTATGTGACTTTTGTCACGCTCTGTATATTTCGCATAAAGTGACTTAGACAAAACAAGTGAAATATATTTTTGGGTGACACAACTAAAGTTCCATTCACATGAACTGCGAACGCGAGATTTCAGACACAACTAAATTTCCAGCAAATATAAACACAAAGTTAGACTATACTCTTGGTATGCAGAAAGATGTGTATTTGTTATCGACTTAGATCTTAACAATAATTAATTCAAGTATCCTTATTAAAGATTTTACATTTTTTCTTCACGAGTCAATCATTCTCCTTGCGAACAGTCAAGCTGAGTTCGCAATACACAATAGAGGCAAACGCGATCCACAAATCCACGACCAAAATTCGCGGTGAAATGTCTGATTGCTCAAATTTTACCCATTATATTACTGTCTGCAAAAGAGAAAACTCCATAGGAATGAAGTTTCAGTATTTGCAAATGTCGCGATTCGTAGTGATCTCATGTGAATGGCCCTTAGGAGAATAAGGGGGTAAGACTTTAATGAAGCTCATGACGTATGACGTATCGAAGAAGGAGCAAAGTTGGCTCATCGTGGTCATCATTTAAATTTAGTTGCAGAGGGAAACAATTACCCAATTCAGGATCATAATACGGGTTGCCGTGGCGTAATCGGTTATTGCGTCGACTGTTATGCAGAGGGTGCCAGGTTCGATACTCGAATTTTTACCACCTTTCATAATTCACGGCTCCTCATCTTTCGCGTCACTGACAATGCTCATAATATATTCCTGTCTAGAAAAAGCTTCTCAACTTCACCGTTTGGAATTGGCATTAAACTGTAGATCCTTTCCACTCGTGAATGAACAATAGCACGCACAACAAGAGTGGTTGCTGTAGAAGCAAAGCCCAGGTCCGTCTCAGACTGTCGCGCCACCCATATTGTTAATACGAGCAACTCAAAATTTGAAACCAAACGAACGTATATTTCGACATTCAAACGAAAAATATTCATTGTCGTATGAACCTCAATGAATTTGATTTCTGAAATCAGCTGTTAGAAATTAACTAACTTATCTATTATATTTCCTTTCAAAAATATTCAAATAACATTAAGCAAAACGTTAGAGCACATATGTACATGATAATTGTTTATATGTGAACTGTGTATAGGAGTGTATGGACCACTAAGCTACGGCCCGAAGAATATTCGACCTTCAGCCCCTGGGACAACACGACAGGGGACGCCCAAGTAGAAGGTGGCGCACACAACTCGAAGGGGACCTCAACCGGCTTGGTGTGCGAAACTGGAGACAGCTGGTGAGAGATCGGGCCGGCCGTTTTTGTTTTTTCTAAGATATTTCTGTTTTTATGTTTGTTTTATTACATTTTATGTTATTCAGTGATGAGAATAATAAATAAAGAATTAATAATTGAAAACCGGAAGCAAATTGAGTAATTTTTACAAGTTTAACAGCAATATGAACTTAGGTTTGACAAACATCCGACCAGTTTTGCTCGCCACTGTACTCATTTCCTTGAAAATTTGTTAAAAACGAAAACGATTAAAAGAAAAATGTACGTTATTTCCATGTCACACCGTCTTCAGAAAGATACTGCCCAGCAGCCCTACAAAAGCTATCTTTATCAACCCGGTTTGTTGAAAAATCCCTTAGAACCCTTTTACACGGTTAAATTTGGTCAAATTTGAGCGCATCAAATGAGAGGTTCTTTGAGGTTCCCGCGTCGCATGTGTGTGAAAATTCCAGCATAGTCATAGAAACATAAATCCATTGTGGACTTATGACATGTAGGAAGAAAATGACGTTTGATGCGAATGATCCGAATGTTGAAATTTGCTTGGCGAATGAAAAAATTAACTTTCGATTAATAAAGTGAACTTTCGAATCAGAAACGAAATATTGCGCCTTTAAATGTTTGACAGCTGCTTTTTATAACGTTTTCTTAAACCAAATTGACCAATCAGAGGACGGCATTTAGGTTATTTCGTGATCAACCGTCAAAAATTCATGAATATCCGTCAAAAAAGTACTCTAATTCGTCGATGGACTACGGGGCAATCAGATGTGAAGGCGACCACCTCTGTAATACTTCATTTCTGTTTCGAATCGTTCGAAAGTCAGATTACAAATTATTCGTATTCGACTCACGACTGGAAGTGATATTCAAAATTTTAATGAGTTGGCATTATCTACTTTTCATTTCCGAATGTGGATTGTAATATTGTGCGATAGAAAAACGAAATAAAGATTTCCGATTTACGAACAGATAACATGGTAACATTCCTACAAAGAATAGAACAACACATTTTTTACTAATGAGAAGAACGTAGATACATATGAAGTATAAGTGCATACAGACCGAATTCGATGTCTTTCTCCCATCTTGGCGGGAAGCCAGCAGCGATCTGACACAGCATCGCCCTTGGCAACGGTCTCTTTCTCTTTGGAATCAACTATGATGATTTGATACAAAAACCCAATACCACATATTTTGCTAGATAATGATAAACATGCGTTTGTTTCGCGGTTTATTTATTTCAAATTGGCATTGTTTCAATATTTTGCAATCATTTTAAAATGGTCAGCGACAACCCAGGTTGTGTATGAGTGGTCATTGTTTCAACTTCGTTAATGCATTTGAGGTAGGTTTGTGTTTGGTACCTCTTGATATATAAATTTTTGACGTTAGCTTAAGCTTAAGACCGAAAATCATGTACCTGTCTCAAAAGTGTGGATGCAGCATAGTGGCCACAAGTCATAACCGCCTAAGTCGGTTTTTATGATTTTCGCGAGAGGAGTTCGATGTTACAAATTAACACTACACTGCATCCTGAAACTATACTGATACTAACTAGGTTTTTCGGCAAAAACTTCTCCTTAAAAAGTGATCCGGACATAAAAGAATGATTGAACTCATTTGTGCCCTTACTCGGGTTAGCGGTTATGTTGTGATCAATGTTATGGTCATACTAAAATGTAATTCATCGAGACTCCGAAAAATCTTAAATGAAGTTTTCAAAAGCAATCATGTACTTAAATATGAGGATACCTTAAAAACTGTGGGCACGACGCGGCGGGTCACGAACCAAAAACGTAACTGAATTTAGATCGTCCCGTAGATATGTAGGTCTAAACGAACAAGCAACAGACGAAATCGATGATACCGAGAAGAAAACACAAGCAGATGTTGTGGAGACACTGCAAACAAGAAGACATATGTATGTTCTTGAAGAAGGTTAGAGATTTAAGCTAAACAAAATGTTGGATAGGTACATTTTTGGTTTTTTCCTCAACAACCACGAGTTTAATACTGGGAACAAGTTTATTCTGCGATTGATTTATTTAAGAAGACATCCGTCGGAAATAACATCTGAGCTGATGAGTCTTATGATAGAAGCTCAAATCGATCCAAGCAGCTATCGGTCTGTGATTTCCATTTAGGAATCAACATACTTGTTCCTATCAATCAAAGGACACAGAACGTATTTTTTCTTAAATTATTTATTTCGAAACAACACAAACTCAATCGGAATCCTTTGGTGTAGGTCCTACGGCCGAGAAGGCTGACACAAACACATTGATTACTGTTACAATGAATATCCCGATGATGGTGAAGTTGTTGACTCGGTTTGCCTTGGCAATCTGGCTCTCACGCTTTATGTTGTACTTGCCATTGAGAATCAGACCAAACGCGACTGCGATCTGGAAAAAGACTTGTCCCATTTATAAGACTGACAGTGCAAGGACTAAGTACAGTGAATTCCGCTTTATTGGGACACTTCAAGCTAGCAAATTTTGTCCCAATTTGACGGCTGTCCCAATAAAACGAAGTGAGGAAAGAACGAAGAGATCCCAATTAAGCGGCTGTTCAAATAAAGCGGAATCCACTGTACATATCTCCTGAAATCACCTGAAAGACAATGCTCGTGCCAATAAACGTGAGACTGGAGTAGAAGTACGGATGATTCTGTTTGGTTTCCAGGATGAACCGCAACTGATTGGCATTTGCTGACAGCAAAGCCAGATCCATCATCCCCTGGGCGAGAGTTTTCTTCTGCTGATACGCATTCAAATCAGGAACCGATCGATATACAACCAACTCGGGAGGGATGTCTTCAAGAATCTTCTCTCCAGCTTCCGGAATCAACTGACTTTCTTCGAGAATATCAACTTTCTTTTCAGGTTCACTTTGTAGGGCGTTGGCTATTGGCTTTTCCGTTTTTGCGTTTATACCTGAAGAAAAAGAGAGAGAAGATGTTCAGTGGACTTTTTATTTGACTTGGAAATGCTCTGCATACCCCCGTTTGGTCTTGAATTACTGATTACTTTGGTCGTTTCCATTGCGAGGCGAACGAAAAGCGCCATGAACATAACGAAACTGACAAAATTACATACTGCCAGATGACTTCACCAGTTGGTACCTCTTGGCTGACCCAAGCGAGATTAATCCAAACATAGTTATCAGCAAAACTTGACTTCTCATGAAGAGATGGGGGAAAAGATAAAATGCTGACTGGGGAGTGGTGGCATCTTTTTCTATAGCACCCTAGATTGATTTTTTTTGATTTTAATCATACTTGCCATATTGTTGGGAAGTTTGCCTGGTCACGGTTTATTTTTGTTCACAGCGTAGTACAGAGTGTAGTTTTACACCCTCAGGTGACACATAACAATGATGAGCTCAATCAATAAATATTTGTAAGTAATTGACCATCAAGCGACATCGAATCGGGGCTGCAACGAGTACTTCGTCTTTATAGTACCGGACGAGTGGATGCTGGCATTTAGGGTGGCGTAGACAAGTTTAAGTTTAAGTTGGGAGAAGAAAGGAGCGTGAAAACTAAAGACAGCAACCAAACGAAATCGGGATGTTTGATCAAATTCTTCCAATCTCCGAGGTTTCGCCATATATTTTCGGAGTTTCAAAACATTGTGCTTTTGTCGAGAGTGAGAGTTTATCAAACCGAACAAGCTTCAGTTTATTTTGGTCCCTTTCTCTCTTTTTTCTCTTGTTCTCAAAACTATTTCTTGTTTCTGTCAACAAATAGCTGTTTTGCCGATCACTTCAAAATTATGTTATGTATTATACAGTTAATAACATTTGAAAACTTCAAACTGAATGGGTACGTCCTATATTCAGTTCGGTGGGAACATAGCATTAAAGTCTTAGAGTTAAGATCAAGATACTACGCCAACATCAACTGTCAATGTTTGAGGACCAAATTGAAGGGAAGCTCGAAGAATAGCTCATACCATTTAATTTGACATTCTTGAAAATAAAGCATTTTTGATATTGTTGCTGGGAATCAGTGTAGGTCAGGTAGGTACATCACAACACAAAAGTTTGGATGGGCGTTGATTGACTCCATGGTGTTGAATCCTTCATTCAAGACCTAATTTAGGGAAGGAGCCTGCTAGTTAATTCACCGCCATACTTAAATCTAAACAGACTCCTCCACGCCTGTGAGAGTGGCGTTAATGTGATCCCAACAGCAAATGTTAGCTGGACCAGATTTTAAAACCGGATAAAGCGTGTTAACTTTGCTTTCACTGGAGATGGCACTTAAGATCACAATGAATGTACATAGTTTGGGAAACATAGTCAGTGGATGGTAGTAAAATCGGATTTTGTAACTACTCGCGTCGTCTCACAGACCATGCCTCAGTGTTCTAGAGGTAACCAACTGCACCATCGAGTCGTCTCAATTTTTCCTTTTTACCATAGCAAATTATTAATTGATCTTTCAGTACTTACTAACCTCTCCAGCCACTTCAGCTAGCACGGTCATTAGCTAGCTGCCTCCAGTTGTGTGCTCCAAGGCGGTTGAGATCCCCTTCAACTTGTGCGCGCCACCTAAGGCGAGGTAGAGGAAACTCTACTGCGTTTCGCCTCCGGGTTATTCGCTCTTTTTCTTGCCCATCTAAAGTGATTGAGCAGTTTTTTGATTAGCTGGATGTTGCTGTACAGCGGACCGAGAATATCCTCATCCGCTTTTGACAGAGTCCATGCTTTAGCGCTGGCAGTAGGACTGGCATGATCAATGTCTTATAGAGGATCAACTTAGTTGTTCGGGATAGGGGTTTGCTGCACAATTGCCTTCTCGGCCCAATGAAACAGCGATTGGCAAGAGCGATTCTTCGCTTTATCTCTGTCGAAGTATTGTTGTCAGAGTTTGTATAAGAACTGAGGTAGACAAAGTCTTTTACTACCTCAAAGTTAAAGCTGTCGATTGTGACGTTCAGTCCATCTTGTCAGCATGTACTTGGTTTTGGTCTCATTAACTGCTGCTAAAGCCATTTTGGCTCTTTCCGTTTAGATAATCGCCTCTATCACGAATTTCATCGGAACAAAAATGTGTTACGAACTCCGAAAAATCGATCACAGAATTCATTCGTAGTTAAATCGTAGTGAAAAAAGCTACGAATTTCGAAATTCGTGAAAATTACAGCATTCGAATGAAGTGAAAATATGTTATCTTTTTCTACAAGTATAAGAATACGAGTGTTTTGGTAAAAAAATGTAAGTAAAACGTGTATATATTTTGTTTAAAGTTGTTAATACATATTGTTTGCTTTAAAATAACAATAACAACAACTTAAACACAATATGAAAGACTTTTGGGAATTTTTAAATGAAAAACCTGATCACGCAAAATCAACAAAAGAAGATGTGACGCTTTTTTGTGAAAATGTGAGTACTGATTTTAACGTTCTTGGGCCACCTTTAAAATAAGCTATGCTGTGGAGAAAGTTAAGTACACGATTTTGTTAATTGATTCTGTTAATAAATTTCAAATTTTGCTTAATACTCTAGGTTTGTTTGGTTTAAATTTTCAGAATGAACTTTCGCCTGAAGGATTCCACTCGAGCACCAATAACTGCGAAGCCGTTAGTTTCCATTTTATATGATTTTATATTGAAATTTCAGAATAAAATTGAGTTTTTCTGAACTAGTTATAAGTTAAGCTCACAATTTATTCCAATAATTTTCAAAAATTAACAAATTTAAAAAACATGTATGTGGCAATGCTTTTTTGCGACTCCGTTGGGATTGTGTTTTTCATTTTTCGATTTTCTACGAATGTAATGGGGTTGCATTTTTCAATACTTTGGTGGGGCTAGAGTCTTGATTATTTTCCCTCTAAGCCGCCTACAGTAACGGTAATTTCTTGATGATTTCGATCCGCAGAAGCCTCTCTTCCCTCACTATGCAGCGCACTACGGTAGGTTTCATTAAAAGAATCATGGAGGATAGTGATTCTTCTGAAATAACTTTTGCATTTGTTCTGCGTAAAGCTAGCATGACAGCTCGGATTAGAGGTGCACCTAGCTTATTATCTTCGTTCACTCACGAGTGGAGGGAATATGCAGTTTTCTGTCGGATTTGGACGAACAAGATTATTCTTGGCAGACATACTCTCTAAGCTGTGACGGAGAAATTGTGGTACCGTTAATGGTGATTCCGAGGAATTGTATCTACACACACGGCGTCGACTCACCTACCCACAGAGCCGGGACATTGTAGGTTTCTTCAGTCCTGGAATAGAAGAATGTCAAGCACATTATGAAATAAAAGCCATTCAATCGACATATACTATATTCCATTTATTCACATGAAAATATGTTAAATATATAAATAAAGTAAACACAAGATTAAATTAAAGTACATTTTTTTATTAAAATTATAATTCAATTCGAAATCGTCTTCAAAACAAATACTGACATGAGAGTTTTCTGTTTGTGTAAATGCGCTTTAATTGTTTTCACATACAATTAATATACATATTATTGTCTATAGCTTACGGTATTTTATATTAATTTTTAAGTATCTGATAGAAGAAAAAATAAACCTAAGCCCAATCCAAGTACATATAGTATAGTAATTAAATTAGTACTCGTAAATCTAGCTATTAATCTCTGATGCATTTCTCACATAGGAAAAGAACGATCTTTGACATTACTTTGATACATTCGTGTGCCTGCCTGCACATACTTTATATACTTTATATACTCTCGGTTACATTATCTCTTTGTGTTGTTTATTATCGCTTAAAGGAATTACATTTTTTCTGTTTTTCTGTTCGTATGTATGTATTATGCTTGCTTAAAGCTACTTTCTTTCTATGTTATTGTTAATGTTTTGTTTTGTTTTCTTTTTCATTTCATTATGAATTTAGATACACAGCCATAATCGCTCCCTCGTCCTTTAATCAATCATACCATTTCTATCTACGAGATGTGAGGAAGGAAATATTATGTAAGATGACAACCAAACTATAAAAATGGAAGCGAAATATAAATGACCTGCAGTTTGTGTGCATTTTTGTATTTTTGTAACGCAACTACTCAAAATGTATCTAATGATCCGAAGCGATTAATAATAAATCAAATCAAAGCAAAAGGAAGTAGAAGACAAGAACCTGCCTCTATGCGACCGAAAGGAACATACTTTTAGACCCAATTGGTTTTAGCCAAATGCAGCAAATGTATGCGCGGTGAATTTGATTAACTTTGTGACTCAGTGCGTGTGTGTGCGAAATTAGAAATTTGTTAAATGTGTTCTTTGAAATTAATTCAATGAGAATACCAATGTTTAACAGATTACCTTTCGTGCGTTTGTGTTGTGTTTTATATTTTCTTTTGTTTTTTTGGTTTTCTAATTTACCATCGACATGTGTTGCGCTATCGCAGTTTGCTCTACCATAAGCGACAATACTTCAGCTGTGGCGTCAGATACCCACAAATCGGCGATAGGAATTCGGCATTTAGATAATTGCACAGAAGACCAAATCTTCTGCAGAATTCTGTGCTCAATCGAACCGCAAATCAAATGAGTTTTTTTCCGCAAAATTAATTTTGAAAAATAAGAAAATAAAAAAAAGTTAATAAAACAATCATTGACTAAGTGAAAGGGAAAAAAATGATGCGAATAATAAAAGGAAACCTGATGATGTGACACGACAAAGCTGCTCAAATACGATATAAGAAAATTCAAAACTGTTAATAGATGAGTGATGGAGAAGAACTCGCGTGGTCTCTGATTCACGCACAGAAGTGTCGTTATATGAAATAAATGTGAAACGGAAGTAGCCTGGTTTGATGACACTTACATAATACGATAACTTATCAAATGATGTACCATGTGAAATATTTAGATTCTACTTATCTTAAAAACTAAAGAGTGACTTACTTGTGGTATAGAACTGGAGTCCCATTGAGTGTGGTTTACCTATAAGGGGTGGAGAGGCTTCCACCTCTGTTAGGTTCCTTACAACCACTTTACCTAGTTTCCCCACAAGAGTGGACAGAGAAAATTGTACACCAAGTCCCTCAGATGGAAGTCTTTTGTTCTGTGACCACATACTTTGTGATTTATAACTTTTGTTCAACTTATTCACAAAATTAACTTAAAAATGAATACAAACCAAGGTACGCAAACATTTCTCGGTGCGATTAGGATTTCCGTGGAACGCGTTTTGAAGACGTCATTTTTTTGTCTCGATGATATAAGCACAAAATACATTCCGGTGCTACTTTGATAAGCCAATTTTCTACAATAAACAGATTAATATGGATAAAGTAGGAACTGGGTGGATGGCTTCGCTCGCGAACAGGATTTTAACCCTTTTTCCCCAGGGTTTAGCCCGCTTACGCGACTTCGGCGCTCCGCCATGTCACCGATTTGGGGTAGGCTCCAGGTTCTGTTCATTCAAAGCTTCTTTTAACTAGCGTTCTCCATACTATAGACAAATTTGCACTCGAATTTGCATTGAAAAAAAAAAAATATTTAAACCCCGATATCTCCGAAACTAGGCAAAAGCAAGAATTTTGGAACTTAATATTTTGCTCTTATATCATCGAGATCTACAAAACTGCGTTTTCAAAACATGAAACCCCGGAAATCGTAAGATCCCGAGCTTGATATGCAGTCACCATCCTCTAAGTCGAATTCCCTTCTGTCTCGAACTTTTGGTCGTATTTTGGCATTTCTCAATTCGCAATACAAAAAATCATCCTTTAAGTCTTTTATATATAGTCCCTCTAACTCGAACTAATTTTGATATCCCGTGAAAATTCGACTTAGAGGGAGTATAGTGCCTATTTTCTAATCGATTAAAAGTTATGGCTGCATACTAATACAAGTGGCGTCTCATGTCTAAGATCCTGGATTAAAGAGACAGGTATTCAATTTTCCTTGATGGAGCCATTCGTAGGTTTAGTTTGTCAGTACAAGAAGTCAAAATACTAAAGAACATCACTAGTTCTAGGCATAATCGAATGATTTTAAGAATCGAGACATTAGTAATCGAGTTATTTTAATAATCCAATGATCACTTGAGATGGGAGCATTCGAAAGATTATTCCAGTGATGATCAATTAGTACAACATGTCGATTCTGAAAATCATTAGAATGACTACTAACTCACTCGCCGATGTACGAATTTTGTTTGTACTCGAAAACGCAAGAATTTGCCGAAAACGCTGAAAAAAAAACTGCTGTCGAAAGTCATCGCATGCAGTCGGAGTTGAGGAAGATATACAAGAGTGGTCTCAAAGTACTTAGCCTCACCCCCCGATGGTGCCACAATAGAAAGAAAAACTTACTATCGTGTAGTAAATTCTCGTAGAGGGCTGTTGTCAAAACCGTCCGAATCGGACTCGTATGTTTGTTTTGACCGAGTGTTTGGGAGAAATCCGTTGTCAGCGGATTTTAGAAAAATGGAAAAAGAGCAATATCTGTGTATTCTTGTTTTTAAAAGGGAAATCAGCAGCGAAATTAAAGAGCGTTTTGATACCGTGTACGGTGAATCTTCTCGTGACCAAAATCCACGATTTCGTAGTGGCAGCCCGCAAATCGAAAGTGCGCGAAAGACAGTATGCATCTCAAAAGACAGCGTTGGTCAAAGTGAGCAAACGACCAAATTGGTCGAAATAGGCCACAAACTGCTGTCTCATCCACCGTATTCTCTAGATATGGCCCCGTGAGACTTCTTTTTGAAAATTTCAATCGCAGAAATTTCAGTCGAATGAGCGCTACCACCGCCACGGCACCACTGTCCATTTTTCCAAAAAGTTCGTTTTTCTTTTGTAGACTAAGTACTTATCTTGGCACCCTCGTACTCCGTCGTTGAAAATAACCGAGTCATAATTTCGACGCTATAAAAGTTCTCGTTTTGAAAACATCAGACAAGGGACGGCCTGGCAAACGAAAAAGTAAGAAGGCGAGATACTACAACAACATCAATTTTTGTGAACAATTTGGAGGCATTACTTAATCAAGACGGGGGCTAACAGAAATTTTATAGAAAGATGCGTCTATGCACGAGTGCGTAGTTTGCCGATGCTTGCGATAAGGGTGTTTTCGTTTTTTTTTTTTGAGACGGAGAAAACTTCATTTTGTTTTTTGTGACGGATGATTTGACATTTCACGGTTGTTTTGAGCAGAGTTTTGAAGTTAGTTTGGTTAAGAAACCAAATAAAATTAGTTGACAAAGAACACCCTTCGTAAATTCTTACGTACATAGGAATTACATCACATTTCTTGAAAATGGCAAACATCAGAGTGTATCCAGAGTACAGCATATTATTAACCAACGATCTTCTATATAGGACTCGCACAGATATTGCTAAAATTACAGTGATTAGTACGGGACACTAGCCAACAGGGGATCACACATTTAGACTAGGGATCACTGATAACACATACTGCCGTAGGTGCAATAACTCGGTAGAACCAAAATCATTGACTCACTTCCTTTGCTTCTGTCAAGGGTACGACACGCTAAAGCCACTTTGAGGTTATTCAATGAAAAAGGAAATCCGACCATCAGATTAACCATTCAGCCTGTAAACATCTAATCCAAGTACAAAATCCGAAGACTGATGGACTGACTAAGGGGAAATCTGAAAGGATGGCATTATCATTACGCCAACACTCCTGTTTAGTCATCAACTACACTGGAATAACGGATGCAAATTCACACTAGAAGTACAATGAAGCTTAACCGTGGTATATTTTCCTTGGTATGAGGCAGTCAAATGGATAAACATGGCCGAAATGCAGATAACTGCTCAAAAATCGCACCAATAAAAAAAAAACCCTTAGGAAGAAGGTTAACTATGCAGTTCGGTAGAGCATCCATGAAAAACAAGTATTCCAGACATTGATGAACGCAAGGAGCTTAGTCATTCCCCGGCTTTTTTTCCGACCACCGAAAGTATCTTTGCGACTGGTTGATAAACGACGCAGGCATGACGCCACACACACAGAGGACTTGAATACACAGGACACAGACGGTCTATGCAAACATATGTACAACAAAATTTATCGGTCTACAGCGACGTGTCTTTGTCGTGTATAACGGGTTCTAAATATCCGATCACACTAATGTTACAGCCGTAGTTACACTTGAATACATCTGCGTAATCTTCTGTAAATAGCAAGGGAATACGCGCAGGATAACCGTCTGCATACAGCAACAACACAAGAAAATTGAATTGATTCTAACCGAGACAGCACCACAAACCATGGGATTTTGTAAATTTTTTACATTTTGTACATTTTAAATATTTGTTCATGTGTTTTGTTTCACATTGAGTTACAGTCGCAGTCGTACCAAGATCAGTGCATCAAGGAAGGCCAAGCCGTCCGAGAAGAGAGTGACAGGAAAGGGTAGGTTACGGGTTAGGTTAGAAAGTACACCAAAATCTCGCTTTGTCGTCGTTTCAAAGGAGCACCGATTAAAAATTATCGTGGATTCAAAACAAAACTGAACATTTTAATCTGTAATTCGATTTGCGTCGTGTTTATCTGGTCCCAATTTACTACGAACAGCGAGGTTGTGGTGAAGTTGTGAAGGGGCTTAGTGAATAGAAGTAGATTCCGACTATTTTTCGCCATAAAGTTACGGAATTCTCTTTGCAAACAATCCAACTGATAAGTTAAGAATTTTGCAAGGGAAGTGGAAGCAAAGGACTGGAAAATGTTTTCCAGCAATGATTTGAATTTGTTCTTTCATGTGTATATGCCAATGTTCTGATGACTTGACTTGTGCTCCATTCAGTGGTATTCGTTAAATCGTAAAAAGAAAAATAAAAAAAACGTAAGCTACCGCGAACTTGGGATCCACATATTTAAATGCAAAGTAAGTACATCTCCAAATAATGCTTCAGAACCTTAGATACATTGTATGTGTGAAAGATCCACTTACGTGAACACACAAGAATGTCCATTCATCAAAAAAAAAAAAAAAATAATACTTCGCGCCATAAAAATAAGTAACAAGTATAAAATGAAATCAAATGAAAGATCTTATTGTAAAAGAGGCCTATCTACAATATAAGCTGTTCGTTGTCATCATCATCACTCTCACTGGAATCAATGATATTCCTCAGGGTCAACATGTGGAAATCATTTAATGTCTGTTCGAACAGATCAATTGTCTGTTGATCTGCATTTGAGAGCGTATTTGAACTTGCGTCTAATAGCTCTTCGGCTACATCTAAAAGTTCACGATTACCTTGTGCATGTTGTGAGGAATTCTCACCGATGGAATTGACCATTCCACTGCTACTGCTGCTATTTACACCATTGCTGCCGTTCTGTTGTCTACTTGCGTCCTGTCGGGATATCTCATCTGCATGCGCCAATGTCGATCCAATAATATCACTTGCTATCCGTATTGCTACGTCTGTTGTGGCTACTGTGTACAGGAAGTCACTGGCGCTGCTCGTACCACTGCCGTTGCTACCGTTTGTTGCTACTGGATTTATAGACCGATGAATTTGCGAATGCAAATGATGATGATCATCGAAATCACCTCCACCACTTGGAACGGCGGCCATAGCGCGATTCGCATCCTCGATTGAATTGAATCCCAACTGACGACTGTGGTAGACTTGTGAGGCGAAGTTGGAGTCTGTTGCCACGGTATTACCTTCGATTCGTAGACCGGCTACTCCTTTTTTGGGTATCGAAGCCAGGTCACGTTTTACGTGACGCCGCCGTGATGGCTCATTTTGTCTTTGCTGTAGCATGCCCTCAAAGTCGACTACATACACATAGCCAGCAACGAGTATCGTGCAGGATTTCTCACCCTTTTTGTATGCTTCTTCGATGTCCTGACTTGTACGATCATCGTATTGCCACCAACCTGAAAAGAGTCATAAAATAAACGTTCAAGGCATTGCTTATCGGTTCTTTGAGTTTAATATTGGGAAAGTTTCCGCAGAAGTCTGAAGAGTTGAGTTTGAAACGTCAGAGTATTCGTTCAATGTGTGCAGCTGCCAAGCGTCGAGCTTCTTCGATCTTGCTAACTTGATGGCTTTCGCTTGCGTAAAATTCGAAGGATCATTGCAGAGCATTGAAGGGAGTTCGACTCTATCGATAGGTCTAATAATCATAAAAGCTAAGCCCAACGGAAGGGAAAAGCTTTTTCAAATGAATAAAGAAAATTATTTAGGTAACAGGACAACATTTATTCCACTTCAAAACAATATGTACATGCATGGAAATGATTGCTCAACATGAGCATAAGTAGTTTCATTTGTTAGTAATGCTTCAAAATTCCCGCAACGCCTTTGACTGGGAAACGTTTATCACGATGGATCTTCCTCTTGCGATGTGGTGAATTTTTTGCGAATTGTATCATTTCATTAAAATCAATTGTGTAAAGTGAACCACAAATTAAGATGTCATAATCTGTGGCGGGTGATACTTGAAATGCTTCTTCTAGTTCCTGGGATGAACGACAATCATACTCCCACCATCCACCTGTTGTGTGTTTATGTGTGATTTTGTGCGATAAAAGTTTGATGCATTTTACACTCACCGTTGCGTCCTTCGTAGAACCATTGGTAGCCATCTTCGGTAGTTTTTGTCTTGCAAATGTCCTGTATACCATTTACAAGTTGTGGATGATCCAGGAATTCAGGTGGTATCTCGCGCCTGCACATGGCACAGCGACGATTTTTGTATGCTACACCCTGAAACAAAAGAAGAAGTTGTTCTTTGAACTGATTGTCATACACTGGAAAATATTGAGTGGGGATAAAAAATTAATGCAAATGTCGGAACTATGTTGTGGATGCTGGGATCAGGGTGACACACCGTTTGCCCGTAGTTTGATTTTGTTGAATGGCTGCGCTGTGGATCAAAGTGGCGTAGTTGGTTCGTGCATCGACACCTACGCATGCTGTGCCAGGTTCGATCCCCGAATTCACGGTTCTTCCTCGTTCGAGTTACTGACAATTATATAGTATGTATAGCTGTCTAGAAAAGCTTCTCAAAACTCGCCGTTTCGAGTAAGCAGCTCCTACTAGTGAACTTTGTGAATTAGTTCACGTGTACACGAATGCGTGCACATGAGCTGTCGAGGACCAGTGAAACTGGGATCTCCATCTAAGTGAAGCGGCAATCTCCCTGAGGAGTGTGGTACACGGTGCGACCATGTTTGAACCATATCATGTTGTTTTTGTACATCGATGATACAGCACGGAGAAGCTTATAAAGTGTTCAGACGGCTTGGTATGTAAAGGATATCGAGTTCGCAAACGTGACCAGGCCAGACAAAATAAACTTAGTTAGGAGTAAAGTCTATGACGTCCGATGGGGTTAGCCCTGCAACCACAAGCGTGCCGCTATCCTTCTCCGTGACACTGAAGCTACTCGCTTAACCTGCTCCAACAAGTTGCGTAGTTCCGCAATCCAAACCTGTATTAAACAAGGCGCATTTCGCATACGCTAGTACTTAACCTAACTAAACTATTTGAAATTAATAAATGTTTTATTTATTTGTATTAAGTGAGTTTTTTCACTTAATTATTATTTTTCTACCGGCGAAAATCGCACAAAACTCAATTTCCTGTCAAGTGACTTACATTGTACTAAATGAACAGTTCATGAATGAACAACACTAAACCGATTTGACCTAAAACAAAATGCACAAGCCTAGTTCGGAGTCGGCATAAAACTCTAGGTCCATGAAACTCCCTAAAAACTCTAAGTCTCATCCACTCATCAAAGAACAATAGTACACACAATACGAGTGGTAGCTGTGGCATTGTTTTGTTGAGAATAAAACTCTTGTGGATTCTGTTTTCTACAAAAAACACACAAGACAGAACATTTGGCGAAACGGCAATTACTTTTTTTATTTCCAAGATTCAGTCCACATCCGAAGTTAAAAACATATTAGCATGCATCAGGCACGAGATGTTAAATCAATTCGAACCAAGATTATAGAACTGTATCGAGTATTTTAACTTCATCACACTTCATATAGAACGACACTTTTGGAGCCATGAAATGAGCATCATCGCTAAGGATTGATTAGAAGAAAGCTAAAATGCTACAGGTGATCTACATACTTCAACAATTGCAACCCAAAAATAGGTCCCCCGTAGACCAACTAATCCAAACGGAGTTATGTACACACTGCCACCAACATACCTTCAAAAACCACTTTATTCTTAGCCGGTAGGTGGGTGAATGCCTTACTCAAGAGCCTCAGACAGATGCTAGCTTTCAAAATTAATATTAATGCGCAGTAAAATTCCTTTGAAGTCTATCATCGTTTATTCATCTCTAAAGCGTGTAATATGTAAGCATCAACGTGGACATCAACGACATCACTTCACGGCTAAAAATAACTCTTGCACAAACTCACACACACCCAAATTCACGGCAAGTGTTCCAGTTATTTTTATTTCCATTACTCTCCTTAAGTACTTTAACTTTACAGCATTTCAAGCAAACATTTGGACACCACATTGCCAAACCATGGTCAGGTGAATGGAATGTGAGAAGCTATCGCCAAAATCAGTTTCATTAAAATGAAGCAAACAAGATAAAACAAAAGCGAAGTGTCTCAGGGGTGGCATAAGGCATGCTACCTAACTCAAGACACAACGCATTTCTATGTCAATGTCAACTGGTGCGCGTCCAAGAGTATGATATGGTCTGCCCCTGGTGACATGCTGGATCAGCGGAGCACCTAATCAATTATACTAACAATGGGGAAGCTAAGCTGAAACTATTCAAAATTCAATAGCACTCGGTGGGTATCGTGAAGGTCAATCAAACCATAATCACAACAACACGCTCGATATTCGATTTCCGCACCGTCTGTTGATGATGTTAATGAAGATCAAGTACGTATCTCTCGAAATATTTACTAATTTTTTACAGCAAACCAATGACATCGCGGTCCAAGACATTTGTCTATCACGACACCGCATTTGGTCCCCCCAATGTCGTGTATTTGGTGGAGTTCAAACGAAGAAAATAATATCACCCGGAGGTCATGGAGCGGATTTCTTTGTAGCTTGTTTCGGTTTTTTTTTCGTTATGACACTAGCCGAACCAAACCAATCATTAAGCACAACACACGAAACAAGAAGAATAACAAGTCTATGTAACATTTGAGGTCATCTGCACCGATGGCTTTGTTTTTGTTTGTGTACGCTTCTTGTTTTTATTTTAGAAATCAATAGAAACTACTCACTTTCACGCAGAGAAAACAGAAAATATGTCCACACGGAAGCTTAGCCGGATGAATGCAGGTCTGCAGACAAATGGGGCATTCAATAGCAGCCTCTGAAAGCAAACGCAATCAATTGATATTTGATTCCTCTCGCAGGATATGCGGAAACACAATGCTTACCATTATCTGTGGATTTCGCTGAGGAATTTGTTTCACTTGCAACTGTGCTGCACGGGGTGTCATCTCCATTGATTTCTTCATCACTCTCGTCAGTTATCACAATGACATTTTCCTCACTTGTTGCCATTTTCTTTATATCAATACAATTACTTGATGTTCTTATGGTGATTAGTTAATTTTGATTTCACTGTCTCGACTGCTCACTGCTCAGAACGACTTGTTTTTGTATTGTTGCTCTAGTTCGCAACACGTCCAAACAGATGGGAAACCATTTTTGAAATGAGAAAAGTCACACAAGTTGTATTCGCTGTCTGCCGCATTCGATGGTGGCGCTGCTGATGCGGCGAATTTCATTTGTTGATTGTCAAAAGCGGTGGGGTTCACACATGAAGATTTGTTATCAAGACGGCCGTACATGCAGTATACGACAAATTTAAATTTCAAATGAATTGTATTTTGTATGCGGATGTGCTCAGCTATTGTAAGTGATACGACGTTAGGTTTGAATATTGAGCGTTGAGAGGCAAATATTTTCGGAAAACTTAAGGGGACAAGATTAAGAATAAATAATTGGAAAATGAGTGTGATCACAGATCGGAGGAGTCAAAGTTAAGTCTAAGTTTCAAGACAAAAAAAAATGTTTAAAACATGTATTTTTGTAAGTTGGTCAACCCTTGTGACAGCCCTTTTTAGAATCGTCGCTGAAGTTGAAAGTGTCGACCACGGTTAGTATTCATTTTTGTTTTATGTTATTGAATTCTTTTTTTACAAAAAAAATATTTTAAATAATGGAAATCTTTATTTCGACCTTTACTTTTTTTCTGTTAAGATGAAGGTGTGGTCCGTCGTCATCTGCTTGATTTTACTTTGGTGTCACCCTCAGCGACATCGGCAGCTACAGCCGCAATATTCTCGGTCGAACGACCAGTTCGGTGGCGCCCTTATTCCACGCTCTGGCGTAGAGCTCTATTGATTGCCTTCTTTTATACTACAGCAGTTCAAAAATGTGAATTATAATTGACGTAAGACACTATTTGCAAATATTATAACATCTTCTGATAGGATGATTAATTTTGCGGCATCTTGTACTATTGATGACAACTGAGAACGATAACGAAGACTACGATTTTCCCTTCTGCACTTGGAATATGAGATGGCTTAACCTACCGACCACTTGCAGCTTCTGATATTCGGAAGGACGATCAGCAGGTGCTTCTGTGATGGGGAACCTACGTCATCAGCTCTTACTACATCAGCACCGAAAACCTGCCACATGATCCGAGCAAAATCGGGACAGTTACAGACGAAGTACTCTGCAGTGTTTTCGTCTTCTCCACAGTTGTCACAGAGGGTATCGTCCCTAAGGCCAAGCACACTTAGGCGAAGGTGTATTGACGCGCAATAACAACGATAAGGCGTTCTGAAGGGATAACAGTCGTTTGGCAGCGTGCGTTTGGTCTGCCTGAATCCTGGAGAGTCATGCCACCTCCGAGAGGTCCAACGATCGATGGAAGCTCTAACGAGGAAGCAGATGGTCCCAGTCGCATCGTATGCCCAGGTCCTAAGAATGTTTCCTCTGACTCAACGGCAATCTCATTTCCATCAATCATGTGGCTATCCGGAACCCAGACAAACCTTAGACAATTTGACGGCCAATAAAGTTTAGAGGAGACTAGCATTCTTGAACCATTATAGAAGTAATTGAGGGGGTTGAGTAAGGTCTTACGCAAATAAGTTATAAACTGCTAATGAAAAAAAATGTTCATCTTTAAAAATTGGGTTTTTTTTTATTTGTCCGGGATAAAAATCTAAAATCCCGATATTTTTTGATGTGATGCGGGACACATCATGAGCTTCGAAAAAAAGATTACAGTGAAACTCCACCTTACGGACAATTCACCAAAGCCCCGGCTCTGAAGATATTCGTGTATTTCAACCTCTTCAGAACTGACACCCCTATATAACGTAAAAAGATAATGGTCTCGCCGCAGTCCGCTGAAGAGAAGTTTCACTGTACCAGTGCTGAGCTACGGCGGACAGACGTGGGCAATTACAATCCAAAGATGAAGATAACCCTTGTCTTCTTTCTGTTCACGCAAACGGCATCTGGGAGAGGGAAGCTTCAACAACAAAATCTACGGGCTGAACGTCTACTCATCCACCACCTAAGGTCGCTGTGTGATACAAACCACATGAATAATTCAGACTCCTTCCACAAGTGTCTTCGATTTCGTACCTTAGGACTGCAGCGTCTAGCTGTTCGTCGGTGGAAAGCGTGATGGTTGAGGCCTGTTTTCTGAACAATTTAACATGCATATCCTTAGAATCTGCGGACATGTATGTATTTCAAAGCTCCCCTCGATTCGATTAATTCAACAGCTCTCAAATGCTCTTCAATTTGCTTTTTTTATTCACATAATTATAAAAAGGAAATTAGTTAACAATGTCGGTCTTCTCATCGATCCAGTCCAAGAAGTAGGTGATGCGGGTGAATACACCTGGCCATCCCTTCTCGCAACCCAAAGCAATACCGAATGATGTGGCACCAATCAAAAGGTTTTCACCTTCTCCCTTGTAGACCAATGGGCCACCTGAGTCTCCACTGCAGATGGAACGGCCATTCTTACCGCTGATGCAAATGTTTTGTTCACCGATCATTCCGAAGTAGTAGTAGTTGCATGTTGACTTGGCAATAACAACGGTATCGAGGTAATTCAATTGTTCAGAGACAGTGTTAGCACCTGCAATGGGAGAGAAACATGTTAATGATACACTCGCATAAATCAAAGTGAAATATCTTCCTTACTATCGCTAACCAATCCCCATCCGGAAGCGACAACATCGGCACCAACATAGGTAGCGTAGGAGCTGCTCTTCTTTGGCAAGACAGCGGGCTGAATGTATTCTAGGGATAACAAGAAAATTAATAATTTTGCACAAATAAGCATGTCGCTACTAACCGTTGAATTCGACAGGTGAAGGCAATTTGATGAGAGCAATGTCGTTGCTAATGGTGCTTGAGTCGTATCCCTCGTGGGTGTAGATTCCAGACTTGGAAACCCTGATTCTGAGTTGACCCTCTTCGTCGCTCAATTTGATGTTTTGTGCACCCAAGTAAACGGTAACAGCGTCAGCATCAACTGTGCAATGAGCAGCAGTTAGAACCCAACGGTCTGACACCAAGGTACCACCGCACCAGGCTCCGCTTGTTCCGATTTCCAACGAGAGTCCAGCTTGGTATGGGAATTGACCCTTTGTGGCTACATCACCGTTTGTGATGCGATTTGCCATTTCGGACAATGGCACCAGGTGCAGCTTTGGCCGGACAAAGCCAGCTGTTGCGCAGGCGACTAACAGAACGAGTCCGAATACCAACTTCATTGTAACTGAATTACTTTGGCCGTCCGTCTGTTGGCCTTTATATAGCACTCGCGGCTGGCTATCCCTGTCGCCTTCAACCAATGGACTTTACCTTCCCGCTGTGTTATCTGCGAGCGAGCGTCTTGATATGAATTTGTACCGGAATTTGTCGATATCATCGATCAGTTCGAGAATTACCATTTAATTTCGCATAGTTATCTTAAGGCGCATGCTGATGAAAAACTATCTTATCTCTTCGAGATTCTACAGACTTTGGTTAATTGATTTTAATTTGAGAACTCCAAGAATTCGATTGGGGAATTAATTAAAAAAAAGTAAATAAACGACGCACGTCTGTCCAGCTAGGAGTTGTGTGTGTTCATCGAGGTTGTGACATTAAAGTCGTAGCAGTTTTTTTTACTTCGTTATTCTAGAAGATGCTCTTAAACAGGAAGTAGACACGTAGTTATGATTGCTGCTGTTTCCGAAGACACATCTGAATATCGCAGAAAAGGGTTTCCCTAGTAATCAAGGCTCATTAATCAACGGCGGGCGATAGATCCGTGAAGACGTCAACTGATCGTTGCTCCTTAAATCTGATTAATCCATAGGACAGGGCGTCTGCTTAAGAAGGACAGGACAGGACAAGAAAATTCAACACTTGACGCATGATCCGATTAATGAAGGGCAATTGAAGAACGATCGCTGTGAGATGAACCAGTCGCCAAATTTCTCCTTCACAACTTCGAGCGTCATGGCGCGTAACTTTTATGCTTGCGGCGCAGGGGGGGACAGTGCTGGGGACAGTCTCATTTGATTCAGGATGCATTTCTTCATCAGAATTGGAAAACTTTATGTTGAATATGTTGACTACCTTGATGATAAAGAAGAGTGGTATGTATTACAACAGAAATAAGTAAATACTGATGGGGACTCATGCAATTAGGTGACACATTCAATAAGTAATCATCATCATGCTCTTGCCCGCATGATCCACTGAAGGCATCCCGAGAGTAAAATAAGCACGAGAGATCTCCCGGAAACTCTATTCTCCGCCACCGACGCTAACTCATCATGGGTTATGTCCAAGCGTAATCAAGCAAGCTTATGGAATTTGTCGAACCACTTCGCCCTAGGTCTGCCAAGCGTTCGACACCTGATGAAATCGAATTCAATGGCCGGAGACATTCGTGCCACGTGACCAAACCATCGAAGCATAGCTCTTTCCGTTAGAAGAAGCAGCTGCTGAACGTTGAGTTCCTCGCGCATTGCCCTGTTTCTCACCCTATCCCGGCGAGTAATTCCACAATAACACAAAGAAATCTCATCTCAGGAGCTTGTTTTCGCGATTTTTCTTTCGGTGATTACACAAATTTCATGGTCGGTTGTACTTCTGCCGGGACAAAAGCCGGACTTAATCCCCCATCCTCCAACATCTTAGCGTTAGACTTTCTCGGGGAGACTTAAAATAGATATGCCCCCTTGTAGTTGATGAATCTTGTTTGTTCCCATTATTGAAAAGGGAACTCGAGAGGTGCCTCACTGTGAGGCCATCTAACTTACTACTCACTCCCTTTTTACCAAACACTTAAGCAGTTCTGACCGGATTTCATGCGCACTGGCGGATTTTCCAACTTTAAACGAAATGACTTCCTCAACCCTTGGACAATTTTCCGACCCATACCCCCACGAGGTCTGCCATCCTCAGGGCCCTGTTCGGAATTGAGCAGCTCCGAAAAGTACTTGATCCATTTGCGCAAGATGTCCACCTCATTGGAAAGCAATTTATTTATTCATTATATTTAGTTCCGACTTCGATGATGTTGAATTTCCTTCTTCAGTGTCGGCGATTGGTTTGTCAAAACACTCTTTCCGCAGATCTATGGTCAATTTCCAACTTCTCGCCGTACTCCTTCCAAGAACATCAATCATCATAATTTGTTCTCACCGCTAGACACCAGACTCACTTCCATCTCGATGTTGGTAAACGCTTAACTGCGAGATCACTGCGGCGTCAATCTCATCCACGTTGCTAGCAGTTGTGTCTAGTGTTGGCTAGTGAGTTTCTCTTGCGGAACGAACTCAAGCAGGTTTTCCAAAAGGTGGTCAGAGAGCAGATCCTTCTAGTAGAGCCCTGTCTTTCTTCTTCTGAGGCGAGCATAGCTTCTACAGGCCCACGCGTGTCGCATGTACTCCGACTTAAAAGTCCTGTCAACCGGCAAACCTCTGCTTCAAGATGATGCAACTAGCAAACGAATTGCAACGCTATTGACAATAACACTCCCCCATCAATCTTATGTTCAATCAATCATTAATACACACGCGAATGTATTGCTCATTACCATCCAGAAACTCCGAGCACAACAGGCAACGACAGGCAATCAATTTGTTATCAATATCATGAAAATCTTATCTCTCGACTGAGCGCCCTATAAAAAGGCCAACCGGAGACGGAAAGCCAAATCAGTTGAAATACAATGAAGGTACTAGTCGCACTCAGTTTGTTAGTTGTGGCCGTGGCCGCTGGCACATCCCGCATACACCCAAGGATTGAGCTTATGCCATTCAATGAGCTCGAGAACCGCATCACCAATGGTAATGTGGCCGCAGTAGGACAATTCCCATACCAAGTTGGTCTATCATTGAGATTCGGTGACAGCGGAGCCTGGTGCGGTGGTACCTTGGTGTCAGATCGTTGGGTCGTAACTGCTGCCCATTGCACCAGTGATGCCGACAGCGTCATTGTCTACTTGGGAGCCCACAACATCAAATTAGACAACGAAGTGGGTCAACAGAGAGTGAGCGTTTCCAAGTCTGGAATCTTCACCCACGAGAACTACGATGCCTCAACAATCACCAACGATATTGCCCTGATCAAGTTGCCAGTTGTCATTGAATTTAACGGTAAGCAAACGATGCATATCTGCATATTCATATATTAACAACTGACATCAATTTTCTTGATTTCTTTAGAACGCATTCAGCCAGCTGTCTTGCCAAAGAAGAGCAGCTCCTACTCGACCTACGTTGGTGCCGATGTTGTTGCCTCTGGATGGGGAAAGGACAGCGACAGTGAGTTGAAGAGACTTCTTTTGTGGATCAATTTGAAAATTATGTGATCTCTTTTTCATAGGCTCCACCACGGTATCTGAAGTTTTGAACTACATTGACACCACTGTCATGAGCCAGAGCAGCTGCAATATGTACTATTTGGGATCCATCAAGTCAAGCATGATTTGCATCCCCGGCAAGGATGGTCGCTCCACTTGTAACGGTGATTCCGGTGGCCCATTGGTCTACAAGGGAGACGGTGAGAACATGTTGATTGGTGCCACATCATTCGGTATTGCTTTGGGTTGCGAGAAGGGATGGCCAGGTGTATTCACCCGCATCACCTCCTTCTTGGACTGGATCGATGAGAAGACCGGAATTGTCAACTAATTTCTCCAACTGCATAAGCTTTAATGCAAAAAATAATAATAAAAAAAAAACTAGTAGAATCTGAGTATTTTGTTTCCTTAACTTTAACCCCGCATGGGTGCATTTATAGTCAAATATTCACTGAATACCTACCGCAGGAGCGCTCTGTGTGCCGGTGTCAATGGTTGACGATATTTTTGACACAATACAGTAGTAGCTGCCTTTTAATAATGGCTATTTCCACTCATCAACACCAAGTCTTCCGATTAACTGGTAGCGTTGCCACTTCTCCCGATATTTAGGTAGTCTCCCGGTTTTTTCTCTACTGATGTCCCGGTCTACCGGAAAATTTATGAAGTCACCCAATTTTTCATTTTTACTTCCCAAAAAGTTAAAAGCAGTTCGAAGAACGAAGTGTAATCAGCGCCTAATGTCAGCATACAAAATAATTCGGCAATATGCCTGAAACACAATAGCAGAAATGAAGTATTACAGGTATGCCCAACTTCTACCTCTATTTTGCCTTAAGATTTTTGACAACTGTTTTTTATAACGTGTTCATAAACCAAATTGACCAATCAGAGAACGGCATTTATGTTAGTTCGTGAATAACCGTCAAAAATTCAAAAATTCTGTCAAAAAAGCACTCAAATTCTTCGAGTGCATGTCATAGTGCATTTGCGCTGGCGTTAGCTTTCAACGCACATAATTCAATGGCCATGCACAAAAATAACTAAATATATATATATATATTTATATAAAAATATATAAATATATAACGAACTACGTATTGTGATAGGGGTATAATAACTACCATTACTTCCTATCCAGTATTCATTGTCATGGTGTATGGAAAGTAGTAGAACTTCAATGTTACTTCCGTACAAAATTTTTATTTTTCATGTATATATGTAAATAACAACTTAAGGATTCATATCTTTCTGCCGAGTTTGAAGTGGTCTTGCTACTCGACTTTTTGGAAAGTTCCTTTTTATGTAAATTTATTAATCAAAAGAGGCACAATAATAAGAATACAACTGTGGTTACAATAAATTACACGTCCACTCAACAAGACGATTGTACAAGGAAAACAAGATCTGCTGTGCTGACGGCGTTTTTTTTAAGGCGGAGAAAAAGACAATTGTTTTTCAATCGGCCGCCGTCGGCACAACTGGATTATTTTCTCTGGGAATACGTCAAGTACTTAGTCTACTAGTCAAACTCCGTTACTGGAATGATGCCGTATATATTGGACCGAGTCATTAACGCAAAATTAATCTTCCTATCGATGTTGTTATAATTTTTGCAAATGGTATCGTACGTCAATCATGTTTGACATTGATGACAGCTGCAGTATACAAACAGACAAGGAATGGAGCGCTATACTCCGCAAGAGCGTGGAATAATTGTGTCAAAAGTCGATTTCCAAATGTGTGTCGCGCCAACCTGGCTAGCATTCCGTCGCTTAGCTACTGGACTCGAACAGACTGGAACCACATGAGACCATGCAGGGCGTGGCTGCATTGCCATGGACGGACAACTACAGCTAGACGGACAGCTAGACAAAATCGCTGCGTCCGTCGCTGTCCGGCTATGGATGCCTCCATTGTATAATGACTGAATAAACACTGAAGTCGACGTGATGACGAATGCAAAACCTTGCAAGAAATTGACCTAGTTGCTGAAGTGGAATTATCTCGTGTGGTACTTGCACTACTAGTATTAGTTCCGTGCGCCGAGGGTAAAGTGCGCAGCAAGTGAACTCGAAAAACTTTTCCCTTCCGAGATGATCACTAAATTTGGTGGTTTATTCTTCACACGTGGCAATGTTAAGAAACGCTAATCCTTCGGCAGTCTGATCACTTAGACGAAATGTATCTGCCATGTCTCCCAAGTTATGTTTTAACAATCCAAGTTTCATTTAATCGTTTACTTTATTAAAACCGGTTATTTATAACTCCTGTCGTTTCGTAGATCCATCGGACGTGACTCGTTATAGGTGTGAACAATGCTCCCTCCCCTAGACTGCACTTCGAGGACCATCCAAAGGAAGCCAATCCAATGAGTGTCCTTGACGAGTCGTTCAGAACCAGAGGACTACCCAAGTCACTGAAGCACACATCATCGCCCGATTCTAAGCAAACTATTGACTCATCGATGTCCCCCTCGGGAAAGTAACTCTGACATACACTCTGTTTCGCAATCGTAACTAAGCCATAGCGCAGTTCATTGGACATGTCTGTGGAGGAACGACTGATGTTTATAGGCAACGTACGAAACTTTCCGACTCACAGTAGGACCATCCTGATGCAGTGGCAGCCAGACCTTCGAATGTAAACTGCGCCGAGTTCACCCGTGGCAGATTGACGGGCTTGATGTAGTCTAAACGAATGGAATGTCAGTTCAGTTACAAGCTTGTTTGATTACAATTTTTATGTTACCCGTGACTTCCACTGGAATTGGAAGGCCAATAGCTGCGATGTCGTTCACATGTGTACCCTTCTCCCAGTCCTCATGTAGGTACACATGACTCATTGGAATTTCCAGTCGGACCTGATCTTCCTCATTGACGTCAATCGCTATTGCTCCTAGAATGGCGATTAGGGTTTTCGTCCTGATCGAAAGGGATTATTCCTTTCCTCAGTATCTCAAACTCAAAAACATACGCACTCTTCGATACACTGCGCACTGGTCAGAACCCAATCCTTGGAAATGAGCGCAGCGCCACACCAATTCGTGTCGGTAATTAGGCCGACTTGAAAAGGGAACTGCCTTACCGATGCAACATCACTCCTCGATGTCCTTGGACGTGCCAAAGTCGTTGGAAAAACTCCAAATGCGATAATCACAAATGTTAGTGCCCACATCCTAACCAATTAATGCCACAAACTGAGATATTGAATATGCAAATGTCAACAGCAAACGTCAAGCTGTTATCAGCTGGAATAAAATAAACTGATAATCTACCTCCAATTGCCTGGAAAACCGTACGCACGTCAACAATTTCCGATCAAATCAGGTGTACCGATATCGCGAACAGTCCAAACCAATTTTGGCCGGCCCCAATCGATGGACAGATAACTAATTATGTTCTGCCACGGGCCCTCGCTTCAAAATAAACACCCACGTGCCCTGTGATTTCAATCAAGCATGAGAGAGATCAACGACTTCGGCCAAACCGAAGTACTGATGAACGTACTGCACGATTGATTGAAGATGGGTAGCACTGTGCAGGCTATTACCTTAGAGCTGGTACCACACGTTCTATCCAGAAGCTTGAGAGCTATCAGATTCTAAGCATCTCTAGATCAGAAACTGCAGACGAAAGCAATCTAGACGTCCGTAACGACACGAGCTGCTTTCTGCCGTCAAAACATGATCCCTCGGTATTTGGGGCGGCAGCGTAGTGTTCCAATCAAAGGTTACTTTCTGTGATTTCTATTATTTCCTGATAAGCTGACTGCTTGAGGCCCCAGATTTCGCACTCGCTCACTCTGGACTCCCCAAATCTTTTGATTGAATGCCAGCTTCGATAGGTCCATTAAATCAGTACGTGCGCGAGTGTTTTCAATGATAACTCGACTTGATCTTGATTGTCTCTGCTCCACTTTCGCCAAGTCTTTCATATATTTGATGATGAAGTACCACGTCAGCTCAAGAGGATGGAACCAATTGAATCTTAAGTTCACAAGAACGTTAAGGGTACACAAAGATCCAGACAAAGCTGGCACCAGCAGATTAGGCAGATTAGGTTCCAATCAAGATGCATGCCAATCAGCGAGATACCGCCACCTTATCAGAGACGACTTCGATGTATAAAAGCCCCCGCCAATTGGAGCCAAAGCATAAGTTTGTTTCAACCGGACAACTAGTAGCACCAACCATGAAGAGTGTTTTCGTTTTTATCTTGGCTATTGCCGCAGTTTCTGCCTACGCATTGGGGGAACAGGAGCTCCTTAGCATGGAGCCTGCTATCCCTCCATTTGTTCCATCTGACCGCATTACTGGAGGATCAGCTATCCCCATCACCTCTGCCCCATGGCAAATTGGACTCCTCATCAACAACTCCGGATGGTGCGGCGGTTCCCTGATCTCCAGCACCTGGGTAGTCACTGCTGCTCACTGCGTTGATGGGTAGGCATGTGTAATTAAGGCGAATCATCCGAAGCTAATAATTTTTCATCAATTTCAGATACTCCGCATCCCAATTCATTGTCTATTTGGGCAGTGCAACAAGAAAGGGAGGCACCCAAAGGGTTCCCACACAGAGAATCGTCCACTCTGGCTGGAACTCCAACACCCTTCTTAACGACATCGCCCTCTTGAAAATTGCTGCCGTCACATTGAGCACCAGCATCCAGCCCGTTACTTTGCCATCAAGCTCCTCGTACTCCGTGGCAGCTGGAACCCTTGTCACCGCCACTGGATGGGGAAAGACATCTGACACTTGTGAGTTAATTCTGAAAATAGCGTCCCATTGGGTCGGTACTAACATACTCGTGTCTTCATTTAGCTTCAACATCCAGCACTCTGCAATCCGTTAACTTGAGTGTCATCACCAACACCGTGTGCGCTAATACCTATGGATCAATCGTAACATCGTCCAACATCTGCGTTGCCACCCCCAGCGGAAAGTCAACCTGCAACGGAGACTCCGGTGGTCCACTTGTTGATGCCAGCACCAAGGTCCTGGTTGGTCTTACTTCATTCGGCTCCTCGGCAGGATGCACCAAGAGCTACCCAGCAGCCTTCACCCGTATTTCTTCCTACAGAACCTGGATTAGCTCCAACACTGGTGTCTAAATCAGTTGTCCGTCCTCCATGAAATAAACCTTAATTGCCAACTCAAATCATGTTTTGCATTCGTATTATTTTCGATTCCAGCAGAGTGCGATATGACGTTCAGCTTTGAGCCGGTTTTGCTGCTCAAATGGTTGAAGAATTGACAGCCTTACTGCGGCTGTTATTTGCTAACAAATCAATAGATTCAATATTTCAGCGGAAGGATCTGATATTCGGAAATCTTAAGACCCGTCTTGGAAAAATCAGTGTCTTCGTTGTTAATGAAATTTGTTTCTTTATTCAATGCATATTGTCCCCATGGCGTCAGTGCACTTTTTTGAACCTTAAGCCACCAACTAGACAGAACCAGATTGCTGCGAAATAAAGAAAACGAAAACAATTACCATAGAGCACCCGCATCGAGGAAGAGCCAGAAAGTCACAACCAGTACCAAAGAACCACCCCCTTGGGTATGCATCCGTATAAGACGCAGGAATTGAAGACCCACGGCTATAGAAAACGCCGTGAGTGAAGACTAAGATCAGGATTTTCATCATCATCTTCTCGAGCGTCATCATCGGACGATATATCTTTCGAATTGGCGAAGAAGACATCATCACCATCGATGTTCTCAGGGATAGAGAGATCTTAATCAACATTCTGTGGCCAGAGCTCGACAACGCCGGCATTGCCGAAGCGGGGCTCCCACAGGACTACTTGGTTCTAACGAGCGAAACAAGAATAGTATCGGAATATATGCGGCAGCCACATGGATGATGTGCTTTGCATACATAACGGCATGAGTGTAGCTTCAAAATTAAGCCATTATATCTCACTAAATTTATTTTATAATCGTCATTATCTGATTACTCTTTACATCATGCAAATGTCCAAAAACAGGCGTGGCGTTACGGTGGTAAGTCAGTGGCCTCGCCCAGTCAAAATGAATGTGAAACTATGCAAGTGGACAACAATATTTTCATTGGGGATTGTGAAATGACAACAAGTGAACAAGTGAAGACAGGGACAGCACGGAAGTAACAAATTCAGCAGAATTTTATTTGTAGTTTTTATGTGATGTACGTTTAGTATTTGCGCTCGTGGAGAATAAAATTGGCAAACGTGTTACATAACCTGCCACCTGAGCACTCGGCGGCGGATAGTGCAGCTGTGTGGTTGAACAGACCATTCGCTTGGCGATTTTGTCTTACTCAGAGAATGGTAATTCAAACATCCTATAAATCGCCATGTACAAAAGTGTCACAACTCAAAAACGAACTTTTTGAGTTTAGGTCATACAAAAATATTTAAATTATCTCCAAACATATCTGTCAAGTTGGCACTGACTTTGTTGTGGGTGGAATACAATGAATACAGTGAAGCCTGACTAATTGGACCATCCTTGGGACCAAAGAAAAGTGGTCCCATTATAGAGGTTCCTTTTTAATTGGACCGGAACCCTTACAAAGTAGTATATATCTACTGCCAGTAGATCTACATTAAATTTGTTTTTATTTATCCCTGCCCATTAAGAACTAAAACCCAGGGAATTGTTGTAGTTGAAGTGTTTTGTTAAACAAAAGCGGATGCTATGTATTGCATTAGATACAAAGACTCAAATCGCAAGATTTGTCTGGAACCTCAATAGGTCATTCAAATGTCATTAGCTCTCAATTTTGAAGCAGTCGACAAGAAAGCTGTTTGTTGACAAGAATTCATATCTTTGAGAACACCAGAAAAGAGAGGAAAAAAGAGAAACTGAACAGCAAAATAAACAGAAATTCACGCTGTAGGCATGGTCGGTTTGATAACGTCTCAAAGACGGATGAACTCAAAGGTTTGGAGAAATCTGATGAAGCCTCACGGTTTCGTTCGGTGGAAACATGGTATTAGCAAAAAAGTCTGTTTCTTTTTTTTTTTTAATATTTGTCAATGTTTTTCGAGAAGAAAATGTTCAGATATGTTCTCATTTATTTTTTTTTCAATTCATTTTTATTTTTTAATTCACTACAAGTACTACACAAAATTGCTTAAAACTAGTTAGAAGAACATGATGCTAAATATATCTTATTGGCCCTCTGCGGGCACTTTAACCTAAGCTTAAACGTATGCTTTGTCTTTCAACCCAAAACTAACAACCTAACTACATACGCTAAACATATATATCGACTGTTCACATTTCGACCAAAAATATTGCATGCATTGTATAAAAAATCCTTCAAATTGCTTGGCCGAATGGTATGAGAGAGATTTTGAAAGATATCCGAAAAAGATCTGCAATTTCTTCCTATAAGAAGAATCGGTTTTATTCAGTGTCAGAAGATACTGGATGAGAGGAGTCTAAATTTCCCAGTTTTGCGACCAGCCATTATATGTCGCAACATTTTGTCCATAGCCAAATAATCTTCTGGGATTGCAGGTTCTGGTAACAGATCTGCAGCGATACCCCGCACTTATTCGTTCAACGCATTTGGGTTTTACCACCACTCTTACTCATTGATCAGTCATAAAATATTCATTGCCATCGCATTGATCGCAAACACACATGGTATTGCGTTCATATAGTCATACCAATCTAAGCACAATTTGATATTTGATCATTATTCCTCAGATCATAGCGCCGAGTGAGTGGTTAAACTCCACAGCAATTGCTGCGATAGCTTTGCATATGTACTTATGCATACGTTTTTGTCGGCCGCACATACCACCGCTTCGGCTATGTCAATATGAACATGCGGTAGTGCGGGATGCATTAACTCAAAAACGTAGTGCTCGAGTTTATAAGAGAAACATAAGCTGTGTTTTTTGCAAGTGTATATCCGCTCAATTTTCAATTTGCATGTAAAATATACTAACAACAAGTCCTATATCCGCTTAAGTTACTCATCATATCTATCGCCGCTTAAGAAATAAGCGCGAATAAATACAATGCTTCCAAACATTATTTTCTGTGTATTCATTCCTGAATTTATTAATTCATTGTTTAGGTTGCTGTATGTGGCTTACATCTGCAGGTGTGGTTGATGTACTAGATCATTTTTCAATTTTTTGGCATCCATAAGTATGCAATTTTTGGTATATCCAGAGTCTCTGCTATACATTGCGTTTATGTGTCGTAACCGATTTTTTTCATTTGATGAACATTTTTTTATTTTACAATTATTAAGTGTTTTTGCTTTGAAAGTGATGGTCACGCTACACGGTCACAAAACGAAGATTGTGGCCATCAAAAATCAACCACCACCTTCCACGACTACACCCCTGACTGCTTAGCGAATGTCATAAATGTCGCCAGTGCTGGCAAGATTTTATGATGAATCATTAAGCGCCGTTGATCGTTTTTTTGTGCACTTCTAAATTAAGCGTATATGTATACGTTTGCAAAAAAACTCAGCTAATGTAAATTGGTATCATAAGTCCGTGCAAATACACCGGCAATTGTGTGTATTTTCACTTAGAAAAAGTTTTACCAACAAAACTAACGGTACAGAGCTTTACTCGTTACTGAAAAATCATATTTTGCTCAAGACAAGTAATGCCGAAGACTATGATATCAGAAGATATGGGAGATATTATCATGTGAGAAACAAATTGGAAATTGTGAAATGCAAGGGAAATAAATCAGCAAAGTAAATAAGTTGCAATTATGTCACTGGAGAGCAGCTATATGCCTAGTTTAATCTTCGTCTATCGGCTGGTCCAAATCACGCCAACAACGTCAACGTCACGGATCAAATGTTGGCAGAATACACATGTAAGCGACGAACGAAGCGATGGCGTTTGGCTTGTTGGATGTCCATTATTATTACAAAAAACTAAGAAAGGTAGCAAGTGAGTTAAATAATTTTATTTTATTTTCTTTTTTACATCATGTATGTACAAGAGAAAATCAAATATAGCATGGCAATGCCATTTCCGTATCAGTTAGGTAATTGCCGCAGAAGAAGGATCGCCTTGTTTCTACTAGGACCGATCATTTTCCTAGAAAATGCAAAACATCTTCTCTTTCTCTCGGATTACACTGACTTCATAGGCCAGGCAGTTCTTCTCTATGAGCCATATGATTAAATTGTAGAAGCTCGGCACAAAGTCTCACCATCATCGAGATATGCTCCACATTGGGTGTGTTTTTTTTGCAAGCGTATATACGCTTCAATTTCAATTTGCATGTAAAATACACTAACAACAAATGCTATATCTGCTTAAGTTACTCATCATATCTATCGCCGCTTATGAAATAAGCGCGGATAAAAACAATGCTTCCAACCATTATTTTCTGTGTCATCGAGAATTTATTCTTGAATTTATTCATTCATTCATTGGGTTGATGTACATATTCACAATATGGTGCGCCTAAAAGCATTTTTCCCTGTATTTTTGAACATTTGTAGCGGTGGTTGATGTATTAAATAATTTTAAAATGATTTTGCATCCATAAGTATGCAACTTTTGGTATACCCAGCGTGTCTGGGCTATACACTCCATTTATGTTTCGTATTCGATTATTTGCATTGTTTCAAGATGCGTTTAAATTGATAATAATTAAGTATTTTTTCATTTAAAGATATAGTTACGCTACACAATCGCAAACCGAAGATTGTGACTATTAACGACACAATCATTATCAAACAACCATAGAAATTAGCTTATATAGTTTATGTCTCCATTCGTCGATTTTGAATGTGGAAGTTCAGCTGCATACCACACCACTGCTCGTTCCATTGCGCATACCAGCTGTATCTTCGGTGGTAAAGGGATGCCTTTTCGGTAGCCTTTCTGGATAATGCATGTTCAAAACTTTGATAATGTAATCTTCCTGGGTCTTGAGTAAAGTAAAAAACAAAACCATTGCATGACTGTTAGGTGAGTGATGCACATGAGATCCTTAGAGCACAAGTAAGTAGGGACTAACATTAATGCTCGTTTTCACAGTGCGAGCTTAAGTGTCGATCCATGGATAAACGCAGAATCAATAGAAATTTCGTTTTCCCAATAGAAGTTTACGACAAATTCCAAATAAGAAGTGTTTTAACCTAGCCCACAGATGGCCGTGGCTTCATTGCTACCTAAACCACCCTCAAATATTGACCGTGAAAACGAAATATTCTTGAGAAAAGTTTATTTTCGATCCTACATTTACCTAAACCAGCAGATAGATTTGCACTGTGAAAACTGGTATAAGAGTTTACTGTGATGCCCTTTTCCCAAGAAGATAATTCCTCGCATTGACACCGACTCGAGCAAGAAGCCGTCAAACGTGAAAGTTGTTTGTGTCGAGCTCGAGGATTGAACCTAGAAACCTATCGCAGCAGTCGACTCACTTATACAATACGGCGCGGAAGCTAGTTCCACACACGTCATATCACATCACAACCTTGATCTACGCCAACCCGTGGAATTTCCCACTAACCGTGTCCAGATATCCTTTGGTAAGAATGTAAATACATTGTGATGTGTATAAGGTGAGACGTATCATGAACACGAACCACCACAGTCAACAAGCCACATTCCACCTATCGATTACGTCGCCGTCTATACCTCGGCTTAGGCATCAATCATCATTTCGAAGACCATTCCCGAAATACGGATTGTTGTACACGGTGCTATAATGAAGTTACATAAGTCAAGACCACAACACCAGTGCACATGGAATTATCAGATCATATCAACCAGATGGCGACAGTATGATCCATAAAGAATGTGGTGAGGTATATAAAGCGGAACGGCGGCCAATGCAGGGAGTTCAGTGTTCAAAAGTGTAAATCAAGTCAGCCTGAAAGGCAGCAAAGAGTTTTGTAAAGTTTGTGTAAAGTAATAGTGATCTTTAAGGTGCTTGTAAAAAAATTCGTATGGACATTGGATAAGTGAACTTTTGTGCTTCATTCGTCACAATTCAGAGATCGGACCCCGTTTGTGAATAATTTGATCAATTTTAAATAGACTCATTTTTGTAAAAAGATTTGCCATTGATGCCTGCCATCACCTACTGGCATCCCTCCTAGTAACGAAATTGGAAAACAATTCAATTTTAAAACTTCATTTGAGTTTGCAATAAGGATTTATTTCATGAAGGCCGGGCAACTGATTTAGACACCAGTGTTGGAAGTAATCCAGGTTCTGTAGGAAGAAATACGGGTGAAGGCTGCTGGGTAGCTCTTGGTGCATCCTGCCGACGAGCCGAATGATGTAAGACCAACCAAGACCTTGGTGCTGGCATCAACAAGTGGACCACCGGAGTCTCCGTTGCAGGTTGACTTTCCGCTGGGGGTGGCAACGCAGATGTTGGACGATGTAACGATTGTTCCATAGGTCATTGCGCACTTGGTGTTGGTGATGACTTCCAGGTTGACGGATTGCAGAGTGCTAGATGTTGATGCTAAAAGAAGACAAGAGTATGTCACAATTGATCCAATGGGACGCTAGTTTCAGAAATAACTCACAAGTGTCAGATGTCTTTCCCCATCCAGTGGCGGTGACAAGGGTTCCAGCTGCCACGGAGTACGAGGAGCTTGATGGCAAAGTAACGGGCTGGATGCTGGTGCTCAATGTGACGGCAGCAATTTTCAAGAGAGCGATGTCGTTAAGAAGGGTGTTGGAGTTCCAGCCGGAGTGGACAATTGCCTGTGTGGGAACCCTCTGGGTGCCTCCCTGGATGGTTGCACTGCCCAAATAGACAATGAATTGGGATGCGGTATATCTGAAATCGATGAGAAGAGTTATTAGCTTCGGAAGTTTCGCGTTAACCTCGAGTGCCTACCCGGAAACGCAATGAGCAGCAGTCACCACCCAGGTGCTGGAGATCAGGGAACCGCCGCACCAATAAGCGTTGTTGATGAGGAGTCCAATTTGCCATGGGGCAGAGGTGATGGGGATAGCTGATCCTCCAGTAATGCGGTCAGATGGAACAAATGGAGGGATAGCAGGCTCCATGCTAAAGAGCTCCTGTTCCCCCAATGCGTAGGCAGAAACTGCGGCAATAGCCAAGATAAAAACGAAAACACTCTTCATGGTTGGTGCTACTAGTTGTCCGGTTGAAACAAACTTATGCTTTGGCTCCAATTGGCGGGGGCTTTTATATCCCCAAGTCGTCTCTGATAAGGTGGCGGTATCTCGCTGATTGGCATGCATCTTGATTGGAACCTAATCTGCCTAATCTGCTGGTGGCAGCTTTGTCTGGATCTTTGTGTATCCGTTACGTTCTTGTGAACTTAAGATTCAATTGGTTCCATCCTCTTGAGCTGACGTGGTTCTTCATCATCAAATATATGCAACACTTGGCGAACGTAGATCAGAGACAGTCAAGATCAAGTCGAATTATCATTGAATACACTCGCGCACGTACTGATCTAATCACCCTATCGAAGTTGGCATTCGATCAAAAGATTTGGGGAAGCCCTAAGTGAGCGAGTGCGAAATCTGGGGCCTCAAGCAGTCAGCTTATCAGGAAATAATAGAAATCACGTAAAGTAACCTTTGATTGGAACACTTCGCTGCCGCCCCAAATACCGAGGGATCATGTTTTGACGGCAGAAAGCAGCTCGTGTCGTTACGGACGTCTAGATTGCTTTCGTCTGCAGTTTCTGATCTAGAGATGCTTAGAATCTGATAGCTCTCAAGCTTCTGGATAGAACGTGTGGTACCAGCTCTAAGGTAATAGCCTGCACAGTGCCACCCATCTTCAATCAATCGTGCAGTACGTTCATCAGTACTTCGGTTTGGCCGAAGTCGTTGATCTCTCTCATGCTTGATTGAAATCACAGGGCACGTGGGTGTTTATTTTGCAGCGAGGGCCCGTCGCAGAACATAATTAGTTATCTGTCCATCGATTGGGGCCGGCCAAAATTGGTTTGGACTGTTCGCGATATCGGTACACCTGATTTGATCGGAAATTGTTGACGTGCGTACGGTTTTCCAGGCAATTGGAGGTAGATTATCAGTTTATTTTATTCCAGCTGATAACAGCTTGACGTTTGCTGTTGACATTTGCATATTCAATATCTCAGTTTGTGGCATTAATTGGTTAGGATGTGGGCACTAACATTTGTGATTATCGCATTTGGAGTTTTTCCAACGACTTTGGCACGTCCAAGGACATCGGGGAGTGATGTTGCATCGGTAAGGCAGTTCCCTTTTCAAGTCGGCCTAATTACCGACACGAATTGGTGTGGCGCTGCGCTCATTTCCAAGGATTGGGTTCTGACCAGTGCGCAGTGTATCGAAGAGTGCGTATGTTTTTGAGTTTGAGATACTGAGGAAAGCAATAATCCCTTTCGATCAGGACGAAAACCCTAATCGCCATTCTAGGAGCAATAGCGATTGACGTCAATGAGGAAGATCAGGTCCGACTGGAAATTCCAATGAGTCATGTGTACCTACATGAGGACTGGGAGAAGGGTACACATGTGAACGACATCGCTGCTGTTGGCCTTCCAATTCCAGTGGAAGTCACGGGTAACATAAAAATTGTAATCAAACAAGCTTGTAACTGAACTGACATTCCATTCGTTTAGACTACATCAAGCCCGTCAATCTGCCACGGGTGAACTCGGCGCAGTTTACATTCGAAGGTCTGGCTGCCACTGCATCAGGATGGTCCTACTGTGAGTCGGAAAGTTTCGTATGTTACCTATAAACATCAGTCGTTTCTCCACAGACATGTCCAATGAACTGCGCTATGGCTTGGTTACGATTGCGAAACAGAGTGTATGTCAGAGTTACTTTCCCGAGGGGGACATCGATGAGTCAATAGTTTGCTTAGAATCGGGCGATGATGTGTGCTTCAGTGACTTGGGTAGTCCTCTGGTTCTGAACGACTCGTCAAGGACACTCATTGGATTGGCTTCCTTTGGATGGGCCTCAAGTTGCAGTCTAGGGGAGGGAGCATTGTTCACACCTATAACAAGTCACGTCCGATGGATTTACGAAACGACAGGAGTTATAAATAACCGGTTTTAATAAAGTAAACGATTAAATGAAACTTTGGTATGAGTTTGAGAAATAAAGTCCAGCCAAACCTGAAATGGCGCTTGTCTGATAGACTGATTGTCAAAACATATCTCGGGAGACATGGTAGAAAAATTCCGGCTAAGTGGTAAGACTGCCGACTCATCAAATGAGGCATCACTAAAACTGCTAATGGACACCCATTTCCCGGAACAATCAGCTGACTGCTTCTTTTCAAAACGAGTAATACCACGTTGCCACCGAACGAAACCGCGAGGTTTCATCAATTTTCTCCGAACCTACCATTTAAATTGTCTGCAAACCTCGCGGTTTCTGATAATCCTCGCTGCAGCCTCGTTGAATTCATCCGACAAACAGAACAAGCCTACAGAGCAATCTGTTTTGGTGATCATTTTCTCATTCTATGATTTTCCATCTGCTAGTGTTCTCACATTCTTATTGCCTGTCAACAGACAGCTGTTCTGGCGGCCATTTAAAAATTGAGAGCGAATGACATTTGTTTTGGGGGGCAATTATACATTTAAAGCGATTGACTCGAATATTGAGAGCGAAACCCCTTCAACCTCGGTGGAAACGGCCTATTGAGTGTTCAGTAAAAGTTCATCTGAACCTCGCGGTTTCGGTTCGGTGGAAACCTGGTATAAGATCAATTCCTGTTACTAGTCCTATCACTCTGATAACGAGTCACAAGATCATGTGGGCAATGAAAATCTTCAGTCCATAGAAGCCACCAGGACTGGATGGTATAATACCAGTTGTGCTGCAACAAACCTCTCTGTCTATCACCATTCTTTTCTAAGACCAATTGATGAACACTTAAAATCCACTATAGACCCAACTAAACTTTTCGCGGAATGGCTATCCACACTATGCTACGCGGGGGCAGGGTCTGTGCACCCAGGGAAATGTTTTTGATCGCTCCCAACTTGCCGGGATGCCAGCAACTATCCCTGTCGATATGATCGGAAAGCACAGCCTCCACGACACGACAACAGATAATGGCATCCAACTCAAAGACTTCGCGGCAGCACGTAATATGGTCATAAGCACGCTGAACCAAACATTTTTCGTAGTTTTAATGAATAGCGCTCGTTAGTCATTTTCGTTGCCTCGACGAACACTTTCATTGGTTCAACAAGCTATTACGAATAAATTTACAAATAGATGAACGTAGTTTAATGTACGATTCCTTGGCACAATGAAGTAGCGTTCAACAAGTTAAAATTGTCTGTAAGCATTCCCCAACGAAATCGTACGTGGCGTCAATCAAAGTTTTCGTTGTGCCAAGGAAGTCGTACGTTGAGACAACGAAAGTGTTCGTTGAGTCAATGAAAGGGTTGGTGGAGGCAACGAAATTTTTTATTGTTTCGCGAGTGTAGTGTATATAATCACTTCTTCTTCAGTTTTGATTTGTTGTTAATTGTGTTGCGAAGTCATCATCACCATACGTTTTTTAAAAGGAAAAAAATCGAATTGGTACACATTTCTTTATTTTCCAATACATTAGGAATATTTATACTTAAACACACATCAACAGAAAAACTCCCTACAAATGACGACACAGGAATACCAGCAAGTATGTGCTCTACTTAATTTAAATACTAGAAAACATGTATCTGTTATTATAGAATTTTTTTTGTATTTTATTGTGGCATGAATTTTAAAATTAATTATTAACAAGAGAATAATTACAGAGCTTTGATATTTAATATTCTTCTTCTTCTTCTTGTGGCGCTACAGTCCGGGGTGGGCCTGGGCCTCAACCAGTAAGCCTCTCCAGCCGGCACGATCTTTAGCCAGCTGTCTCCAACTGCGCACACCAAGTTGATTGAGGTCCTTCTCCACCTGGGTGCGCCATCGGTTCCGTGGGTCCTTCTTCATCGGCTTTTGAGATTGTCCATGCTTCCGCACCATAGAGCGGGACAGGGATGATCAAGGTGTTATATAATGCTAGCTTGGTCCTTCGAGAGAGGACTCTACTACTCAATTGTCTCTTGAGCCCAAAGAAACAGTGATTGGCGAGAGTAATTCTGCGTTTAATCTCGGTACTCGTGTTGTTCGTACTGTTCATTTGCGAGCCAAGCCGACGAAGTCCTTCACTACCTCGAAGTTATAGCTGCCTATGGTGACGTTTTGGCCAAGTCGTCGATGTTGTACGTCCTTTCTCGATAACAGCATATACTTCGTTTTGTCCTCGTTCACCGCTAAACCTATTTTGGCCGCCTCCGCTTCAATACCACCAAACGCTTCATTGAAGGATCGCTGTGTTCAGCCAATCACGTCAATGTCATCCGCGTATGCTAGCAGTTGTATGGACTTCTGGAAGATCGTGCCTCTAGTGTTGGCGTGTGAGTCTTGCACGATCTTTTCCAGGATGACGTTAAAGAAATCACATGACAGCGCGTCGTCTTGTCTAAAACCTTTTTGGACATTGAAGGTCTCTGTGAGTTCGTTACCGACCTTGATGGAGCAGCGAGAGTACTCCATCGTCATCCTGCACAGCCTGACGAGTTTGGCAGGAATGTCAAAACTAGACAAGGCGTTGTATAGCTCATCCCTCTGCACGCTGTCATATGCGGCCTTGAAATCCATAAAAAGGTGGTGGGTGTCGTTTTGCATCTTCCAGGATCTGCCGTAATGTGAAGATTTGGTCGATGGTGGACTTCCCCGACCTGAAACCGCACTGATAAGGACCTATCAAGTTGTTGACGAATGGTTTCAGGCGCTCACACAAAACGGCAGAGAGGATCTTATAGGCGATGTTAAGGAGACTTATCCCTCGGTAGTTGGCGCAGTTGAAGGGGTCTCTTTTCTTGTGGGTCGGGCAAACGATACCGAGGTTCCACTCGTCGGGTATGCTTTCCTCCGACCATATCTTACAAATGAGTTGGTGCATGTACCTTACCAGCTCATCTCCAGCTGCCTTAAACAGTTCCGCAGACAGTCCGTCGGCACCAGCAGCTTTATTCGACTTTAGTCTCGATATCGCTATCTTGACTTCGTCTAGGTCGGGGGGACGGAATTCTCGTCGATCATCGTTGAGTGGAAAATTCTGCCTGACAGCGGTATTGGAGTCTTCCTCCGTTAACATGTCAGAAACACCGTTTAACAGTCTACAGAAATGATCTTTCCAGATTCTCAGTATCGACTGCGAATCCACTACGTTGTCCCTCTGCGTCACGACAGGCTTCTGTCCGAATTTTGTATCCATTGGAAAATTGTTCTACCCGTTGGTAGAACTTTCGGACGTCATTTCTGCCGTAACACCTCTCCATGTCCTCGATCGCGCGCTTCTCATGCTTTTTCTTTTTCTTTTTGAGAAGACGGTGCTCTTCCCTTCTTTTAAGTTCGTAGAGCTCACGAACCGCTCTCGTCCTTCTGTCCAGCGTCGCCTTGTATGCTGCTTGCTTCGCTGAATGTGCCTGCCTGCACTCGTTGTCCAACCAAGGGTTTTTTTTTGGGTGGCGTTTCAAAACCCAGCACATCACATACAGCTTCTCCGATGGCGTTTTGACAACGGTTCCATTGTTGGTCGATTGTTTCGTCTGACAGGGTTGGACTCTCTGAGAATTTTAGGGAGACTCGATCGGCAAAGTTGCTAGCGGTCAATTGCGATTGTAGCTTTCCGACGTCAAACTGTTTTGGTCTTGCTCTACTCCGTTGTCCTATCGATATCCGTGTTCTTACCTTGGCTACAACAAGGAAATTATTCGTGTCGATGTTGGCTCCTCGAAATGTTCGGACATCGAGAATGCTGGAGGATTGTCTGACGTCGATCGCAATGTGATCTATCTGGTTGACGGTTGATTGATCAGGAGACCGTCAGGTCCCTTTGTGGATGTTGAGGTGAGGGAACCGTATACTGGCTACAAAGAGGTTTCGCCCCGTTACGAAGTCCAACAGCCTCAGTCCGTTCTCGGACGTGTTGTCGTGCAGGCTGTGCTTCCCGATGACTCTAGCAAAGATGTCTTCCTTGCCCAGCTTTGCGTTGAAATCTCCTAGAACGATCTTGGTGTCATCTTTGCTGTCGTCATCCTTATCCTCCGTTGGGGCGTGGGCGCAGATCAGGCTGATGTTGCCGAATGTAGCCTTGATGCGGACTGTTATGAGGCGCTCGCTTATGTAATTAAAGCTTAAGACTTCTTGCCTAAGTCTGCCTCGGGCTTCCGCAAGTTCATCGGCTGCACGTTGTCTGTTCATGGACCTCACATTCCACGTGCAGAACCGAAAATCGTTGTCCTTATTTAGTTGTCCATGGTCGTCAGCAGTAGCGTCATCCGTATCCGAGGCTTCTCGTCGCTTCTGAACTAATTTGAACCCCCGAACCTGGAGAACCGGGTCCTGGTTTAAACCCCTGGACAAGGGGGCCGCTGCATACATTAGTTCACCTCTAAGCGGTAGCTTTAAAGGCTACCCAGAGGGCGCCGTGAGGAGGCTGTATGTCAAATTGACCTGTGCATTTAACAGGGATCGTTGCTGGCATCCCGCCAAGTTGAGAGCAGTCAACAACTTTGCCCTGGATGCACAGGCCCATGCCCCTCATTTAATCTTACATCCAATTGTATAGTTTTTAGGATGATTTGAAGGAAAAGCCACTAAAAACTTTCATTAAACAAAAAATAGATAAAATAATATAAAATGCGGTAGAAATACTGCAAAATATATAGTTCGTCGGGGAGAGAGAGAAGTGTTGACATGAATTGATGTCCAAGTTCGTAATGAGTGCGTTCGAGAGAAAGATATTAAATAACAAGAAACAAGCAACTTAATAAATAGTTGATAAATAACGGAACAAATAGACAGTTAATAAAAAGAAAAAATAGATTAGTAAGTACGTGAATAAATAAATAAATAAATATAAAAATAAAAAATAAGTAAATAAATAAATGTATAAATTAATAAATAAATAAGTAAATAAATAAATATATTAATAACTGAATACAGGTATGAACTTTCGAATTGAAGACCTTATCAAAGGTATATAAAGAAAATCAAAGGTATAAAAGATGGTCGCCGTGGCGTTGTGGGTAAGTGTGTCGACTCCTACGCAGAGGGTGCCAGGTTCGATACCCGAATCAAAGGTGGTAAACCTTTGATAATTCACGGCACCACCTCTTTCGAGTCACTGACAATGCTCAAAGAGCCTTCCTGTCTAGAAAAAGCTTCTCAACTTCGCCGTTCGGAGTCGGCATTAAACTCTAGGTCCCTTCCTCTCGTGCAAGAACAATAGCACACACAACACGAGCAGTTGCTGAGAAGCAAGGCCTATAGGCTATATAATGAATAAATTAACACACTCATTATGAGGCTAAGTTTGAAATCAATTCATTGTCCGATGATAAGCAAGAATTCATATAACGTTGGTAAAGTCGTTCATTTCTTGTTGTAATCATTTCTATATTGGCCATTCTATGAAGTTCTTAGTAATGGGGTGAATTAGAGTTCTTATTTGAAAATTCGCTCGTTATTTGAACGTTTTTTCAAATCTGAGTGTTCAATTTTCAACACAGTATGGAGGGGTAAACGAACGAACAAAGCTTATGTTCATGAAGTCGATTCATTAAAACTTTGAGCAATTTACAATCTGAAATTATTGGACATAATTAATGAATGCACAACATAGTGAATTTTTTCATATGAATAAAAATTAATTATACTTTCACACGCTTAGTTAACCAATAATAAAAATATTATTGAAGTGTGAATCACATATAAGAAGTTTTGACAGCCATTTTTATGCATTAGTAAAAGTTGCAATATCTTGCCATTGTTCTTATCAAATTGTTTAAATTGAATTCATGAGTTTTTCAGAATTCATGAATTAAGCGTCTAAAGCGGACTTCATTTTTCGAGTTAATTTGTCAGGTATGGTTTATGAATAGGCTGTATATAAACGTAAGTATTAATTTTAGGTCAAATAGTTCCAGTTAAATGGGCATTGCAATACATTTTTACTCACGAAAGTCCATATAACAATGTAAGAAAATTCCCTTAAGATACTAGTCAACTTTTGAACACCCTCCGAACATCTTACCCATGTATGTTACATGGAAAGTACATGGATTCCCACTAAATTCATGAATCTGCCGCTTTTTTTTCACAAAATCCACGAATCGGCCGCCATATTGTGGTCAACTGACGAGCGTTGTAAAAGTATAAGTGAAATACAAGGGATTACCACTACATCTTCGTTGTGGGCTAGGGGTAAAAATTACCGAAGTTGGATATCTCTATCATCCATTATCTCTGGTTTTGAGTTCCTCCATATGAATGGGTACAGGATTCTAATGGTGGTATTAACATTTTTTATAATTTCCTGGACATGAAGATTGAATGTTCATTTTGTATGTAAGTATAAATCAAGATATTTTGCGTTTGATTTCCATTCAACTAGAGAACCGTTAAGAGAAAGGTTGTTGCTTGGATGTAAGCAAGTTTTTCTTTTACGAGTAAAAAAGATAGCTTGAGTCTTTGAAGCATTAATATTAATTTTCCAACTCCCCCCATACACCAGTAGGTCATTTAATCCCAATTGAAGATTAGTTTCAATATTGCAACCCATTGAATCTGAGGAATAAATGCATGTATCATCAGCAAATAGGGCAAGTTATCAGCAATTTCTCAAGTTGGGGAAATTAGTTATTTTAGAATAAAAATATTTTTTTTCAGAAAGTTCCAGAAGAAAGAAGATTAATCGATTGGACGACTGCTGGAAAGAATGCAGTCAATTGCGGCTTACTCAAAGGTTGGCAACTAGCGTATTTATTAAACGTACTTCTTAACGTAGTTATTATTCCAAATCCTTTCTTTTCCTGGATTGATATGGATTTTAATAAATTATATGGTTCGGCAAGTTTTGAACGACAAATTAAAAATGCCATTAATTAGGCTAATCAAAATTAATGCCCGTACTATTTTAATAATTCCATTCAAAATATATATATATATCTAATAATGAGTATTATATTATACAGATTGTCAAGACTCAGCATGACTACCTGATTACAAGAAAAGTTATTCGGAAATACGTGAACGGAAAAAAAGACATCTTTTTTTTTTTTAAATACATTCTGTTTTTTTTATTTCATCCCGTTTCAAATAAAAATTCAATTTCAAAAGAAAAAGGGGTTAAGTGGCAATTTTTTTTAATGAATTTATTCATTGAGGGATTGTACTATGTTCGTTGGGATAATGTATATGTTCGTTGGATTGATGCACTGTGTACATTGAATTAACGAACAGACATTCGTTGGCTCAACGAACAAGTTCATCGGACAAGACTGAATGAACTTTTCGTTGGCTGAATGAAATTATTCGTTGTATTTACGTACCTTTTTGGATCAGTGCAGCAGGAGGTTCCCTCGCAAAAGAATCCACACACCAACCTGGCTATCTCGGATGGTCGAACCCCCAACCAAATCGAACATCGAAATCGACCATTTCCTCGTAGGAGCAAGATTCAGAGCTCTGCTCTCCAATGTCAGAAACCTTCACCAGCCAAAAAAGAAGACTTTCGACATTGGACTAAGAGCAACTAAATGACAGACTCTCCGGTATGCCCATGTCGAACACAAACGCCAACGAGATGTGGTTGCATTGCCGCTCGGCCATCAAAGACGTAGCCGAAAACACCCTATCCTAAATGTCTGGCCAAATTCTAGAACTCCTGCCAACATTACAGCACCCACTTAGCGAACTCGAGGCCTTGTCTATGTGCGTCGTATGACTGCACAGTCTCTTCTCTCTGGTGATGACCAATCCAGCTGATCGACATTTGTGGCCGCTACAATGGCTATGTTTTCTTCATTGGAGGGTTTGAGCTCAATATCGGGGAATAATATCAATTATACAGTAAGGCGAACCAAAGTGCGTAAATTTCTAAAGACTAATAATCTTAACAGACTAATCTTTGTAATTTACGCATGAAATTCGAAGCACACTCTTCTGGCAACGAAAATAATTCGATTGGAAAACTTCATTTTGAGTAAGGGTTTATTTCATGAAGGCCGGGCAACTGATTTAGACACCAGTGTTGGAAGTAATCCAGGTTCTGTAGGAAGAAATACGGGTGAAGGCTGCTGGGTAGCTCTTGGTGCATCCTGCCGACGAGCCGAATGATGTAAGACCAACCAGGACCTTGGTGCTGGCATCAACAAGTGGACCACCGGAGTCTCCGTTGCAGGTTGACTTTCCGCTGGGGGTGGCAACGCAGATGTTGGACGATGTAACGATTGTTCCATAGGTCATTGCGCACTTGGTGTTGGTGATGACTTCCAGGTTGACGGATTGCAGAGTGCTAGATGTTGATGCTAAAAGAAGACAAGAGTATGTCACAATTGATCCAATGGGACGCTAGTTTCAGAAATAACTCACAAGTGTCAGATGTCTTTCCCCATCCAGTGGCGGTGACAAGGGTTCCAGCTGCCACGGAGTACGAGGAGCTTGATGGCAAAGTAACGGGCTGGATGCTGGAGCTCAATGTGACAGCAGCAATCTTCAAGAGGGCGATGTCGTTAAGAAGGGTGTTGGAGTTCCAGCCGGAGTGGACAATTGCCTGTGTGGGAACCCTCTGGGTGCCTCCCTGGATGGTTGCACTGCCCAAATAGACAATGAATTGGGATGCGGTATATCTGAAATCGATGAGAAGAGTTATTAGCCTCGGAAGTTTCGCGTTTACCACGAGTGCCTACCCGGAAACGCAATGAGCAGCAGTCACCACCCAGGTGCTGGAGATCAGGGAACCGCCGCACCAATAAGCGTTGTTGATGAGGAGTCCAATTTGCCATGGGGCAGAGGTGATGGGGATAGCTGATCCTCCAGTAATGCGGTCAGATGGAACAAATGGAGGGATAGCAGGCTCCATGCTAAAGAGCTCCTGTTCCCCCAATGCGTAGGCAGAAACTGCGGCAATAGCCAAGATAAAAACGAAAACACTCTTCATGGTTGGTGCTACTAGTTGTCCGGTTGAAACAAACTTATGCTTTGGCTCCAATTGGCGGGGGCTTTTATACCCCAAAGTCGTCTCTGATAAGGTGGCGGTATCTCGCTGATTGGCATGCATCTTGATTGGAACCTAATCTGCCTAATCTGCGGATGGCAGTATTGTACGCTTTACGAATACGATCTAATGACGATACGATTTAATTAGTTGCTTAGCATCTTCAGCCTTCTTCCTCTGGAGCTTATATGCTTCCCGGTTTAATTGGCTGTTACAAGCCACAGTTGTACTTCAACTCATTACAATGGTTGATAACGGTTTTTTTTAAATGTATACAATACTTTGCGAACGTAAAAGGGATCAAGATCAATTTGACTTATCAAACGCGTATCAACTGATTGCGAGAATTCAAAATACTAGCGCACGTACTGATTTAATCGCCCAGTCGAAGCTGGTATTCAATCAAAAGATTGGAACGAGTGCAAAATCTGTGAGGTGAAGGTCGTCAGCTTATCATGCAATAATAGAAATCCCAGAAATACGCATTTATGAAAACTGTCTTTAATTGGCTGGTACGCTGCCGAAGGATCGTGTTCTGGTCTCAGAAATATTTGCGCACCGCATATTTGCAGTTTGTATCGGCGTATTTTCCTTATTTCCCTTAATATGGGATGTTTTTCTAACGTTTGATCTTCTATGAGGAACGAACCAGGTTCTGATTGCTAGTAGTGGCCGTTCGGAGAGCATTTAATAATATAATATGGGTGGCGCTATAGTCCGAGGCGGACCTGGGCCTAGCTTCTCAGCAACCACTCGTGTTGTGCGTGCTATTGTTCTTTCACGAGTGGAAGGGACCTACAGTTTAATGCCGACTCCGAACGGCCAAGTTTGGGAAGCTTTTTCGAGACAGGAAATACTCTTTGAGCATTGTCAGTGACTCGAAAGAGGTGGTGCCGTGAATTATCAAAGGTGGTAAATTCGGGTATCGAACCTGGCACCCTCTGCGTAGGAGTCGACGAACTAACCCACTACGCCACGGAGACCCACCCCATTTGCTGTTTTATTATTTCTTAGTCGTCTCTGTAGCTTCTGATGAGGTCTTTATTCGGTATATTCCGACGAAATGCGCGTGTATTTTAGGCACAGTGTTTGGTAAGGAATAAGGAATAAGACAACTCAACGCCACCGTCGGTGTTCTAAGGACGATCTTTGAATGTTCATAAGGTGTGAAAGAGTGTGAGTTTGAGACCAACTTAATTTACTGCCAGTGGTCCTCGACTGAGACGTTTACTTAGCTGTGAAGGAAATGTCCCTTATTCGGGAATGGTGGTTCGATTTTTCATATCTTTTTGCTGTTCAAAAATGGTTGATGTAATTCAAACGCATTACTTATTATCGGAGTAAACTTAAATGAAAAAAATATAAAACTATCACTTTATCTATCCACGAAAAGATTTCATGGCAATTGTACTGTGTTTATGTCTCAAATATCATTAAAATCCGTTCACGGGTTCAAAAGTTACGTGTTTATTACTTCGCCGAACTAGTATTCGTCGCAGCTTGGTAATTACAACCCAATAGTAGCTTAGGTCAACGTATTGCTACACTTAAAATGGTCTTGCGACCAAATTGGTCGGTAGGCGGATGTGATTTTTACAACATCAATAGAGCACGATACCAGCTTTCAGATAAACGAGTCTTCTGGATCACTGGAAGTCTCTGGGAGTTTTTTGTCTACGGTCCAACAAACGATAAAACACATCGCCTCCGAATTTGTGCTATATTAAGATTCTAATATAAGAAATTGAATATCTCAGAGCTCCGCTCAAGGATCCGTTTAATTGTGTCAATGTCAGAAAAGCCTTTTATTTCTTCAAAAAATAAAGCACTAGTTGCATTCATTTAAGCCATTATTGGGCAAGAAATTGTGACTTTTGTAACATGACCAAGGTCAAACCGTGTTTCTTAAATCCGATACATAACTGCGAAGGTTGCAAGACGTTGCAGCTAATTTTGTCCGTGCTGCAATTTGCAAGTATGAAGCACACGTTGATATAAAGAAACTCAAACAGTATTCATCAAAAGTTCTTTTTTAACACCTATGTTTGAAGGTAAATATATTTAAAACGATTAATTAAGAAACAAAATTTATTTTATGAAGCTTGGGGTAAAGACATGTAAGCTTTTGTTGAAAATATGACTCGCAACTTGAATAAATGTCTAGAAAAAAAAAAGGAAAAGCTTCTCAACTTCGCCGTTTGGAGTCGGCATTAAACTGTAGGTCCCTTCCACTCGTGAAAGAACAATAGCACGCACAACACGAGTGGTTGCTGAGAAGCTAGGCCCAGGTCCGCCTCGGACTACAGCGCCACCCATTATTATTATTAACTTGAATAAATATTTTGTTGACTCTGAAGACTTGTAAATAAGTGTATTGTATATATGTATATATTAAAAAAGGCTTTGAAATCATAAGCCCATTCTCTCTAGACATAAGACTAAGAAGGCTACAGAGGACTTTCTCCAAAGACATTTTTTCCGCTGTTAACCCATTGTGCGTCGCGTCGTCCGCGTTTGCGATTACTGTTTGCCCATCACTGTGTATTTTTTATGATCTTGTAAACCATCAACATTAGTCACCTAGAGATGGCTTGATCAGTGGGGAGCGTTACATAAGCTCCATCCAGAGCAGTGTCTATGCGCAAGACTTTTCAGCTGTGTATACTATTTGGGCGTTTTCCCATAGGCCAAAAGTCTAAATTTCAAGTTCAAACGCGCTGGTTTTTCTTAATGCACTTATTATCTGGTGGTTGCCGTGGCGTAGTGGGTGAGTACGTCGACTCCTACGCAGAGGGTGCCAGGTTCGATACCCGAATTCATCACCTTTGATAATTCACGGCTCCACCTCTTTCGAGTCACTGACAATGCTCAAAGAGTATTCCTGTCTAGAAAAAGCTTCTAAACTTCGCAGTCGGCATTAAACTGTAGGTCCCTTCCACTCGTGAAAGAACAATAGCACGCACAACACAAGTGATTGCTGAGAAGCTAGGCTCCGGTCCCCCTCGGGCTGTCGCGTCGTCAATACTATTATATTAGTCATTATCTTTGATAACGGGAGAACAAAGTGGCAGTAAGGTTTCTCCTCTAAAATTAGTTTTGGGCAGTCAGTCGCGTCACGGAGTTCAGTATTTTTCGCAGTTTTATAAAAAACGTTTATCTGAAAATTCGACATTGCGGTTTAACCATTTTTGGTCTTTTTAAAAGTTTATTTTGGAAAAAGAAGATTCTAATAATAAAATAGTGTTTATTTAAGGTACGTGACGCAAATAAGGCCCACCTTTTAGTTTTTCGTTAATAACTTGCAAACACCTTAAATAAAATTACTTAATTGACAATATTACAAGCCTGAGTTCAGTTATCTACATGAGACATAACATTTCTTCGTTAAAACCCAATTTGAAATACATTTCTTAAAATTTTCAAAAACCTTGTCGTGGGCCTCTTTGCGCACACCTGTTCCGAATAAGGTCCATACATAAATATGTTCAATTACTCTGCTTATCCTGTTAAAATAAGATTTACTTTCTCATCAAATGAAAAACGCAACTTAGTTTGTCATTTATATATATTTTTATCTCTTTTTCATTAATACAAAACAGAAAATATACACCCTTCTCGACTAGAAAAAGACACTCAAATTAAGAAAAAAAAAACATTAATAAATTTGACTTCAATAAATTAATTTACAATAAGGGGGTTATTACCAAGAATCAAATTTAAGCTTGGGTAAGAGTTAAACTTGGGTACATCCACCAGGGCAATGAAATACTTCGTCATCTTAGTAAGTCCGACGCAAAGTCCATGGTACCAACACCACAATTCTGACACTGTATCATTTCATAACTCATGTTGGTTGTGTGATATGGAGCCCGCTTCCTGCACCCTAATTTTCCCTTTTTTTTACCTTTTGTCTAAAATCAACGCAAAGAAACATATTAAAGTTTTCACATTCCTAATATGGTCTGCATATCTTATTGGGAGGCTTTTTTAGGAACATGAACAACCTAAAGAGAGGTTGCAGGCATTTTAACGAAGACCGACTCAGTGGATTAAAATAACTAAAGCTAAAAGCTTCGACCATATTAAACCATAGTTTAGCATGTAATATATTTAGTGTATGATGTAGACTTACCCGAATTATTATTTGCGATGAAATGAATTAAAAAAAAATACTTTCTTATAAAAAAGCGCGATACAAGTTAGTGCATATGCACCCAATGCCATAACTTGTATCGACAAAAAACACGATTGCGCCAGGGGATTCCCATCGATCTTAGTCTAAACAAAGATGGTCACGACCACATTTCAAATATAATCCCGGTGATTTTCTGAAGAGCCGAAACATGAACAGTCTTGGACTTTTTAGCATGTAAGTCTTGGACTTTTTACAGGCAAAAATAGGGCAAAATCCAAAAACAACCTTGGGTTGTTAAGGGTTGTGAAATTTGAAAAGAGCAAAGTATTCCTGAAAATATTGTCATTTTTGAATTTCATTTTTAATTTTTTATAATTTTTCCATTTTACTTTATAATAAAATAAATAAAAATATTTATGTTCGTCCAATTGGTGGTTTTTTCGACAGCAGACGAACTTAGCATTGAAAAAAAACGCACTACAAACCTACAGCCATGAAATAAATTGCAACGGAAAGTGCAATCTTTAAATCAGAGGAAGGGCTTGTAAAGTTCCAACTAAAATTAACCCATACATCTTTAAGCTTGCAAACGTTTACGCGATGTTCTCTCCTAATATAAAATTTATGTAGATTATGTGTTTATGTAGATTATATATGTACTTTTATCATTTTGACTTAATCCAACATCATTCAGGAATAGGTTCTAAATTTCACTTTCACTCGAAATGGAATTGAAATCGATAAAAAATAAACGCCCCGATTGCGAGTGTAAAGGCCCCGATTGTCGATCGTCGATTGGTTGTTTTGGTATTGTCTATCGATTGCGATTGATATTTGTCGATTTTCCTTTCAAATTTTGTCGTTCACAAATTTATGGTCGATGTTTTTGTAAATTAACTTAAACTGTTGTATCTTTAAAACATATTTATTCTAGTTCCCCTTTCAAACAAAGACAGTTTAAAACATAAAAACAAACATAACAACGAATAAATTTCGATAATCGATTCAATTGAAAATCGACACTCGCAAATCGTTGGTATGGCGATTGTCAATGAACGATTAATTGTTGTCAATTTGTCCATTCCATCATTGTCCAGTGGCATTGTGTCAATTAAAATCGATGTTTTTTAATAAATATAAATTATTGAGTTAATCGCATTTTTGGGGACGATAGAGAATGTGAATGAAAATGGAAGTATTTGTAATATTTTAATGTAAATGGGTTTTCAATAAGGACTTGACAACTTTTTTGTTAACAAAACGCAAGCCATTTGAGATATTTCAAAAACTCTACTATCGGCTTGAAGTACAATCAAAACTTTTATGAATGGAACTCGACTTTGTTAATACACTTTTGCAGCGGCCGATTCGTTGGACCCAATTTTCAACGACTCGGCCACACATTTCGTTCGAAACGGCCGCTATTTTGCGGTCAATGTTGGCTCTGTGTACCTTCAACGTCGAACCAGAGAAAATAGTCAAGCGGCGTTAAATCGCAAGAATAAGGCGGCCAATCGACTGTCCCATTTCTTGAGATACGTTGCTCGTTCCTGTACTTTACCGTGATGACAATGCTGAGTTTACTGGTTAACAGTGCAAACAAATAAAACGATTGGTTCAACTGATGGTGGAAAACGATGACATTGTAAGGGGAGCAATTTGCAGCAAAAGTTGGAATGTTTTTCCTTGCAGCTGAACAGCTTCGGTCCTCCACAGCGCGGATGGCAAAAAGGGCAAAGGATATAAATTTTTAACAAAATATTCTTTCTCAAAACTAATCCCAATTATCTAGGTAAGAGCCGATCTGAAATGTACAACAATAAAAACAAATGAAAAGTAAAACAGAAGTTTTACAGAGGATGCTGTCATTAAACTGGTGCCTGTGTAAATCCCCCTGGACGTGCATTTGGTTGTGAGGGCCTAGATCATAATGTCAGCATTAATACCGTTTACGATACGAACTCTACAATAATATCAGTAGAAAAACAACAACCAACAGAAAAAAGAAAAGTTGTACCGAAAAATCTCTTGAAAGAGGCAACTACTGCAAGAAAAACTTTTACCAGCACATGATGAGCCTCATAATTGATTAATTTTTTTATGAAGTATAATTAGTTTAATTTTATAAAATACACAAATGTTACAAACAATGATATAAGTCGTGTTTTATTGAGAATCTATACTCAGCTCAGCAGCTACTTTACAAGCGAAGCAACAGGAAAACAAAAGTGAGTATAATTCTCTCTCTCTTCACTCAGTAATCAAAAGTGAGTAGAATCTCAATCACGGGTGGCGCTACAGATACCAACACCGAACCGCAGATGCCACTGCTAAAAATTTTTGAAGATACAGCTTTTGCCAGAGGTAAACAGAGAGTGCTTGGTAAACCCTTCTTCAAATTACTTGACCTGTACGGGCCGTAGAGCGACAGAGCCTAGGCAGCCGTAACCCGGTGGTTAAACCATGTAAAGCGCAAACTGTGAGACTAAGCAACAGAGTACGCCCACATCTAAGGTGCACACAGGCGAAGAAAATTGGAGACTGTAACCCAGAAATCGCCCTAGTTGGAGAGTCCAGGAAACAAGAGAATGCATTAATAACGAAATCTCTCCGAGAACACTGATTTCTGTAAGCCGGATCATAAGTTTTCTGCCGAATATCATCCTTCCACTGACACACAGAATCCATTGATTTGTTAACAAATAACAGCCGCAATAAGGCCATCTATCTGGAAATCCTGTCAATTCTTTAACCCTTTGAGAAGCAAAAACTTCTCAAAACTCAACACTGACTTCAAATCGCATTCTGCTGGTACCGATTGGGGAACCTCGACATTAATTTGAATGTAAAACATGATTTGAGTTTGCAATTAGGGTTTATTTCATGAAGACCGGGCAACTGATTTAGACACCAGTGTTGGAGCTAATCCAGGTTCTGTAGGAAGAAATACGGGTGAAGGCAGCTGGGTAGCTCTTGGTGCATCCTGCCGAGGAGCCGAATGAAGTAAGACCAACCAGGACCTTGGTGCTGGCATCAACAAGTGGACCACCGGAGTCTCCGTTGCAGGTTGACTTTCCGCTGGGGGTGGCAACGCAGATGTTGGACGATGTAACGATTGATCCATAGGTATTAGCGCACACGGTGTTGGTGATGACACTCAAGTTAACGGATTGCAGAGTGCTGGATGTTGAAGCTAAATGAAGACACGAGTATGTTAGTACCGACCCAATGGGACGCTATTTTCAGAATTAACTCACAAGTGTCAGATGTCTTTCCCCATCCAGTGGCGGTGACAAGGGTTCCAGCTGCCACGGAGTACGAGGTGCTTGATGGCAAAGTAACGGGCTGGATGCTGGAGCTCAATGTGACAGCAGCAATCTTCAAGAGGGCGATGTCGTTAAGAAGGGTGTTGGAGTTCCAGCCGGAGTGAACGATTCTCTGTGTGGGAACCCTTTGGGTGCCTCCACGGATGGTTGCACTGCCCAAATAGACGATGAATTGGGATGCGGAATATCTGAAATTGATGAGAAGAGTTATTAGCTTCGGAAGTTTCGCTTTAACCACGAGTGCCTACCCGGAAACGCAGTGAGCAGCAGTCACCACCCAGGTGGTGGAGATCAAAGATCCGCCGCACCATCCAGAGCCGTTGATGAGGAGTCCGATTTGCCATGGGGCAGTGGTGATGGGGATAGCTGATCCTCCAGTAATGCGGTCAGATGGAACAAATGGAGGAATAGCAGGCTCCATGCTAACGAGCTCCTGCTCCCCCAATTTGAAGGAAGAAACTGCGGCAATAGCCAAGATCAAAACAAAAACCCTCTTCATGTTTGGTGCTACTAGTTGTCCGGTTGAAACAAACTTATGCTTTCGCTCCAATTGGCTGGGGCTTTTATACCCAAAGCCGTCTCTGATAAGGTAGCGGTATCTGGCAAGCGTCTTGATTGGAACCTTAACCTAATCATGTCTGCATCTTCATGCAGAGTTTAAGTATACGATCAAGATCAGTTCGAACTATCTGAGGAATATCGACAAATTGGAGCTATTCAGAATACTCGCGCACGCTGTGATTTAATCGCCCAGACGAAACTGGTATTCAATTAAAAGATTTGGAGCGAGTGCAAAATCTGTGAATGCAGGTAGACTGCTTATCGAACAATAATAGAAATCAAAGAAGTGCGCACTTATGAAAGCTATTTTTGATTGGCTGGTACGCTGTCGTCTGATTTTAGAAATGTTTGCGCACAGCACATTTACAGTTTTTATCGAGAAGATATTGAACACCTCATCTTTATTCATAATGATATCGAATGACTGAGCACTTTTCCTGGTCCTGGTATATCTTTTAACATGGCCTCATTAATTTTTGTAACGTCTTTGGTTTTTGCCGCCAATATGTAGCTCTTTCGATCAACCAAAAATGTGTCTTATATTGTTGTATAATGTTTGAAGCATGAATGCTTTAAATCAGAAATGAAGTATTACAGAGATAGCCGACTTCACAGCTGATTGCCTCCTAGTCCATCGGAGAAATTGAGTGCCTTTTTGACAGATATTCATGAATTTTTGACGGTTAGTCACGAAATAACTTAAATGCCGTCCTCTGATTGGTCAAATTGGTTTATGAACACGTTATGAAACAGTTGTCAAAAATCTTAAGGGGAAAGGGAGGTAGAAGTCGGGCATCTCTGTAATACTTCATTTCTGCTTTATATGAACAAACGATGTCAATTAAATTTATTTGATATTTGTTTAATACACCGTCGTTCAAATTCTATCTCGCAATTTAGTCTGAATATTTAGAAAAAAAAGAACAAATATTTGTTTATTCATTTATTGTGGCAGCAATCTTACAATCTTCATTTATACAATGCTTGTTTACATATAATTGGTTATATTACCTTACAATTATTCTCGATACTATTATTCTCAGATTATATATCACATGTGTAATTTGAAGAAAATGTCACTAAAAAAAACCTTCATTAAACACTTCAGTATCGCTGGAGGGAAGAGAGAGGCGAATCTACAAATTTATTTGAAACATGTCAAGCAAAGTACAGTGGAGAGCAGATTAACCAGGGATGAATTAATAGGAAAATCCAATCTACTTCCTTTGCGATTGAAATTCGATTAACCGGAAAATCCTTTTATTCGGGATACTCTTGCATTTAGTTGTTCATACGTATACCCATGTTCGGATATGTATTTAAAACTGTTACATGTATATGTATATTTTATATGCACAAGTATATTATTTCTAATGAATTTAATTTATATTATAGTTTTTTGCCATCAATTTTATTTAGGTTAGGGTTAGGTAAGTGGGTAGCCATGCCTCACTCAGGTCCTCTGAATTGGACCCATTGCGATGCCCAAGGGGGTATTAAGCCTCCTGTACCCTACTCTCACTTCAGTTATCGTTGTCCACTGCTGCAGCCGAGATTATGTCACTTTTTCAGATTTTCAATCCAGCCATCCCGAAATCCTGAAGAACCTGCAAATAGATGTTAGTGGGATATCTGCAAGCTCTTGGAGGTCTTGGAAGAAGAATTCTCCCAGAGTTTTTTGTCTCAATATGCAGAGACTGGGGCATTGACACAGATAGTGAGGGTTATCCTATAACTCCTCTTCGTCCCCACAGCCCCCCTGCATATAGTTGCCTGGGTAAGTCCCATTTTGTTCCTATGATATCTCAAATGTTTATGGCCAGTTAGCGCGCCTACTACCTTCCTCAGCACACCTTTACTGCATAGAAGGACTCTATTGGCCCTTGCGCTGTTGAGTCTTGCTCATAGCATTCGGGTAGTCTCGCAAGTGGATAGGGAGATGCACCTTTCATTAGCTAGCTCCATGATTATATCATCCACTTTCTTCTTGACGTTTGCCAAGGACGGATTAATGCATTGGATGGCCAGGTGTAGGTCGCTTATGGCCCCTTTTCTGGCAAGGTCATCTGCTACCTCGTTGCCGGTTATGTCTCTATGACCTGAGACCCAGCATAGAGTAATCGAATGCTGCGCACCAAGAACCGTGAGCTCTTCGCGACATCTTGCGGCTAGCTTGAACTTGATTTCTATAGCCAAAAACTGTTGATTAGAATGGTAATGTCACCCGGTGGCATTTGGAAATACCAACAACGATATCATTTTTGCCGTTTCTTCGACCGCCAGGCCCTCCGCTTGGAAAACACTGCAGTAATCAGGTAGTCTGATAGGGCAGTGCAAGTTTAAGAATGAATTTTATTTACTTCTGTCTCGTTTTTACCGTATTGACATAATAGACAAGTTCTTGTTGACTTTAATTAAATTTTTATTTTATAAGAAGAATTTCGTTCAACCGGGCTATTAAATTTTCCGTGATGAGCTCGGTCCCAAGTTAACCGGGTTGCTCGGCTCTCAACTGTAACAAAAAGAAATTATCTACGGCGAAGTTGACAAGCTTTTTCTGGATAGGAATACTCCTTGAACATTGTCAGTGACTCGATAACAGCTCGACTCGCAGCTGAAGAACGAGTCTCTAAATTTAACTGTGCGTCCAAAAGTAGGCTTAAGGGTATACTGATGGGCATTCCTGGCGAGACGAGTATTGCAGGTGAATTCATGGAGAGGAGGAATGCAGTTGGCTAGCTCACTTGAGCATCGTTTGTTGAAATAACGATAAAACACGGACAAAGAAGAGACGGTACGACGATGTTCGAGCGAGTCTAATGACTCTGCGATATTGTTGTCTCCTATAAGTTTTATCGCTCGCTTTTGGATTCTATCAAGTAGGTGCAGTGTGGCCTTGGGGGCACCAGACCAGATATGAGCGTTATACTCAAGCTTGGGGCGGATGTACGCCTTATAAATTAAAGCCAAATCAGAAGGGGTGAAATATTTCTTGTATCGATTAAGAAAACCTAAACATTTCGCAGCATTTTTGGCGACCTCAAATATGTGATCGATCCAACTAAGTGTTGTGTTGATACACATACCAAGGATGGATAGTTTTCCGGTTTCATCGACACAAGCGCCATTCATGGATAATGGCTGATTACCAAGGGTTCGCTTGAGTGACAGCAGACAGCATTGAGTTTTTGAAGCATTGAATTCCACTCTATTGTTTTTTCCCCAGTTAATTATGCTGTCAAGATCGGAATTCAATGTGCTTAACATACGCTGCCGTTCCAATTCTACGGCCGAAGGGCGGGGTCGGTGGTCTTGGAACGAATATGAAAAGCTAAGGGTGCTGTCATCAGCGAAGGAATGGATTGGATTAGAAGTAGCAGACAAGAGATCATTTATAAAAATGAGAAAGAGTGTCGGAGACAGAACTGAGCCTTGTGGAACACCAGCATTAATTTGGTGGATATCAGACTTGAACCCATCCAAAACAGCTTGAATTGAACGGTTCGAAAGGTAATTTCTAACCCATAGAAGAAGAGATTCATCGATACCATAGGCACGCATTTTCGACAAGAGAGCTTGATGCCAAACTCTGTCAAATGCTTTAGAAATATCAAGCGCAACGATCTTGCTTTCGCCTGAATTGTGCAAAGATTGGTTCCACTTTTCGGTGAGATAAGCTATCAGATCACCAGTGGACCTGTCGCTGCGGAAACCATATTGTCGGTCATTAAGAAGCTTCCGCGATTCAAGATATTTCATAAGCTGACGATTTATCAGCGTTTCCATGAATTAGATCCTGGTCTAAAGTACGTTCTGAAGAAACCAAACTTTTAATTCTAGCCACATACAACAATATGTTATATCCGGACTCGAAAATTGCTTTATCTTAATGCTTAAAGTCGATTAATTCTTCAAACATTTCGTTGAAGTTAAATTTTTTGATGTGGTTAGGTTTCTAAATCTCTTCTTTTACAATTTTAGTCTAAGAAGATCTAGTGGGATTTTTTTTTCTTCTTTAAGCAACCTGTGGTATAACCATGGCAAGGAAAATTACACTCATTCCTTGTAAATTGCTGTTTTTTTGCCCCATGAAAAATGAGAGAGTCGAGAGCAACGTAATCTCGCGGAGGGGGAGCCTCTCTAACCAAAAATGTTTAAACGTGCTACTTTTTGACATTTCCTTACTTCACTCGACATTTTCATTGGGCGAGAAAGTTTTGTCAACCACAAATGGAAAGAAGAGATGATTGTAACATATATGTACATCCTTCAGAAGAGATATCGAAATCAGCACGAAACCAGCACGTAGTCAAAGCACCAACACGACATTGGTCATAATGATGGTCTTAATCCCTATTCGCATCGAATTCCATGAACAATATGCCTGAAACACAATAGCGCATTGTTGCAGTCGACATCATGTGACGGAGGTTGGCGTTGCGTTGTCATACACTACACTGAAAATATTGCCTTCTTCCTTCACTTTAGTTAGCTGTTTTCATTTCTCAAATGACAGTTGCCATAAAATGCTCTCAATGTGGAAGAAAAACTCTTAATTTTAAACTCCTAACACACCTATCCGACATTTTCGATAATGACGTGCTCTGATTTTTTTTATTAAAGTACGCCGTTACGGTGTTTTGTGCATGGCCATTGAATTGCTAACATTCAAAGACAAAATCTGAGCCAACTCACTATGGTGTTTCAGGCATTAAGGTGGCAATGACAGCTGACAACAATTGATGCGCTAATTCTTCAAAAATAGGAAACTTTTTTAACGCACTACTGTAAGTTGAGTTTCGATATAAATTTGCTATCGCTGATGAAACCTGACAGTCAGTGTCTGTTTCGTGGCAGACAGTGGTTTTCCAAATTGACAACTGTAAACGTCACTCTGAACGCACCCTTAAGCAATAACCAACCCGTCGAGACATTCAGTAAAAATAGCATGTTTATCACCGAACTATGATCCCACCGAACCGAAATCTCGAGGTTTCGATGAATTTTTAATGAAACCTCAATAGGTCGTTCACACCGAGTGTTTTCATATGTCATTAGCTGTTAATTTTGAATTGGCTGGCTAAACAGTTGTTTGTTGAAGGGAAATAATAGTGTCGATATAACCAGAAATGAAAGAGAGAAAATTAGAAAATGAACACCAGAATTACCAAAATAAGCTGAAGTTGACGCTGAAGGCTTGTTCGGTTTGACAACCTCTCATGAACGGATAAACTCAAAGGAGTTTTGATTAGATTTCAATGAAATCGAGTGATTACGAAACCCCGATAATGAATGGCGAAACCTACTAGATTTGGTGGAGTTTCATGAAATTTCGCGATTTCGTTCGATGCAAACATGGCATCATTCGAAACAATTCAAAGATCATAAGGTAAATGGCATGCGATGGAAAATTTCTTTATTTCGTTGACAAAACTTAAGCGTTCCGGACTTACAATCCAGTCTTCTCGTTGATCCAGCTTCTGTATGATGTGACACGAACGAATGCAGCTGGATACTCAAGAGTGCAGCCAGCAGCAGCACCGAAGGAGGTGATACCAATCAAGTAGCCATCGGTCTTCGATACAAGTGGGCCACCTGAATCACCGTTGCATGTTGAGATACCGTCAGTTGTGGCGACGCAAATGTTGGATGACTTCACAATGCTGGTTCCGTACACATTGCTGCAAACGGTGTTGGCAACAATTGGCAAATCGGCATAGTTCAGGTATGTAACCGAGCTGCCGGAATCCTTAACCTTGCCCCAGCCGGAAGCGAGACCAATAGTGTTGACGTAGGTCGAGTACGTGCCTGTCAGTGGTGGCAATGGAACGGTGTTGATGTTGGCTCCCAGGGTCACAGGGGTAATGCGCAAAAGTGAGATGTCGTTGGAAATGGTGTCTGAGTCCCAGTTTTCGTGAACAATGATCTCTTGGACAGAAGCTGATGTTCCCTTTCCGTAGGTTACGCTTCCCAAGTAGACGGTGACTGCAGAAGCCGCTGCCCTGTGAAAGAAAAGAAATTTAGTCAAAAAAAGCAGTAAATAGACATCGCTGGGAACATACTTGTAGGTGCAGTGAGCAGCGGTGACCACCCAGTTGGTTCCAATCAAGGATCCTCCGCACACGGAGTAGCTGAAGATGGTTTGGGTAATTTTTAGACCGACTTGATAGGGGAACTGTCCCTCCTTGGCAACATTTCCGTTGGTGATGCGATTGTTAGGGAAGTAGAATGGCACCTTCGGCGAGATGTCTACAACCTTCTTCAACTTGATGCCTCCAGCAGAAGCGGCGGCAACAGCCAGCAACAAAACAAAGAATACTTTCATGGTTCGTCCTACCTGAATTCCTAACTGAGTGTTTGCCCAAAACAAACTTATCCAATTGGGCCTCTATCGGTCACTTATATACCAGAACTTACGCAAGTGATAACTTCAGCCAGATAGAATCAGTTCATTTCCCATTCATGTAGTCTGGCGAGCGTATGTGCTTATCGCGAAACAGGTATTCCAGCAGCGTGACGCAAGGTTCATTATGATTTTGCGCCTCAGAAATAGCAATCGACGGAGATTGCAGGATATTGAGGCGATAAGAAGCGCTCGCTTTGCCTATCTTCTGGCAGAAGTTTGCCTATCTTTGGTAGTCTTTTTTTTGGGGAAAATAGTTTGGTTGGACTTTGCTTAATTGCTACTCATGCGTCAAGATTGTTTATCATTGGATAAGTGAGACGCTTAGTTTTCGTTCTTTAGACGTTTCTGTTTAAATAGGACAAGATACAGATACAGATACAGACACCGTATGGAAATTAACTGGACAAACAATCAATTTTTTGGCTGAACTTTCCCGTAGGATTGATCAAGCTGGGCCAGTTTTCACACAGCTTGCGAGATCTGCAATCACGAAGGCCGAGCTTAGTGTGAAAGCCAAGCTAGCGGTATTCAACTCAGTATTTTTTCCAACTCTCGCCTATGGTCATGACGTCTACGGGTAATGACCGAAAGAATAAGATCGCGAATACAAGCTGTTGAGATGAGATTTCTTCGTGCTGTTGTGGGAATTACTCGCCGGAATAGGGTGAGAAACACGGCAGTGTGCGAGGAACTCAACGTTGAGCAGCCGCTTCTTCGAACCGAAAGAGCTATGCTTTGTTGGTTTGCTCACGGGGCACGAATGTCCCCAACATTACGACTTCCGAGGCGCTAAGCCAAGTCCAAGTCCATAAGCTGGCCTGGTTGCCCTTGGGCATAACTCCTGATGAGTTAGAGTCAATGGCGGAGGGTCGAGTTGCCTGGAGATCTCTCGTGAGTGGTTGTGCGTCAATGAAAGTGTTCGTTGAGGCAACGACAATGACATTAACGAACGCTGTTCATTCATATTAGCTGTGTTTTTTGCAAGCGTATATACGCTTAATTTTGAAGTGCACTAAAAAACGATCATCGGCGCTTAATGATTCATCATAAAATCTTGGCAGCACCGACTACATTTATGACGTTTGCTAAGCAGTCAGGGATGTAGTCGTGGAAGTTGATGGTTGATCTTTGATGGTCACAATCTTCGTTTTGTGACTGTGAACTTTAAAATACGTACGTGACCATGACTTTAAAAGCAAAAACACTTAATAATTATAAAATAAAAAAATGTTCATCAAATGAAAATAATTCTTTACGAAACCTAAAAGGAATTAATAGAGAGACACCCAAAAATTGCATACTTATGGATGCCAAAAGAATTAAAAATAATCTGATACATAAACCAAACATGCAGGTGTAAGCCACATACAGCAACCTATACAATGAATGAATGAATTCAGGAATGAACACACAGAAATTAAAGATTGGAAGCATTGTTTTTATCCGCGCTTATTTCTTAAGCGGCGATAGATATGATGAGTAACTTAAGCGGATATAGGACTCGTCTTCCTGGTTGAGAAAGTGTTCTCGAAGAGCTGTGTAGGTAGTAGGAGATCGTTGTCTCGATCACCCCTCCAGGAAATGATTTCAGTCAAATCGCTGAACTAGCCACGTCGTCCTAGGTCTAAGTCTAATCACGGAAGACTGAAGAGCATGCTCAAAGTTGCGGAGAGGGTTGTGTTTAATGCCCCGCCGTTAGTTTACAACTGATGTCCTTTTCAGGCGCAATCCACACATTGTCTCAACTCAACAGAGTTTTATCCAGAAAAGCGGCAGAAAACTGGCAGTGCAGATGGGACAATTGTCTCTATATTGACCCACCTGTTGTAGGTTAGGCAGAGGACATCGACATTATATCACGTTCTTATCACACCATTGTGAAAGCTTTTTCACGTGTCGACTACTACTTGCCTATCCCAGCTACAAGCATGGGTAGGTAGCCATGTTTGCGCCTTCCCTTGTGACATACCGCCGCGACGCATTGGGTTGAGGCCAATGTTTTGGTACCTAAGCAGATGGATACCTGGACACAATTGTAAACTCCAAGGACAAAGCTTGGATTTGTGGATATTTGATACCTATTCGCCTTTGCAGCCATAGCTACATCAGTTGTCGAAAACACTAAGCCCAAACAAAGTTATCGTCGAAAACAAAGAAGAACTCTTTACCTTCTCAGTGTTGGCACATGAAACAGAAAGATGGCTATACGCAGGACACGGATGTAGATAGAACGACGAGGATGTGTTCGCGAAATAAGCTCTACTCTATGATGCAGATAGTATTGTACACATCCACAATAAAGGATACCCCTTCAACTGCACCCACTACCGAGGGATAAGTCTCCTCAACATCGCCTATAAGATCCTCCCTGCCGTTTTGTATGAGCGCCTGAAACCATTTGTCAACAACCTGATAGGTCCTTTTCAATGCGGTTTTAGGCCGGGGAAGTCCACCATCGACCAAATCTTCACATTACGACAGATCCTGGAAAAGACCCAAGAAATGCAAATCGACACCCACCACCTTTTTGTGGATTTCAAGGCCGCATATGACAGCGTGCATAGGGATGAGCTATACAACGCCTTGTCTAGTTTTGACATTCCTGCCAAACTCGTCAGGCTGTGCAGGATGACGATGGAGTACTCTCGCTGCTCCATCAAGGTCGGTAACGAACTCACAGAGACCTTCAATGTCCAAAAAGGTTTTAGACAAGGCGACGCGCTGTCATCTGACTTATTAATCATTATTCTTGAGAAGGTCGTGCAGAACTCACACACTAACACAAGAGGCACGATCTTCCAAAAGTCCGTACATCTGTAAGCATACGCGGATGACATTGACGTGATTGGCAGAACACAGCGAGCCGTCAATGAAGCGTTTTCTGGTATTGAAGCGGAGGCGGCCAAAATGGGTTTAGTGGTGAACGAGGACAAAAAGAAGTATATGCTGTCATCGAGAAAGGGCGCATAACATCGACGACTTGGCCAAAACGTCACCATAGGCAGCTATAACTTCGAGGTAGTGAAGGACTTCGTCTACCTCGGCTCGCGAGTAAACAGTACGAACAACACCAGTACCGAGGTTAAACGCAGAATTAATCTTGTCAATCGCTATCTCTTTGGGCTCAAGATGCAATTGAGTAGTAGAGTCCTCTCTCGAAGTACCAAGCTAACATTATATAACACCTTGATCATCCCTGTCCTGCTCTATGGTGCGGAAGCATGGACGACCTCAAAAGCTGATGAAGAAGCACTTGGTAGTTTCGAGAGAAGAATTTTGCGTTCAATCTTTGGTCCTGTCTGCGTTGATGGTTCTTGGAGAAGAAAATTCAACCATGAACTGTACCGGCTGTAGAGTGACATGAGCCTAGCCAGACGTCTACGGATTCAACGCCTACGATGGCTGGGTCATGTAGAGCGCATGGACGACACTACTCCAGCCCGAAGAGTCTTGACTCCGAACCAGTTCGACAACGCAATAGAGGGCCCCCACGGAATTGATGGCGTATCCAGGTGGAGAAGGACCTCAATCAATTTTTGTGTACGCCATTGAAGACAGCTGGCTAAAGATCCTGCCGGCTGGATACGCTTGTTGGTTGAGGCCGAGGTCCACCCCGGACTGTGTTAGTAAGAAGAAGAAGTATTGTACATCGGAAGTCAAATGTGCGATGTCAGCTCGGACAGGTCCTGACATTAATTCGCCGTACAGGGCATGAAATGCCTCAGTACAGACTACAGGGTAAAGTGAGAACGCGCTGAGGAAGATCTTTAAAAATGGGTTTGAGAGCATAGAAAGTGGACCGAATCATCAGTATGAATATAATGACAACTGGAGGCCGTGCCACTCCAGACCGCTTTGAATTGAATCAACAACTTCACTTGCTGCCAACGACGACCAACGTCCGCCATTTACACAAATTGCATTCGAAACATTTTATTGAGGAAACATTGCACCCATTACCAGTATAATCCAGTGACACGTTGGATCCAGTCTAAATAGTGAGTCACACGAACAAATCCCGCCGGCAAGCCACTCACGCATCCGTTGATGGATCCGAAATTGATGACACCAATCAGCAGACGAGTGTTCTCAAGGACTAAGGGACCACCGGCATCGCCAGCACAAGGGATGCCAAAGCCATTGCCCTTGGCGCACAGAACGGAGGACCGTCGCGAGCTGGGACCATAAAAGCTGGCGCATATTTCATTGTCAATCACAGTCATTCGTGCAAACTTCAGTTCATTCGAGCTTAAACCTGCATAAAATGAGGAGTTACGAGAGAAAATCGTTTCGCCAGAAACATCACACTCACCATCGTTTATGGATCCCCAGCCGGAGGCGATTGCCTGCGAGTAGGTGTATTGCGAGTACAGACCATTTCGCTTTGGCAGTGTCGCAGCGTCAATATTCAGATCGAATCCTACCCAGGGGATTCGAACCAAGGCAATGTCGTCGCCCCCATTTGGCCAGCCTTCATGGACGATGTTCTCGTAGCCCCAAGTAGTGTGCGATGGGTGATCGCTGTAGATGCTTCCGAGGCGTACTTCGATGGTCTTAGCTCTGAAAAAAATGACGGCGAATGAAATGGCTGCACCCATGAATCCAAATGTAGTTTACCCAGCCACACAATGAGCCACAGTGAGAACCCATTCGTGACCAATCAGAGTTCCACTGCACCAGGAGTACTCGTCTTTGCCGAAACCGATCAATAAACCAGCCTGATAAGGTATTTGCTTTTGGGAGGAATACTGCCCGCCAAGAATCCGCATTTGAGCGCCTTCGACTGGTTTTGGAACCACATCCTCCTCCTTGCCCTTCACGAGACCAGGAAACGGATCCAAGTCGGGCGTAAGTTCAACTTTCAAATCATCAGCGCTAACGCTGATAAAAAGCAATGCTACGACGAGGCACACAGATGGCTTCATTGTTTCCCTTCGAGGGTTGGAGAGTTTTAGGAGGTTTTGGTTAAATTATAGTTTTTATAGGTTTGCACCAGCTTGCTGCAACTGATGACCTTCTTATCGGGAAGTTACTCATTAGCATTAGCTTGTATGTAGGCTTGATGGGTTTTCCCATTAAAACAGCGATTGAGAGATAAACGGAAGAGCTGTGCTAATGGCATCGTGGGAAACTTAATGTTTTCAAGACGGAGCTGGTGCTTGTCAATAAGTCATTATTTTTGTTTATTTGAAGACACATTGGCAGGGTGGGAGATATTTCCTTTTTCGGAATGGTTTGGTTTTTGATTGAAACCCACTTTGTACAGGGTGGCGCAAAGGAAACGATAAGATTTAATTATTGAAGACATTTTTTTGTTAACGTAGCTTTAAAAAACTTGGACAATTTAAGATGGAAAGATTTAGCAGAGAACAAACAACCAGGGTAAGGTTTTGAAAGTCGACATTAAATTATTACCGATTGGAAAGCATTTTCAGCAACATGCGGCTGTGTGTGATCTTCATCCACCAGGCAACGTTCTCAGCAGTTAATGATGCCATCTAGGAGTTGCAAAGGCAAACAAGTTTAAGGCAGTTACACCATTTTGCATGTAAAATTCTATTTCAGCTCACGTAGCTCAGCCCACTATGACCCCTATTGCGAGTGTCGACTATCGACTATCGATTCTGAAGCTTGATATGACAGCAGTTTCTTAGCGATTACAAATTTGTGGTCGCTGGTTGTTGACTAAACATTTTATACTGAAAATGGAAGTCTATTATGGGGTTTTTGTAATGTGAAGCAATTTAATGTCAGGGCAAGTAACAAATAAGAAGCAAATGGAGATTTTATTGGGAAAAACCAGACATTTTAGAAGAGAAATCCAGACATCTGTGTCTCCTAGAATCAAAAACAAGGTATCTTACTTTTCCTTGTTTGTAGATAATAGAGGAAGTTTTTAGGGAGGCAGAATACATTGCTTCTGAATTAAGGAGGATGTATTGGAACGCAAATAGACGACTGGATGGCGCAGTTGGTAGACTGTAAACATGAAGTAATGTATTAACTTATACAGTACATTCTCGATTATCGCAACTAATAGAAACTGGGTTAGTTGCAATTATCGATGTTCTGTCTATTAGAAAAGTGGCCATTACTGCGTTAATAATGTTAAACAATTAAATTTAGCTGTTGCGAAAATCGAGGAGTTGCGTTAATCGAGAACGTACTGTATATTCTTAAACAAAGGAAATAATAAGTGCTAAACTAACGAAAAATGTTGGTAGTAATCTTTTGGTAGTCACATATTCACAGAGTTTTCGCATTCAAAGGCCTATTGAATCCAGAAAACTGTAACGAATATATAATTAGTAATTAAATAGGATTATTCAAGAAACTACATAGAGTTTGTTACATATTTTTTTAAGGATGAGAATACCCATTAACCGCCGCTTCGATTCACAACACAACTGATGGTATTACAACACACTAATCAATATTTTATTCCAATTTAATGATTGATATTTACGCAATCAAAACAATGTCCCTTGAATATTGTACTAAAAATTGGAGTTTTAACTGTCAAATTGTAAAATGTTCTCAATATGAACTTATTCATTCACAGAACTATCTATCGACTGAGTTAAACAATACCAAAAGTGATATCAGTCGATAAGAACATGCTATTCGGTCGATTGTCGACTCTCGCAAAAGGGTCCTATATTTCTCGTGAGGTGAACGGATAATACCGAGTTTTTCTGATTTGGAGCTGACTATAAAATAAGGTGAATGCCAATAAGCCGATAACCATAGAACAACTTAAGACTAATATATCCGAGTAGAAGTGAAAGCGCTAAGACCTGAAATTCTAAGTCTCTTATTCTTGTGTACAAATTATCGGGGTGAATGAAGGTGGTTTTTTTAATTGAATTCAAAAGCCCAAATTTACTTTGTTTCATTATTTATTTATGGTATTGTCATATAATTTTCTTTCATTCTGATAGCTGTCGCTTTGCTGTCGTCAACTTAAATCCCAGCGCAAGAAATTGTCGTTTCGAATCGACTTACACAGGTAACTAGAAAATGACATATATATTACGTCTGAAAAGCACGATAAAAACGACATACAGAATATCGATTGCGTTCTATCATATCATTAGTTGTTGTTTATGACATAGGGCATCATGCTGTATGGATAATCTAAATTTAAAAAAAAATGCCAGGGTTATATTCATCACATAGATCTTAACTTTTCTTATGTGCCACCCTTGTGTTTACGGGTCTTTAAAATCCGTTGTCCCATCTTACACTTGATGTGTGATTGTTCTGAGTTTCGTAGATGTGAATTTTAACGCTTGAAGTTAGGGACACGGCGGCTATTTTTGCAGGCAGAATCTACAACATCCTTGATCTTGAACTAAAAGGCCATTAGCTTTTCCTTCGACCAGTGCAATCCAACTCCTTCATTGGTTTTTGCAAGATTACATCTGCTGTTTGGTCATGACCTGAGGCCTTATTCTGTATTTTTATAGTATTGAAAATGAATCCGAAAATTGTAAATTGGTATTTTATATGTCTACAGCAACCGCACAGAATCCGAATTCGGAAATCAGAAGTTATGCCAACTCGTTTACGAAAATTTGGTATTTTGTATTCCGAAAGTTGATGTCAAGATCGTTATCTCTTACTGATTTACATTCGAAAACTCATTTTTTATCGGATTGTTGGTTGTGCAAAAATCATTTTGATGGAAGTAATTATCTTTTCACCGAAAAGAAAAAGGTAGTTGAGAAATTAATAAAAAATTTGTGCAGTAAGCGTTGGTGAATCATGTCAGTATATTTTCTTTGTCTAAGATTTGTCGTTCAAATATTCATTTCAAAGCCAAAAAAAAAGACGGAGCATTCCAAGACTGAACAGTTGAGCAGAATCCGAAATCAACTAATAATAGTAGGTCTTATATAAGGTCAACTCTGGTGGTAGTTAGATTTATTTGCAAGCATGAAGTTCGGAATTCTTCCATATGCAGATGCAAGGCAGAAATCCAACCAGCTTTTGGCTAAGCTGGTAGAGATACGAAATTTTGTTTAACCACCTATGCGGAATGTGGTTGTCTATGTCTTGAATGTCTCATGATTTGGGATATCCCCCAATCAGCCACACAAGATCTAGGAAGATACTGGCATAGATACTGGAGTGGAAGACTTGAACATCGCAACATTGCCAGTGATATCCTTCAAATACCCACAATCGCCAAAGAACAACTAAAATATGCTTTTTTGTACAGATAGGCATCCATAGGAGTCCTAACAGGCGTGAACAAAACCTGAAAGAATATTGCTCGATATTAGAGGAAAAAAACTTGAATTAAATCTAAAATGGGAATTCATTTTAATAATAATTGTTATTCTTTTTTAGAATTAATATTATTTATTTGTTAAATGCGTCAAAATGTTACGGAAATAATTTTAACTGAAACTATTTGCAACTGACTTATTAGCCGTGTTTTTTTGCAATCGCATATACGCTTAATTTTCAATTTGCATGTAAAATACACTTCATCCGCTTAAGTTACTCATCACATCTATCGCCGCTTAAGAAATAAGCGCGGATAAGAACAATGCTTCCAAACTTTATTTTTTGTGTGTTCATTCCTGAATTTATTCATTCATTGTTTAGGTTGCTGCATGTGGGTTACACTTGCAGGTGTGGTTGATGTATTAGATCATTTGTAATTCTTTTGGCATCCATAAGTATGCAATTTTTGGCATATCCAGAGTGTCTCTGCTATGTTTCCGTTTAGGTTTCGTAAACGATTCTTTTCATTTAATGAACATTTTTTTTATTTTATAATTATTAAGTGTTATTGTTTTTAAAGTGATGGTCACGGTACACAGTCCCAAAACAAAGATTGTGACCATCAAAAGTCAACCATCACCTTCCACGACTACACCCCTGACTGCTTAGCAAAGGTCATAAATGTCGTCGGTGCTGCCAAGATTTTATGGTGAATCATTAAGCGCCGATGATCGTTTTTTTGTGCACTTATAGGCGTATATATATCAAGCGTATATAGGCTTGCAAAAAAACACAGTTATTATTTGAGTTTTCGTTTATTTCATTTGACAGCTCAATTGTCAGAAATTGCTGGTAAAAAGTTGGCAGCATTCAAACCCAATCCGAAAGCGATACAAAATAAGGGCCCCCAATTATGCTTTCGGCCCGATAGGCTTGGCCAAAACGTCACCATAGGCAGCTTTAGCTTCGATGTACTGAAGGACTTCCTCTACCTCGGCTATCAAGTAAACAATGCAGCCCTTACCATCAGTACCGTGTTGAAACGCAGAATGACTCTTGGGATTGCCATTTCCTTGGGCTAAAGAGGCAAACGCGTAGTAGAGTCCTTGATCATCCTTGTCGAACAATCTCAAGAAAGAAAGCATATATCTGTCCGATTAAATTAAATAAGAAGCATTTTGTTTTGTAATTTTTTTTTTTTTGTTTTATTAAATGTTTTATTGTTTTTTTTTCAATATTTTAATATAATTATCCACCATTTTTGTTTTGTTTACTTTCATGGAATTCCACATTCTTTAATCATTACAGCGATAATATTTTACATAAAAAATGTTTCTTTTAAATCGTAAATTGTTCGTTTTCACCGGTTTGTCGTGAATTTTTATTTTATTTTATTTTATTGAAATGCATCCAGGCTATCCTTATTGTGGTTTGAATAATACAAAAAAGAACGTACGAGTGCACAGGAATATCGAAACAATAGCAAACTAGCACACTGAGAAAGGATCCGAAGACTGTGATGAGAGAAATTAAAAAATAAAATAAAAAACAATTCCGATCCATGTGTTCTTCTTTGAAATTCGTTATAAAACATTAAATATTTGTCAATTAATATTTATTCATTAACGAAGCCAGTCTCAAATTTCATAAAGGTTAAAATGGGTTTTGCCTCCGTTGTAAAACTACTTAAATAATTTTGTTTTCTCATCGTATTTTCTTTTCTTTTTCATTCATTTCTTTACAAAAAGCTTACATAAATAAGATTCTTATTTTTTTTCATTTCTTTTATTTTATTTTTAACTAATAATATTTATTTTATTTTCTTTTTTTTTTCATCCTCACTTTGTTGTTGGGTTCTTGTTGTATCTCTAATTTTTCTTCAGTCAAAGCCACTTTCGTTTAATTGTTAAACAGGGTGACAGACCAAAATACAAACTTCATGTACCGCGTATAAAAAAAATAAAAAAAAAAACTATAAAAAGTAAAAAAAAACCTTAATTAAATATAAATACATTAGAAGTTTAAATACAGTTTCAAATATTAAATATAATATAAATTGTATTTTTGTTTTAGTTTCTGTTTTTCTTTTTCTTAAATGTTTTCCTTTGTGTCCGTTTGTTATCGATTTTTTTTTTAATTTTATTATTTTATAATAACTTTAAAAATTAAATTTTTTGTTTTGTTTAAAAAGAGCGCCTAGACAGAGATTAGAGTTTAAGGGAGATAGCACATTATCAGGTTTTCTAATCGATTCGCGCGTACTGCGGCACTATGTCGTGACTTATCCAGAAATTGCAGTTGGGGTAGTCCTCCTGGGAGAGTGGATCTTGGCCGACATTCAACACTCGCCGTCGTGGATTGTATTGCGGGATCTCACCATGCGAGACGTAGTAGTAGAACAGTTGTTGCATTGATGATACAAAGCGTCTCTGCTCCACAGTGTGTGGTTCGTAACGACCCAAGATGGCTTGCACATCCACATCCACTTTAGCAAGTCCATCGGGACCCTCACCCTGTGTAGCTACGTAGAAGGGAACTGTTGATTGAAGACGAGGACTTGCGAGCAGAGGGCAGATTGTTCGGATATCGGAGATCATTGCGACGAGGCCTTGGTATGTGGCATTGTATCTTTGAATGGCTTCGTCGGTCAGGTTCTTTGCTCCAATTTTGCTATTGTCAATGAAGGCGCGCACTTCCTCTTCTGTCCAGTTCGTGTGTCGAAGGCGCAGCATGTCTGTGTGACTCTCATGAGCAGTGGTTCCCATCACTAATTTCGGTTTTCCTGTGGTCTCTTCATTCACAACATCGGCTGGGTTCTGCTGCAGGATGTTGCCGTCGAGAACAAGCCATTCATGGCGGGCTGTAGCGTTTTCATCGTTGGCAGGCAGATCGACGGGGAAGTGCAACCAGGTATCTGGGGTTGCTTGCCAGATCTCACTTGTGGATGCCTCACGGAGGCAACTGACTTCAGAGCATTGCATTTGATTCAGGAAAGCCTCGTTGCGACGTTCGTATTCCTGCAGTTCCCGACTGGGGAACACCGCCGAACTGGACGATACCCAAGCCCGAGTGTACAGATCCTTCAGCTTACGGGATGTGACCAAGGCTGAGACTAGAGTGCCTCCAGCACGATGACCAAAAAGCGTCACCGACTTCGGGTCCCCTCCGAAATTAGCAATATTCAGTTTAATCCAATTGAGAGCAGCAATTATATCTGTCAGGGCGTAGTTTCCAGATGTTCTCGGATAGGAGTCTTTGGTGAGAATGTCCAATGACAAGAAACCAAACACACCCAATCTAAAGTTCGGTCTGACGAAGATCACATCGTGCGAACGAGCATACCGCGCCGATGGTCTCAGAATGCCGGGTGAGCCACCGGTAAACGAATCTGCTCCAATCAAAACCACCACCGGCAGGGGATTGTCGTATCTTATGTGCGGTGTTATGACGTCCAGTGTCAAGCAGTCTTCCACGCCAACAATCGTTCCATTGCTAAGCATCTGTGAGCATACGTCAGTCGCATTGTGTGCCTTCAGTGTGTCATTCCAGCAATTATCGATTCCCTCGATCAATTGCGCCGGCTTAAAGCGATTCTTATCGATCGGCGGCAGAGCGTACGGTATACCCCGAAAGGCGAATGCCCCATCCTCCTTAAGTCCCTCAACCATTCCGCAACCAGTCACAGCATCAATGAAACGTCCTTCACGAATCGGAGGCGATGTCTGCGCCTCACTGGTGAGCACGTATCCAATAACAGCGAGCATTACAACAATCAAAAGAATTCCCAACGCTATCAGTGCATCATCCACGGAGCATCGATACGAGCGGATTCTTTCAAAGCATGAGATAACCTCAATCTCATCTTGCGATTTCTGTTAAACGAAATGGAAGGAAATCAAGTTAGTTTCGTGTGGATCTTGTAGGGGCGCAGGACTTACCTCGTCAACGGCTTTAATTTCTTGACTGCCCTTCAGTTTGTTCAAATCGTCGTCTTTCCTGGCGTGTGCTCTATCAACTGTGTCCTGATCCTTCAGTGAATCGTCTAGTGTTTCCATGGAAGCTAATCCGGCTTTGGTGCCCGGTCCATTACCTAATTCTACATCGTCATCAGTCTTTTTCTTAGTCATATTGGCAATGGGGAGTTTGATTGCATTCAAAAGTCCGCGCTTTTGCGGTGGTCCATTATCATCAGCTGCTTCGGCTGTTAAATCTAGAGAGAGTGAAACAAAACATGGGAAAGATGAAAATCAACTGATAATGGCTGAGTATATTTAAAGGGGAAGGAGAAGATTTCTCCTGATCCGTGTCTTCCTAAAGGTGAAGCGGGCGCACTCAAAGTTTAAATCTTTTCAACACGAGTGACACAAAAGCTTGTCGCTTGAAGCAAGTTGATGCCAACTCAAAGCTGTCACAGGATTTCTTTCGCATTGGAAGCGTCGACACAGAGAACATTCGGTCAGTGAAGCGATGATGTCTTTCACAGGAGAACCACTCATTTTACACGTTTGATTACCACCGACGGATGGCTGTTAATCGATTTGACAAGTTTTACATTTCCCAGAGGACATAGACATGCCTCTGAGTAGAAATCAGAACAAAGTGAATGAGGAAATTATTTATGAAGACTTGCCAAAGGAATTCTTCCTCCCCTCAGGGTAGGCAATCATAAATGAAATCTCCCGCAGTCCCGCGCGTACGCAATATTCAAAACGAGGACAGCATAATTTCCATTCAAATTATAACTTTCCCATCAACGCAAAAATGTAAAGCAGAGAGAAATAAAAAAAAAAAAAAAAATAAGAAACTAGAACTCACCACTCTTGGCTGTGTCATCGGCGGATGGTTTCGGTTTACGTACAAAGAAACTTCTAATTCTGTCACCCAGGCATGGTCGTTGCTTCTCGTCCTTCTTTGTTGGTTTCTCCTCGAACGCCGCCACTGGGAATGTTTCCTTGGGCTCTTTTTCTAATAGTTCACCATCGGCACCATCACCATCGCCACGTGGTTTTGTCTTCATGAAGAATCCTGGCATTTTAATGCCACCAATTGGAATTTTTTTTGGTTGCACTTCACGTCCCTCCTTTGTAACTGGATTCAGTTTGTCCTCGCTGTCATTTGAATTTCTATTATCAGTATCACTTGGGATGTTGATGATTTCTTCGCCATTGGGGGTTTTCTTCTCTTTGTCTTTTGTTGTTGGACTTTTTCGTTTCGACAAGTCATCTGTTGCGGCCGACGAATTGTTAGTGCCTCTTGTCGTTTTCTCTAGCATTTTATCTGTTTCCTTTGGTTCGTCTGACTCGTGATGATGATGATCATGCGATTGTGATTCTGTTGTTGGGGGTGTTTCTTTTTCTTCCAATTCACCCATTGCCTGGATATCTACTTTTTAAATTGTTTTGTTTTTTTTGTTTTTTCCCTTTTTGATTTTGTTTGGAAGAAAGTCTAAAAGGAGAAAAAAAAGAAGAAAATGTCTTGAGTTGGGGGAACAGGAAAATGTAAACTGAAGAAAAATAACCTTAATATCTACTGCGATCTAGGATCTATCACTGTCACAGGATGAACTACTTCTGTTTGTTTGTCGAAGGGATGAGGACGTATTTATAGTTTGTTCGAAATGGATGCAACGACAGAGAAGGTAGAGAGAGAGAGTGTTAGAGAGAGGTAGGAGAAGAAGTCAGTTCAGTCAATGAGTGTTAATAAAAGGAAAATCGTTTACGCCTTGGATATACCTGAAGGTGGCGGCAGTAAACTCTCTCTCACACACACATACACGAACTCCAGGTAGTGATGACGAGGGCGTGGACACACTGTGGTTTGTGCAAACGGCACGAAGGAAAATATTTATTTACGGGAACACCTAGAAATATGGTATCCGCATGATGGGATTTTCGATTCCCCGCCAGGATTTTTTCATACGCTGGGCAAGCCCATTTGAAGATGACACGTATTGCGACGGAAAACCAGACATTCTTAGGGAGCTGAACGTGTTTGGATGATGGTTGTGAAATTAAGCGACATGCCGTCACCACATGTACGAAATTAACAGCCTCTGATGAGAGGCATTATCGAAGGGATGTGATTATTTAGCAGACTGAGCATTAGATACGAGTCGATTGTCGTTAGGCTTGACTTTTGACTTCAGGAACTCCAGCGCATCACAATGCTTCAACTTTAGCACGCTCTGAAAACAGTTCCAGCCTTGAATATCCATCAAGTCAATTTGCACACAATTTCATTAACACATTGAACTTGAGTGTTCCTCTTTAAGCGATCATTAAACTCTTAGAGCATAACTATTCACCATCCATCCGCGGAGCATTGTTCGCAGTGCGGATGGAAATGTGTTAAACTCCATCAAGGTGTGCAATAAACATCGCCGTTATTGTGTTATGTCCTATGCACTGCACACCCAACCGAACTGCACTACACAATGCGCTAATTGCACCGGAAATCTATTTTCAACGAGAACACACAGATTCGCATTTGCACATTATTTCTTGTCGCATTTCATCTCATATTCGCTGGCGCAGGACGGCGCTTGATGACAAAACATCGTCGTCATTACTTCATGCTTAAACTATCATTAGATGGGAGGTCCCGCGGGAGGGACAGGGGATTCCAATCGACTTTTGTTAGGCAAACGCAATTTGTTCCCGCTGCATAACTCATTTGACACACACAGACATGTCATGCATGTGATGCAGTTCATGGAATACGCTGCACACACACAGTGTGTTTGCATTGAGTTTGTTGTATTCCCATCCACAGGCAGGGCGCAGATAGTGGATTAACAGAGTTTTGAGATGATATTGATTCTAGGACGGGGATTTCAATTGCTCGGTCTCCTGTTACACGTTGAAATTAATATTTAATCTTCAAGTGTGGCCTGTGGAGGATTTGAGGAGATAGATTGGGTTTTATGATGTCGCTGAGTTTTTTGTTAATTTTTAATTTGAGTATGAACGTGAGTCGAGGCGGAATTGATATGATTTTCGTGTCACTGACTTCTCTCGTCTTTCTTCAGAGCGTGGGCGGTCGGGAGTTTGTTTCTCTAAAATTCGAAAGGGATGAAGATATTCAACACCTTTTAATCTGAGTGGCAATTCTAAACCTAAACAGGAAAAGAGATGCATGTGGCACTTGAGTTGTTTCTTCGGCAAGTGTCATCGTTTTGTTGAAAGGAAATATCGATCAACATTCAAAGTTTCGATTACCACGCCGCCATAGCGGGCAAGTCAGTGCATTGTTCTTATTGCCCGATCAAGACACTTTTGGTGGGTTCTTGTAAACGTATTAGTCTGTTAGTTGTGCATTTCCTGCTTTAGGTACGCGGTCCCACATGCATTTTAGGTGAGATTTTACGACTAACAAGGTCATCAAGACGAAAATGAGCTTCAGAGCTGAAGGCCTTGATGTATAGGGTCATCCTACTCTTGGTTCGGATTTCACATCCCTGTTTCATTCATATCAGCCACACCGAACTGCCGAGACTGTGTGCGTTTAGTTGAAGGTTTGCCATTGTTCAATGTGAATTTGACAATCGCTTCTTTTTAAGGTTCCATTCTTCTCTTTTTAAGGTTCACCTCCGTTCCAGAGGTTGGAAATCATAATTTTAAGTTGTTGACAATCGCTTAACGTGTTAAAATTGAAAAAAAAAACTGTGTTCCTGTAGAAGGCGCTATTCGACCATCACCAGCAGGTTCTAAGCGTTAGATAAACCAATTCAGAGACTGCGTCTATTAGTACAGACGTCTCCTCCATCGCCATAAAAACGTATGACTGCCGTTAGTGAGAATTCCTGAAGATGATCTATCGATCTCACGGTGAGGACAGCACGGTGAGTCTGGATTTGAAGCAGCAGAAGTGCCACCACTCCTACCAAGAAGTGTCATTTAAGGTGGTTAGACGTGCCACCACTCCTACCAAGAAGTGCCATTTAAGGTGGTTAGACGTGCCACCTCTCCTACCAAGAAGTGTCATTTAAGGTGGTTAGACGTGCCACCACTCCTACCAAGAAGTGCCATTTAAGGTGGTTAAAAATATGTTTTCGTTTCGTTCAATCAATTTGTCAAAATCTAGGTTAGGTTAGGTTAGATAGGAGGGCTGCAAGTGAATTCCATTGTGATACCCAGTCAGACTACTACCACTGAAGCGTATTAGCTTAGGTTCGGTTTGGACGATTTCCACCACTGTAGCACTTGTGGCCCACTTAGATCCTGGTTGGATCCTTTGGGCTATCGCTTCCCAGTGCTTTCCATCGACTCCTTTTAAAAAGGGACCACACTAACGAAAATGAAATAAACCTAGAGACTGCCTAATGGTATTCTAGTGGCCTACTTTGACAAGTCAAATCCTGTGATGATTTACAGCCAATTAGTTTTCCCGATAATCTTGGCTATGTCTTGTATATTTAAATGTGACATTTCCTCTAGGTTTCTGAAATGAGTGGTTGCCTGGTATATTTTTTTTTTAGTTTTTGCAAGGGCTGGACAAGTGCCGAGGAGATGAAGCGTATTTTCTTCCTCCTCCTCGTCTCTACAGCTTCTGCAGTAGTCGTTGTGGGGGGCTCCCATTCTTCTGGCATGCATACCGAGAAGGCAGTGACCGGTGATAATGCGCACTACGTTCCTTGTTTGTTTCCTGTGAAGTTTTGGGAGTGTATTTATTTTGTTTGGATTTAGTGAGGGCCAAATAAGTCTCGAAGTCCTACATATATCTAATTCCATCCAACTCCGATTAGCGGAGTCGACGGCATATGTAAGTAACATGGTATTTATTACTTGGAGTCACGAATATGCGATGTCCTGATTATTTGCCAGTAGCAGACCCACCCCTATTCTTGCTAACGCCGGCCCTTTCGTTGCCTGGAAATCCACTATGCCCAGGTACCCAGGTTGCATTTAACCTCTATCTCCCTAAGAGACGGCAAAGTTTTACCATCTTCGATTTAATTGATGGTTTATCCAGAGCCTTTATGGCCGCCTGACTGTCGATAGATAGCCCGTCTATCGGGTTCATCGACAGTAAGCGGGCATCCTCTTGGATAGCTTTAACTTCTGCCAGGAATACACTACAATGGCTGGGCCGTTGAAGAGACAGGGTAAAGGACATGTCCGCCGATATCGCGAATACTCCTAGTCCGGTGCCCTGGTCTGCTTTTGAGCCATCTGTGTAGATCTCCAGGTAGCCTGGTTTTCTTACCAGATCTTTTGTCCAATCTTCTCTGTCTGGTATAAGTGTTTTGAACCCAAACTCGAAGTCTAAAGGGGGTGTTGTATAATCTGTATGCGTTGGTTGTCTTGCATTTCTGATTATCTGTGTATGACCTAATCAATGTGAACTGCTCCAGCGGTTTCACTCCCTTAGCCTTAACGCTAACTTGGTGGCTATCAGCTTCCCATAGATGTCCATGGGAAGAAGCTGTAGCAATGTTTCCATGGCGGCTGTGGGAGTGGATCACAATGGCCCTGTGATACAGATACACGCTGATCTTTGAGTACTGTTTATCAATTTAAGATTGGATTTGTTATTCAGTGCTGGCCACCAAACAAGTCTACCGTTTGTTAAGATGGGGAGGGAGTTCGAACAGGGGACCCCACTAACCAGGGGCAGATGCTTAACCCACTGCCCCATCCAGTCGGGGGGTCAAAATGTGAAAAAAGGGTTTAATCAAGGTAGAGCACGACTTTTTAAAATCAATCCCGAGACGATCGTGCATAGCTCATATGTCATCACTAAATGCACGAAATCCCGGAAGTCAGCAGAAGAAGACAATGGACTTGGGAAGAGCTAAGCTAAGGCTTATACCATGAAATCTACTCGCCCAAGAGAGCCAGAGATGAGAAGTTTTACTTCAGGTACCAATTAAGATCCTCAATTATTGGGCAATCCTTTTCACTCGGAGAAGTGCAAAGCCGTTCTAAAGTGTCTTAATGATCTCCACGTCTCAATATCTACTACGTCATCTAGCTTGAGACGACTATACTGTCATTGTCGTGTGCTACCTTGAGTATTTATATCATCATGGTATCACACGACAATGATATAAATACATCAAGGTAGCACACGACAATGACAGTATAGTCGTCTCAAGCTAGATGACGCGTTAGCATTAATCTCCAACTATCACCGCGATTTGGGTTAAATGCACAACCTCCATGACGCCTCCATAATGGGGACTCCGCTTTGATAGGCTGTCAGTGGTTTTTGACCTTCCGTGTGCCAGAATACAGAAGCTTCGCACTCGAGTGGTAAGCAAACTGTTTGTTATTCAAAACTAGGCCGTGTAGTAGCGACGTATCTTAACCACCGACAAAGAAAATTAAAGCAAGAACATATTATGAAGATACATAAGCGATTGTTTTATAAACGTTGATGAAAAGGCGTTATTTCCTTTTTTTTCAATTAATTTATAACCCGACTGTCATATTGAATATTTAAGTGCCACAGTGTCATTTCAATGAAATAGACCTATCGTGCCCCATCGACAATGTGGATTTCAAGCCTTATAAACCCCCCCGCCATCTGACCGCGGTATGGGTATACACACGACGAGTATCGAGAGGGTATACACACGAGGATGACCACTTTTTAAACAAAATCTCAGCGGCGAGGCTCAGATTCCACCCGACGAATAAGTTAACAAACCAAATTGTCGTGGCATTGGTACATACAGTGGGGAGTAAAACTGTACGAATTGTACATGCAACCATTCTGCAGTATCCACAATTTTGCCATAATTGCCTACGTTTCAATTTCTCGCTGACACCATGCGCCAAGGCATCATTTCCATAGTTGCAATATTGACTCCAGGCGCCCGGTCAGCATTAATTTGTAATCAAGAATCGTATAAAAAGACGAATCAAATAAAATATGGGCGAGGTCGAACAACTAACTCAAGAAATAAGGACGTGTTTAATTATATTTGGTCTTGTTCCATTGCTATGGCAAGGTGGTAATAGTTCAAGCCTAACAAAAAACCGTTGGAATACTTGCACTTCTATGATTATGTTACCAAAATGAGTTAACTACAGTGGACTCCCCATAAGTCGAATTGTCACGGGATACCATAATTTGTTCGAGTTAGAGAGAGTTTGACTTAGAGAGAGGTTTTCGTATGGAAAATTGCGGGAAATGTATGTAAAATATGGCGAAAAATTTCGACTTAGAGAGAGTCCACTGTATTAACAATTTGACAAACATTTTTATTTATTTATTTCATTGAATGTTTATCTTAAAACGAAGAAACAACAATTCAATAAGTGATCATTTTGAACAACCCTTGCTGCTGTATGCTTCGGATCTCCGTCTTACTGGCAGACAAGTTATTCAGCTGCACTCTTAAATAAAATCAGTAGGATTGGTTTCATGAAGATTTAAGTATTTTTTTTTCTCCTAATGCCGCGAATTCTCACCAATGAAGCGATGTGCTACCAAGTAAAGCAGCCCGAACAATTAGCCCGCCGCCGCTGTCGTGTTTCATAGTTTACTTTGCTTTATACTGTTAGATCCGGTCTCCTTGCCATTCGATTGATAGCAATAGACTTTAGTTTTAACGATGCAAATAACCGTATTCCAGTCAACTTTTGTGCTCCTCACAACATAACTATAGAAACATCCGAACAGTTTTGCTTTCCACTCTAGGTACTCCTTCAGAAATGAAGAAGACGTAATCCAAATGTGAACCAATTTTGTTTTTAAGAAGGACATGTGCTTTTAACAAAGTGGGGGCACACCTCACACTTATGACTCGTTTTTTGGCTTTTGGCAAGAAAACAAATTCCTGGACGAGTTGTTTCGCGATTTGGTGACGCGAACGTTGAGACACACACATCGGTCGCCGTTGGACTTCCATTGTGTCTATACAATCCGGAAATTTTGACGCTTTCAAAACGAATTTGTCAACTCACAACCAAGTTATTGCCCGATGAGCGATGGGTCGTCTAAAACAGAAATGAAGTGATACAGAAATAGCCGACTTCACAGCTGATTGCCCCCTAGTCCCATCCACGAATTTGAGTACATTTTTGACAGATATTCATGAATTTTTGACGGTTATTCACGAAATAACGTAAATGCCGTCCTCTGATTGGTCAGTTTGGTTTAAGAAAACGTTATAAAAACCAGTTGTCAAAAATGTTAAGGGACAAGAGAGGAGAGGAAGTCGGCTATCTCTGTAATACTTCATTTATGGTCTATACAACCCGCAAACTCTTGACGTTTTCAAAACGAATTTGTCAACTCACAACCGATTTAGTGCCCGATTAGCGACGAGTGAGTTGTCTAAAACTGCCTTTACAGAGAAGAATTGACGAGTCCCGCAAGGGCTCCTATGGAAAACACTTGAACAATGCCGTATTCCATTCCTAATGACATGATCCAAGCAACACATCGATAGAAATCTAAATCAATGTGTATTTTATCAAAATTTACTTTCGGAACCACTAAATGAATGACGAAAATGTTAATCAACCTTGTGTTTCGATTTAATTAAATACCCAGAGCAAAGCGCAACAGCGGCAACTAGTCCAGCACAAATCACAATGATCCAATTAAACACAAGAGAATTTCAATGATGCACCCCAGCTGCAGAGGCAGAAACAAACGCGTCAATACGCATAATCTAATGCAAATCCCAATCACGTCCCTCGATGCCCACCGCATCACCCGGCATTACATCGGTCCTAGAGCGGCCAAATGAAATTGTGCATTCACAGCTGTTTTCCCTTTGCGCAGAGACTGACCTGCTTTGTTGGAGATTTGAGGACGCAGTCTACTCCTCATCAATTTAATACACTGCATGCGTGTGCCGCCTCTCCCATGGGATGGGGTTACATTGCGCGCATAACTGTCCCACATATTTCAATTAATAACTCGAAACATAATTTTCTAAAAATAACACACACACCGACGAATTTAATGGCAAAACAAATTAAAATTGGAACCACCACAACCAAGAGCAGTCCACAGCTGCGCCGCTACATATCTCTCAAACAAGGGTCGTCGTCGTCGTCGGCGGCGGCGGTCTTCTGTCTATCCATTATTAGTTTGAACGGTCAAAGCAATTAATAAAACAGATGCAATGGCCAAGTCACATAGCAGTTGTGGGCGTCAAGACCTAATTATGTTTCCGACACGGAAACACCTCAAGAACGCGGTGCCGCATCAATTCATTTATCGATCGTTCTCCCCCTCCTGTCAAGCGGTACTTGTCTCGTTCGTTGGATGGTCACGAATATTTGCAGTCTGTACCCTTTGGCGATGCAGTTCTTCGACTTAATAAGGTTTTAACCGAAAACCGCTAAGTGACGAGAAATTCCACTGAGTGCAGCACCAGCACAGCACATTGACCTGCCAACGCGTCCCTCGGAGGCGAACTTGTTACGTGAAATAGGATCGTGCCTTTGACAGGACTTCAAACTTCATCCCCCGAATTTAAGCACTTTTTCGGTACCACTTTAGGTCAATTAAAATGGAATTTATTTGTGCGAGGGGGAGGAATTAATGAAACCATAGAATGTCGTTGTTGGGGGGTTAGAAACCACCGTTACGATAAACATGCAACAAAATTGTTTATCAGCAAACACCAAAGAGACTTCTGGATAGTGGTCACTGTGAGGCCGGTCACAGGACACACAGGACACTCGTCGCCCTCCCTCACTCGATTTCCCACCAGGTTTGTGGAAAGATTAGTTTTATTTACACACTGTGCCGTTCGGTTGAACAAAAAAGTAATTTATTTAAATGCGTGTGGAATTATGTTGGTCCCCCTTAATGCTTTAACTGGGCGTCGCGGTCGTGCGTGTTGGATATCTGATGGAAGAATCGGGAAACACAAAAATTGTGCACTTAAAATGCACCCTTGTCTTGCGTTTGTGAGGGTAATCAAAAAAACACTCTGCCCAGACGACGCAGGGAAATGCTTTCAAATCAAGTGTTTGTCGATTTTCTCCGAACAAGTGCAGCACGTTATTGGAACGTGTCCAAACGCGAAACAAACAGACCAACCGGACAATAGGAAGATTCTCTCTCATTGAGTGGTTACCACGCCTCGTCAAATGGGAGCAACATTCAATACGGCAGACGTTAGTGGCCCATTTCAGGGAGGTGTTCTGCTTTTGATTAATTGCGTCGGTTATTGATGACGACCTAGTTTGTGGTTAGAAAGAAACCAGAGATCATTTGATATGCTTCCGGAAACTGCGTTTCTGAATGTTTGGCATGAATTGTATGTCCGAGCACGAAGTCGGAAAAGTAGTGAGCTATGTTTTCTACAAACCAGAAATCAAGTATTTTAGGTATAGCCGCTGTATGCTACTTCTCTTAGGTTAGGTAGGAGGGATGCTAGTACATTCACCGGCACATTTAGACCATTCACCGGTCCATTTTGATACCTATAGTCACACTAGTACCACTGATTGACTACTCCAGTGATAGTTCCGTTAATTTGATCCCAATGGTGCCTGGACCAGATTTGAAAACCAGGTAAAAGCGTATTAACTTTGCTTTCACTGGGATTCGAACCGGGCCAACCAGGGACAACTACCAACTGCGCTATCCGGTCGTGCTGCTCCTTCTCTTGTTCCTTAACATTTTTGAGAGTGTCTTGTTTATAAGGTTTCTCGGACCGATGAGTGAATGCCAAACGCTTGTTTTCATGATAAATGCTATGTTCCCGCCAAACGAAATCGGGAAGTTTCATCAAATTCCTTCAATCCTCCGAAGTTCCACCCTACATCTTCGGGGTTTCAAACTCTCGCGCTTTTGGCGAAAGCTAGTTGAAACCTCCTGAAGCTTATACGTCCATGAGGGGTTGCCAAACCGAACAAGCTTACGGCGTGAACCTCAGTTTATTTTGGTAGTTTTCTTTTTTCTGGTTTTCTCAACACTATTAATACTTGTCAACAAACGGGTGTTTTGCCTGCCATTTCAAAATTGACAGCTAATGACAAAAACACTTCAAACTCAGAGAGAGCATATTGAGGTTTCAGTTAGGTTAGGTTAGATTGAGGTGGATGACTGACGCGCATACGGACAACAGGCAAACTTAAGTCAGGCGAAGGGTACCTATTCCGCAAACCAATTTGTGCTTTTGATAAAGCGAACAAGGGGGCTGATTCTGATGCTGCTTAGTTCAGCCAGATTAACAAAGAAATGGGCCCCCAGAAGTCTGAATCTACGGGATCAGAGAGCACTACAGCTGCATAGCAAGTGTTCAGTGGTTTCTTCCTCATCCTCGTCCATGCAGCTTCTCAGAAATCAGCTTCTACAGTACCGATGGCACAATGCTCTGTTAAAACGCCAATAAGAGATCTGAGGTTTGGCCTGCTTAATCTGATCAAGCTACGCGATCGCTTGGGATAGATCATAGGCCACAGTTATTTGGTAATGATGCATCATGTGCCAGATATCCATCCGCGGTGTGTTTGAGCAAGCGTTTCAAGCTTTAGCAGATGTTTTATAGTAGCGATAGGCGTGGAGGTTTGGTCTCCAACCGGAAACAGTACAGAGTTTGTGCCCCTCCTAGCGAGTTCGTTTGCTTCCCAATTCTATGGAATCTCACAGTGTCCCGCCACCCACATAAGTTGGATGTTAAAGTACGTGGCCCTCTCGTTAAGAGATAAGTGGCAATTAAGGGAAGTCTTGGAATTAAAAGTGACTGAATTCAGCGATTCGCTCGCTGCCTGGCTATTGGAACAGATGACGATATCTGTGCGCGATATTACATTGAGGTTTCAGTAAAAGTTCAACCAAACCTTGCGATTCGGGGTGAACATAGAAGTCAACCATTGCTTCTAGTGTCAGTTCTAATGTCATTTCAATGCAATTGAAGCTGCAGAAAAAAATTACTTAGCTCATAAATTCGTGTCTCGTTCTTCAAAACGAACAGAACTTCTGTCTGAAATTTTATACAGGGTAATTCCATTGCAAATCTTGCCATTATGGATGGCAATTCAATTTATTTATTTTTTTCGAGGTAGTAAAGGAGTTTGTCTACCTCGGGGCAAGCGTAAACTACACAAACGACATCACTGTGGAGATCCGACGTAGAACTGCCTTTGGCAGCCGGTTTTACTTCGGTTTGTCAAAACAACTGCCGTGAAAACTCCTGACTCGAAGGACTAAGATCATGCTCTACAAAACACTTATTTTGCCAGTCCTGCTATATGGAGCCGAGAGCTGGACGATAAGCAAAACTGCGGAGCTGATTCTTGGTGCCTTCGAAAGAAAAATTCTACGTCGGATATACGGTCCCGTCTGCGATGAAGGCGAATGGAGGAGAAGACACAACCGCGAACTCTACGAGCTGTACCAGGATGTGGATGTTGTCCGGAAGGCAGGCTGCACTGACTCGGCCATACCGAGCGCATGGACAACAATGCTCCAGCTAAGAGGGTCTTCGAATCCGAGCCTTCTGGTTCGAGAAGGATAGGAAGACCGGTATAAAGACCAAGTAATCGGGGATGCAAGACAGCTTGGCCTTGATGACTGGAAGCAGTGTACCCAGGACCGTCAAGAATGGAAAACAGCTATCGCTCAGGCTCGGACCCTGCATGGGTCGTCAGCCTGGTAGGTAAGTATGTATTCATTAAAATGCCCTCAAGTGGAGTTCTGGGCCTTGGCAATGTAACTTTCGATGAATTTTCGACGCATGCCAAGCAATTACTCGGTCATAACTTGCCGAATATTAGTTAACGTCAAGATTGTCCACTACAATGCAGAGGTTACAGTGACATTTTATGGAATGCATTAGTCCTTCTGTTGTTTCATACGGATTTTCACTTCCTCATACTTGACTTTTTGATTTGTAACGAATCCGAATCCGATTTGCGCGAATCCTAGCGCAAGCACGTATTTTTTTTACACATTCCATGGTCAGCCGGCTTCAACTCTAGAGTCAGTTCAGCAACCATTCAAATGCAGACGTAAGACAACCCCAATTGCAGTGCTCGTCGTGAAGTCCCTAGATTTGGACGCTCTCCCTAACGACATGCCATGATTTCTGTACAGCGGGTATTTCTCCAGTGAACAGACCTCTCTTTGACGACACAAATTCTACCTAGTCTTGTCATCTCTGCCATGAACCACCAGGGAGTCGTCGAGAACCAATTTGCGACTTCATCCGATTGCTAAAATGCGAATAAGTGCATGTTTCTTCTCAAATTTGTGCTATTGCATGAGCACACAAATCCGTCTTAAAAATATTCACTCTTCTGCAGCGTCTTGTTTTTTAGCAAATTTTTCGCGACCGCACGTCATTAGGGCTGTGCGCATTCGGACAACTACGCGTGCATTGCAAAATCCCGACCAAAATTCCATTGTAACACACTTTGGCCAGGTTGGTGCAATCGCAGTCCGAGGAGGCGGCAATATTTGCACTCTACCTCCCCCTCCGACTGTCGCACACTGCAGCTGGAACCGCTGATGACACAAAGCACAAATGAAATTTTAATCGGATCATGAAATGAAGTTTACTTTGAGAGGTTTCCTCGCCACCAGTGTGGTGGTCTATCTGTCTACTCTTTTCGTTTTTTTTTTTACTAAAGGGATCGCAGTGAAATCGATAACCACCACGCTGCTGCAGGAGGAGAAACACTTCTTGTGCAAACAGCAAAAGCGACAGACGTACGAGCAAACAGGGAAAGAGAGGTTAACGTTCACCGGGTCACAGAATCAAGTATCTGTGCGCGCTGTACACAGTGCTTGCTCCGTTGTCTGAGTTTTCGCAGCTAAAAGGTGGAAGAGGCCACATTCTGCACCACACAATTTCTTCCTCTCCTTCTTGAAGACTCACAGGCGAACATTCACACAGAGACACTTGAGAGGTACCGTTCCCATTCTTTCATTGACAACACGAAGGAGCCCCGGCTGGACGGGCTGCATTCAACATCCAGTTCACTCCCGAATTGGATTACGAACTGGAAGCCACATGGGTTACGACGAGGAGTCGCTCTGCAGCTCCCCAGCGCACAGCTGTGCATGTAGACCCGAGTATAATTGGAAGCGAGGCAAAGGGAACCTCAACTAACCAACCAACCACCCACCCACCATCGAGCAGAACCACGACAACGACGACGACGAGCGGTAAATGGTGAACACTGAACAAGGAACGATGGACTTTGGACTTTGCAATGTTGGAGTTATTATGCCGCCACTGCACTGGTATGAGGCACTAGGCAGTCGCTGTAGCATATGGTGGCATGGCACGTCGTGTCTCCCGTCGCTAGATTTAGTGCTCGGATAGCACTAGTCCACATTGCATTTTCCCCTCAACCTCCAAGTGCACGGGGTGGCAGAGTTGAGAGAGTGTGGTGCTGCACGAGCATATGTTGTGCAGGTGCTTTGACCGAGAGGAAGTACATATTCCGCCGCTGCTTCCAGAGAACCAACTGAGGTTCCTCGCAATCAAGATTGGCCACCAAAAGAGGTGGCACATGATTTGCCATTATCACGATTTTTTTTTCTTTTTTCGCCGAGGTACGTGCTGTACTCAGTTCTAGGCATGTAATCAGAATTAAATGAGTCATTCCCAGACAGACGAAGGTTACGAAAGGTGAGAGAAAGAGATTCGGTGTGCAGCGAGCAGAAATTTCATGTCTAACCCGAGAATAATTGGTGAAAGTTTCCTCTGCGCCAATCCGTTCTCTCCTGGGTGGTGTTGGGATGCAGAGGTAATTTTGCGAAGAAAATTTGATTTGACGACTTGGATGCAGTTGTAAAGCGTTTTGTTTTGCCATGTTGCGATGTGCTTGAGGGGATTTTATTGCGTTGTGAATCTTTCCGGTTGCTGAGCATGGGTTATGTGCATTTCAGTGTTTTGGATATGGGATGCGGTGTGTGCCAATGACACCAGCGATGATTACATAGAGGATTGTGTTTTTCGTTACTCTAGCTGCGGCAATTCGGGAGAATTCAGTCTCATGTTAACTGGAACATGATTTTTGAAGTAGGTAGTTAGGTAAGTTGGTCACCGTCCTACACACAATCTTTGGTGCTTATCACTTAGACCCGATGATTCATTTTGTTGCCACATCGTCATCGTTACTCCAGGAACCAACCATTCATGGATGTACAAATCGAATCGATGGACTGTGAAATTATGAACCACTTCCATCAAATGCGGTAAGTTTCGTTCATTTTAGGGAAAATAATTTGCGGTCTTCATACATAAATAACAGTGTTGGCAAATTACGCAAGCTTTTTTACGTAAATACCTGCTTCCAGCACAAATTTTTTAAGGAGGTTTATCCATTTCCTCGTCAACAACATCTAGACGCCGTGCGTCGTTCGCGGCAAATGCTGTGTAGTTCTGAGACTGGAACATGTAGAGTGCATGGACAACACTGCTCCAGCCAGAAGAGTCTTCGACTCCGAATCAGTGTAACAACGCCACGGAACCGATGGCGGCGTACACAAGTGGAGAAGGATCTCAACCAACTTTGCCTGCGAAATGTGAGGAAGCTTGCTAAAGATCGTGCTAGCTGGAGACGATTGTTCCACTCCGGATTGTAGCGCCATTTAAAGAAGAAGAACAAGAGACAATAACTCAAAATTCTGGCTTCACAGGTCCCTGAAATGTCACCATGGCCAGAAATCGAAGACAATGTCAAATCACATGTGCTCGACATCTCATTAAAGCCCAACTATAACGCGCATGAAGAATCATTAGCTAGTGTCACATTGTAACGAAATGCTTCGTCATAAGTAGCCATAATAAGCACATGAGTGCATATCCATCTGTCTGAAATTCTTCACGAATTTGCTAAATTTTATTCATTTTATTATAAAAACTAGAAACAATTTCTCATATTTTCATGCATATAAATGTATGTGTAAACGAATTGTAATCCAATATCAGCTGATTTGCCCATTTTTCATAATTTCCCTTTGATCTGTCAAATTTGGTGCGATTGAATTCGCACTAGCTCATGCTTGACGAAACTTTTGTGTGGTTTGTGCACACAATATCCCATCTGCCAAATTCGCACATGCTCAACGAAATTTTTACAATCATTCGTCGACGACAGTTATAGTTTGGCTCATAGGGGTAGCCCATTCATCCAAGCGCATTTGACACTAGCTCATGCTCCCTAATGCGCATTATAGTCAACCCTTAAATGTCCAACCTTGATTACCTTATAACTGTAGGCTTATGTCAGAACCGAACAAAAAATCAAACAAAACAAAAACTCTACAATTTCAAAGTATGTGCCCATAATTGCTTTCGAGAGGTTGCGTAAAATACCGTGGAGCGCAAGTAATTTTGATTCCATAAATTGAACGAAACTTAACGAAACTGAGGGAAGTGGTGTTGTATGCTAGCAGTGCATCATTCCCTAGGTTTTTTTAATCGATTGTTTACATAACTTACACCTATAATGGGTGTTAAGAGACGTGACGTAAGACAATATCATCAGCCAATCGTCATCGATATTGAAACAACAGGCAGACATTCATGAGATCATTTAGCGGCCTCACGATTAGACGACATTTTTGTTTGGAAACACTTGTTTTGCATCGAATTAATGTAAAACAAGTGTTTCCAAGCAAAGGTTTAGCTGATTTTGAGAGGTTATGAGCGCCTATCTTCAGTTCTCGATTTAGAGAGATCCTTCAATTTGTATTTCTAAGGCGGAGTTAATATTCAAAATTTTGTTGTTTTCCACCAATAATCCTGTGATCCGAATATTTTGGACTCTATTAATTTGTTGAACTCCTCATTTTATACAATGGCTTCCCAGGGACGCACAAAATGAATATTCAAATTGGGAGGATGATGTGTATTGCTAATAAATTTGGTTACCAGGTAATTCGTCATTAGTACATTTTTTCGGACCTTATTCCTCATTTACAACCCAACGCCAAATGCGCTTCGTTTCAAGAATCATTACAGATCTCTTTTGAGCTTTGTCCTTAGGATCTCTTGAGAATGGAACAACAATTCGCTCAAAATCGACAAACTCCGGTCCATTCCACGAGTACTTTCAGAATGCATCGGATCACGAAGAACTGCGGAGTGTTTCACTCTGACAGCTACCCCAGTGTCATCTGTGTAGCCTGTAGATTTACCATATTGTTGTTCAAGGGATAGACAGTCTAGCCAAAATGGCCTATCCCCTTGTCGAGTTCTCTTATCATTCGAATGATTTTGATGAGAGACATTTATCGAGTTCTCTTGTGTTAGTAGTTAGTAATTCATTCGTTAGTAGTCATGCGAATGATTTTGAAAACCGAATCTTTCTCGAGATGTAATCGATCATCACTCGAACAATAATTCGAATGCGCCCATCTCGAGTGATCAATCGATTATTAAAATATCTCGATTACTAAAGTTTAACAAAAATTACTAAATGACTAAAACTTCTTAAAAACATTCGAATATACATCACTAATTCTGACAACTTTCAGAAACAAAAATCAAATGTAGATTGTCAAATCTGCCATCACTAAGAAAAGCGTTGCAACGGTATCTATTAAATCAAAACTTTTAAGAAACCCACTTTTGTTTTCCTTTGAAGTTTGAAAGAATGTGTTTTTTTTTTCCTCCCCACTGAAGTGAAATCGCGTGTTTTGGATGAGCTGTTGCTGAAACCCCAGTAGGCAGTTCCCAACAAGTTTTAAATGTTTTCAAATGTCATTATCTGACAAATTTGAAATAGCCGCCAAAAACCGCTGTTTGTTGACAGGAAATAATAGTGTTGGGAAAACGAGGAGAAAATGAGCACCGAAATTGCCAAAATAAACAAATTTCTAACGGACAAATGAAATCAGGGGGAGTTTCGATTGGATTTCGCCGAAAGCGCGGGACTTCGAAACCCCGAAAATGTATAGCGAAACCTCGGAGGTTTGAAGAAATCTGACTAAACCTTGCGGTTTCATTCTGTTGGAACATTACATTCAGCTACAACGGCTTTCCGGCAGGTATTGTGAATGGAGACAGGTTCACGAAAGGTGCCGACTTGTCATTTTTCGAATGTAAGGAAGTATGTTCATGGAAACCACAGATTTAACGAAATCTTGAAAAAACAGCTTGAACTGAACAAGGGGGGAACTAAATTGCCTCAATTTGAACCTCCAACACCAGCTGTATTTTAAAGTAACCACGAACTCACAAGCTTCCTGCCGACTTCTGAATCCCTATAATTGCCGAATTTCCATTTCCGCGCACAGCCAGAGAAGGTATGCAATTATGTATGTAAATCCAAATTTAATATCCCAACTCGACACACACCCAGGCGACCGCCTTCCAAACCAAAGAAGAAACAACATCCGTCCCGAAAGACCAATTTCGTCGGAAAACAGAACTCCCCCTTTTCTCAGAATGACACCTTATAATTTGTTTATTGTTGCTGGTGTTGTTGTTGTGAAATATGAAATTACCACATTTAAGCTTGTTTATCTATATCCACCGAACGCCCCATGGACATGCACGGACGGCCTAACTCACGCACAATACGCTCGCTGCTGCTGCTGGCTGTGAAAGAAACTTCGCATCTGCTTCCTTTCGAGCGCTCGCTTCTCCCCGGTGAATGTTTTCTTGGTAAATCCCGTCAAAAGTTATGCAACCCTTCTCACACTTGGATTGCGCAATACACGTATCTTCACCCCACCCCATCGGATCCTGAGAACTCACAAACAAAGCAACGCGCAGCAGCAGCTTGGGTTCTGTATTCCAAAAGAAGTCATAAACCGAAATAGGCTATGGATCATCTGACAAAAGTCCTGAATCTAAACACAAGAGCGGATTGTTTACCTCATGGGCCCTCAGACAAACCACCGGTGGAGGGGATGATGCTGCGAGATGCTATTTCAAGCGCAGCGGCGGATGTATACGGGAACGCACTCATCTTCAATCAGCCGTGTGTGTGGGTCAAGTGTGCCTCCTCGCATCGGACAGATAAATCGTATTTTCGGATCGAACACTCTTTCTCGCCGCTATGTGTGACTTGTCTTCCGACAGGGAAAAGTGTTACAAAATAAACAGAACAGCACAAGTGACTTATGGAGAGTGAAAGGATGTTATCGGAAACAGGCTCCAGCCACGGGATGGGGACTCTCGCCTGTTTGCTTAGGCACTTCAAGGGAATCTCTGTCGAGGCGATCAAGTGAAGTGGTCGTGTTTATGCCGCGACAACATTGTTTATGTACAAGTTCAAGGGGATAGCGGTTGCACACCTTTCATCGCTTGCGACGCTCGCGCCTGTCATTGACAGTTGACGATAAGGTTCATGTTTTGTTTGTTTGTCATTTTTTCTTTTTCGGTGATTGATCCTTTTTCATTCTTCCGACGACGCGTGTTTGCTCAAGGGAAGTAACAACTCACGGTTACAGCAGTGTACACTCTCTGCTAGTCCATAGCCAATTTGGTGTGTTTGCTGGCGGCACACACTAGACGACACATCAATTGATGGAATTGAGCCGTGCGCTGTGCGCAAGCACCCATTAGTGTCATCGACTAGCACTTGTCGGTGTCATTAGGCAACGGAAAGAACTCGTTGCTGCAAGGGGGAACCCGAGCAAGACCTGGGTCTGAGTGGGAAATTGATGGGGGTGTGAGAGAGAAACGTCGTTTACGATCCAGCTCCTCGATCGTGTGTAGGCGCTCACGATAGGCAATGCGTTGACAAGTCTCCAGTTGAGGAAGTGGTAATTGGAGGGATTTTCAAAGTCATTGGAGAAGGAAGATGTATGTCAGCCGCCAAGGGTTTAATTTATTTCTATAAACAACGAAACTGAGTTCATAGTGAGATTGTGGCCTGTGTTTATAAAGTAATCTAATTGGCTGTGCACTCAAGAGCACAACAGTCAATGTGCGTGGACTTCAATTGGGGCAACATCTAACCGAGTGAGGGTCTAATTGAAACCGGAGAGTCATAGGCCATGATCTTCGGATCAACAGTCACTTTCAGAGAAAGGAATGCGATCGAAGTTTGAAGTGGACAATGTGGGTGTTGGCCGTCTTTTCTTTGTATTTTAGACGTTGAAATAAGTGGTGAATGGACCTAGTTTTTGACAGAGAGGTCTGATAGCAGGTTTTGAAAATCATCCGATAATCGCGTCGTGAATTTAAACGTCGCCATTTTGAAAAAATCGTTAAAAGCCTGGCTGCCGTGGCGTTTTGGGTGGTTGCGTCGACTACCAGGGTTGCCACTGGGAAAGTGTGGAAAAACAGGAGATCTCCCTCTGGATTTACTTCAGTAACAGGCGATTTTAAATTTATCTTACAAACAATTAAAAACCAATTGTTTGCTTTATAATCGTTTTTCTCCCACAAAAATACACACATAGCCTATCTTTTTGTTCTTTCATCACATCTTCTAATCGGGCAGAAAAAAATTTGCCCGAAGTGTCTCAATAAAGTGGAATCAACTACAGTGCTGTCTGGAGAGCGTTAACTAATAATTGCACAAGCCGTTCAGGCAAACAAGATGGTTCATGTTATCCAATCGTTACATCAATCCTTTTTTTTTGTATTTTAACAGTACTTTCTGCACAGCCTTTTCTCGTATTTTTTCAATAAAGTATGTAAAAGCATGTCGGAATACTCCGTCTACTTTGTTTGCTCTATCAAAAATTGGAATAGCTTTAGCCGCCATTATCGTCGATCGACCGATTCTTCCCACAATTTAACGAGGTTTTTGTTTTTCTTGCCAATGATCAGTGGCTCTTCACAAAGTAGAGCCAGTAGCATTTGTAGACTCTGAGAACGTAATCCTGGCCTTCTCTACTTTTCCTACGTTTTCGAGATTCTACTGTATTTCAAGAGTAACCCTGATTAATTTTAGTTTCGTCGGTCCAGAAGATGTTTAAGCTATCGGTTAATGTCCTCAATTCTAGACTATTCCGAGTAGTTTCTAACAAGGGAACTTTTCTTGCCGCTCTACCAAACGTATTTGCTTCATTTAGCCTTCTCCGAACAGTATCGGCCCTGAAATTGTATTCAATTTCCTTCGCGGTGTCAAACGTAGAGATTTGAACAATTCAATTTGTCGTTTTTTGCCCCGTGTATCCCCTAGTTTTTTTAGGCTTCAATCCCAACCAACAACTGAGAGCGTTTCATTACCTTTGAAATTCCAGATTATGTTTTATTTTGACTTCTTAACGCCAGCATCAGTCATGTGGTAATGTCTCTAACATTTCACAGTTAATCAACAAACTGGGAAACCAGACATTAATTTTGAACTAATTTTGCGTTTTGAGTTTTGTCTTTGATTAAAGAATGTGAAGTAATTGGAGGAGTGTACTAGAAGTTGTGTTGTTAAACAGGAAACAGTAGTACTCACTTTAGCAGAGTAAAATAACAGTAGACTTCGGTTATATATATATCAGGGGAAACGTTTTGTGGGTTCACTTCCCGACACTTCTACCTAGGATCGAACATAAAAACTTCACTCAAGACGATTTGGTCTTCAAAGTCAATATTTAAGGGTGGTTTAGGTAAGCCATTGCTGAGAAGCTAGGCCTAGGTCTGCCTCGGACTGTCGCGCCACCAATATTATTATTAGGTAAGGCATGGATTGAGTGGCTTTGTGAATCATTTATGAAAAAAATGATTGTAATTTGAACACAAAACGTGTCTGTGTTCGAATAGATGTGCAATCTAAACTGCGAGCAAAAGCCCTTAACGCCTTGTATTGTTAAAGGATGAAAGACTTACACCCGTGTGAAATTTGAAAAACGCTGTGTATTCCTGTTGAAATTGTTTCATTTTTCTATTATTGTTCCACGTCATTTACCAACAATTTTCATTTATGTTGTTTTTTTGGTCGAAAACCTTGTCATGCGCAAAAATATTTATTTTCGTCCAAGAGGTGTTTTTATCGGCTTAAGACGAACTTAGCTTGGAAACAAAATTTGGGTTAATATACTAATGTCAATATTATACTCTCTGGATTAACTCTTAAGCCAGGACAGACGGTGGTTTAAGTGAAACCACGGCTTAAGTGGAATTTGGCTGAAATAGAACTCTCTATCTTCCTTCTTTGTTTCTTTCTTTTTCTCTCTCTCTATCTCCCTTCTTTCTTTCTATCTATCTCTCTCTCTATCTCCCTCCTTTCTTTTTTCTTTCTTTCTTTCTCTCTCTCTACCTATCTCCCTTCTTTCTCTCTCGACCAAGTAACTGACAATGGTAAGAAGCTGTCTAGAAAATTAAACTTTTCCCCGTTAACCCGAGAGCTAAATATAATCTGCAGAATAATATATAAAGCAGCAGAATCCATGCCCAGGTACCCCCGGAGTTTAGAGCCATCCTCAAATTGTTATTAAAAACCTCCCTAAAAACATATCCCGCTCGCTTCCCAAGTCAAAGTTTCTCGAATCGTCCAGCACATCACAGAAGTCCTTATGGCAAACTTTAATCACTCACAACTCGTAACACCTGCTCCGCGCTGGAAGCCCGAGAGTTTCTCACTCACTTTCTTGATCGAATTTCATTAATTCCGCAGCAACCCCAACTAAACGCGGCACAAAATAAATTCAACTTGACATTGAAATGACACAAACTTCCGGTTGGGTTTTCCCCCCCTTCACTAATGAATATTCATTTCATTAATTCACCTACACCTCCCTTTGCCCCTGCATCGCATCATCGGTTACAGATACCCCTCGTGGAACGCGCACACGAAAAGATGTAGGTATGTAGGAAGAAGCATGAGTGCATGAGTCGTGTCCTTTCTCCTGCTGCTCAGTATGCAAACGGTGTTGTCCGTTAGTCACGTCTGCCATAAGTGTCACCCGCACGTCGTCCACCGTTTCTCCCACCAGTGCCGATATTTGATTCAATGGGCGACTGCTTTGTCCATTGATTCGAACCGCTCACACTAGGACGGCTGTGTTACGTAATCGGATAGGATGATCGATACCACGATCCTTTTGCCTTCCCCGCCAGCAGCTCCTCGAGCAAGCATGCTTTGAATACAAATTGAGAAGCAGCAAAACGAATGTACATCTGTTCGATTGAAATTGATTCAAATAAATGCACAAACAACACACTTTCCGATGCGCGACGCGTACCCGGAGGCAGCAGCGGTTTTTGTCAGCAGCTTCTGCGCGCACACTCACACATGCCGCCGCCCGCCACCCTCATTTTGATTCTCAATTAATTAGATGAGTAACTTCGAAATTATGTGACACGGAGGGGCCGCAGAATTTTTTCACACGTCCGTTCCGCTGTGAGTTATGATGATGAGATGGTGGCGGCGGTAACGATGGTGGCCTGCCTTTTATACTTTAATTTGCATCGAACAATGCACTTCCAGGCATGAATAGGCCGGGGAAGGCGACGTGATGCGCGTAGGTTGATTCATTTTTACTCGAGAAATTTCACAATGAAAAGTGAAAATGTCTCATAATTTGATAACGCACGAACAATGACACCCTATTGAGACTTTTAACAGACGGAATTGACGCAGGATGAGGAGACAAGACGACCGCGACGCAACGGTGGCGAATTGTGCGCTGCAGCGGACCAGTCAAGAGGGTGAGAGTTGGTGTCTGCTGAGTTATTTCAAGTGCCATTACTGGCAGTCTTTGGATATTCTCTACACGTTCACAATTAGATGAGGACACTCTGTGATGTCTGCTGGGTTTGTGGAACGCACGTGAAGAGGTCACATTATGTGTATCTCTTCGTTATTTTTCTTTTTCTTCTGTCTACCCGGGAGGCGGCACTAGACAGATATATCATGCGGAGTTTCTTATCAATGGTAGGGCGACTGTAGAAGGAATGTGTCCTCCTCGCAGGTATAGGAATGTGCTTCGATGACGGTTGATACGTAACATGGTCGATAAGGTAGTCCGGTAAGTAGTTTCTTTTAATATTAAAATTATAAAAATTAAAATAACAAAATCCCAACCACAGTCGGATTATAAGAGGGAGAAGGAAGATGGCGGACTAGGGAGCTAAAGATTTTCAGTGAAGGCGGATTACAGAGCCATCATGCCAAATCTTGACTCGCAAAACACGCCAGAATATAGAAGTTGTCGGATTATCGAACGGCGGATTAGCCAGAGAGTACTGTGTAAGGATCTTTGGATTCTCTAGAAGAAAAAAAATTGACTTGGGCGTCACCCAACAAGCGCCTCCAACTGGCACGGACTCTGGCTTTCTGTCTCCAGTGCCGCACGCCAAGGTGGTTGAGGTCCTTCTCCACCTTAAGCAAACGCAAAGAGGACCAAAGATCGCACGCAGAACTTTTCTCTCGAGGGGACCAAGAAATTCCTCCTTGCCTTTCCCCATGCCTCCGCACCGTACAGCAAGACTGGGATGATCAAGGTCTCATATAACGTCAACTTGGCCCTTCGAGAGATGGCTCTATTACTCAATTGCCTCTTGAGCCCGTAGATACAGCGGAGCCGAGGTAGACAAAGCCTAACAGACCAATATTTACATCAAACTATGCGCACCCCTTCATCATTACCAAAGAATCTTGTTGAATCAATGCACATACTTGATTGTTAGTCAATCAGCTTCTCAATTGCAATCAGAACATACTTTTGATTGGCAGTCCCCTCTTGACTTTTCCCCATCACCCATCACTCCGCCATCGATGTCTCTCTCCTCAAATTGACACATCATCCGAAAGCCATTATGATGGATAAAATCAAAAACCCGTATCGAATATCCAAAGTATCCATTAGGGCGTAATAAAATGTGCCTTCAGGGCATGTTTCCCGATCCATCATCGCGCGATAAACAACAATTTATCCTAAAAGCATTATAAACCAACGACTGGCTGGGCGTCATCCGAACGTCGCGTCGTCGGGGCGGATTCTGCAAATATGACTGCGCCCACATTCAAATTCGTTTCCGCGCGAGCGTTGTAAATGAAATTGCATCCATAAACGAACAGAGTTTCTTCAACGATGTTTACTCGAAAATATTTGCGAAACAAACACCACACTTGTGTGTTTCATGTTTCCACCGCACGGCTGCAGAGGAGGGATTCGCTTGTTTCTCTTCCTTCCAACCCACCCAGCGGTCCAAAGTGCAACGAAGCAGGACCGTAAATCCCGAGTACATCGGAACACATTCCGTCGACAGATGTTGAGAGAGAAGACCCATCTCTCTCTCGGCATCATTCATCCACCACCAGGAAGAAAAAAAAAAAACCTGAACTCGACCAGAGAGCGCGTTCTGCGAGGCCCTTGTGGTCTATCCTGGGAATTTCATCAGAGTTTCATTATTTTTTGCCTGTGTAGATTTCTCCCCCCTTGCCAATTCTCACCCAGGACGCGCGTGTGTGTGAGTTGCACATCCAACAACACAAGCTGGTACACAGAGTGTCCCTCTGGAAGGACACACGAGTGTGTGAGTGTAGCGCTGCTGAAAGGATACCCCCGACCCGGGAGAAAAGAAGAGGCAATATTTCAATTTCATTTTTCAGCTTCTCATTCGTCCGCAGTTCATGATGTCGTCGTTCCCCTTTTGTGTGAAGAATTGTGCAGAGATTTTTAGAAACATCTGCTTTTTTATTTTTGCGTAGCACAGCACAGAGAGGGAGAGAGAATAGAGTCCTTGTTTTTTAAATCAAATTTAAATGCGAAACGAAGGAAAAGACGGAATGGATGACAACAGCGATGCCGTTTCTGATACCGGATATCCTTGAGGAATGTCCCATTGTAAGAAACGGATCATTGCCGTCACTGTCGGGGGTCAACGCACTTGAAAAACGACTTTAGTTACCACGAAATAGGACACGGAGCAAATGTTGTGGGAAATGGCGCCCGGCATTGGACGGACTCAGAAACTTCACACTCAACGTTTCTTCTTTTGTTTTAATCGAAGGTCGAGATGGCGTGGGGTTTTGTGAGGAAGGAGATTGCATCCCGGCGAGGGAATGAACCGAGGCTTCAAGGATCGACGGGACCTACAACCGCCTCGGAATAACGAAGTTTGAGAAGATTTTCCTTGGCGGTCTTACTGCCTGGACATTGTCAGTGATTCAAGAGAGGAGTCGTGAGTTTAAAATTTTTTTCTAAGGCGGAAATCGAACCGCCACTTCAGCCAAAATCGCTTCGAAACCCACAAAAGTCATCATTCTCGTCCTCGACTCATAGAATCCGTGGCCTTCCTCAGAGAGGCAGAGTTGCCTCTCAAAACAAACGGCACCATATCAGTCTCCACTCAGTTACAGAATGAATTGCAAAACAGGATCGCTTAAGTTCATCAGCGTCATGAAACATCTCAATCAGACTCCAAGTCATCTAGCCAACCGCCCGTCGTTAGTCCTAGCACTTTTGGCCATTCCCTCGTGTTGCATTAGACGATGCAACTGAAGTCAGTTACCCACAAAGTCATTAATGCAATCAACCGCAACAACGACTGCCACAGGAAACAATCCTCGGACCTGTTCTATTTCCTTCTAAATCACCTGCTGCACATCGAGATGACTCCATTAGTCAGTGCAACGGAGCTGGTCGACTGATTGTGCTTGAGAACTGACAATCATCATTGCCAGGCCACCTAAGTAGTCCCTGGCTCAACTTTAGCAAGGATCACCAACATTTCCCCTTCATTCTGCGTGCGTCGCTGTAATTGCCATCTAATCACATTTTAATGTCCAAGCAACAAATGAAAATCACAGCAAAGCTGATGGTACGCCGTTGAAAAATGATGATCGACGACGACCGCTACCGCCATGATCATGAACCGACTGATCGCCCCAACCGACCATCACACATCATTGATCGATAAGAACCGAAAAAACCAACCATCAGCCACCGCACACCACCCTTTCACATAATCAAAGAATTCCACTTTCAGACCCGGCTACCGTTTAAGGTTTAACAAAATAATTTATTGCCCCGTCGTTAAATGGCCGTTAAACCAAGTAGGGCTTAGTTGCCTTTGTTGTACGCCCCTATAATGCAAAAGTCTTCTCCCAGCTACGCAACGACCGCACGACGCGACGTTCTGGGGTTCAACATCATCGTTGTCGTCGTTCGTCTTTCAGTTTGACTGGGCCTTGCTTCCAAGAGGCACCCGAGGAGAAGAGGAACGGCAAAACAACTTGTCGTGGCCACTCAATTATGTCGTCCGTCCGTCCAGAGATGAGAACCGCCGAACCGTGCGCGCTGCTGTAGTCATGACACAGTGGCGACTGACGAACATGGCTTCGGAGACGTTTTGCATCCCATAAAGCATGCGGTTAGCCGCTGTTCGCAGATGCACGCGGATTTGATTTCAATATTAAATTATGTGTTATTTGCGGTTTTAGTGGTTAATTAAGTGGCGAGGATAATTGGATTTGAAGTGATGCTCAGCGCGGTTCTCCTGACAGTTGCTGCCGACCATCATTACAGAGGCTGGGTTGTTTCACTTTGTTTTTTTCCTTTTTCTTGTTATCCAGCGGGTAAAGTGGTGAACACGTGCGGCGGGTAATTGGGCAGGCTTTCAAGAGGTTTTTTTTCTTTGCGATCTACTTGATTCGCAATGTCGATTGGTGGATATTCTTTCAACCTGACTGAGGGGCAGCATTATTTCTACGAATACAAGTCCGTTGATGGCTGTGAGGTGAAGATTGTCATCTCCTTCTACGTCACGTCCTAAAATTATTCCTCGCGTGAGATGCCGCTTGAATGCGCAGAGGGGAGTGATTGAATGGTACGAGTGGTCAATCAGTGGTAGTACTCTGACAATGGACCAGGATGGTCCAAGTGTCCTGGTGAATTCACTAGCAGTAGGTAGGTGGCAATACACGCAATGTAGAGGGAGAAGGCAAGATCAAGCTAATTTTAAAAAGTTCAGTCTTCGAAAAGCCTTTGGAGGACGAAGATTGACAACATTGACTGAAGCTAGCTTCTTTTTTTCCTTAAATTAAGAGTGTGGTCGACATTCTACATCAACAGGACCATGGTAAATAACATGCCAAAACTGGTGAAAAAATTGCTGTTAAGTTAGATTAGGTGTTGCTAACTTAGCTTCACATAGACTTGTCGGTCCATTGTGCTTCCACTAAACAGAGTAAACCTAGCTGTAGTCCACCTAGCTGTAGTCCACTGTAGCTTTATTTAAGACAAAAGGTTTCAGTGGTTTTTGCGAATTGTACGGATTTAAAGAATGGTTGAACTAGAATTTTATATCGAGTTTTGGCTATGGCTGGGCAGTAGCAAAGAAGATGCTCCGGAGTTTCACTGCTGCTTCTGTATTTATCAGATGTTGGAAGATTAGACGGCTATCGATTTTAAGGTTAACGAGGAAAAGACGAAGTACGCGTAACGAGGAAAACCGATCCATTACACACCACCTGGAACAAAACGCTTTCTCTCGACAGCTATTTAGAGTTTGTCTACCTCGGAGAAATCTTGACCTTCCCGAACGACATCCTAGTGGAGAACCGACGTAAAATCGCACTTGGCACCCGCTGCTGCTACTCTAGTTTGCAAAACAACTGAGTTCGAAGGACCAGATCATGCTCTACAATCACGCTCTTATTTTGCCAGTCCTATATGGAGCCGAAAACTGGACAACCTGCTGCTATCCTCGCGACGACTCAAATATGCCTTGACTACAGCAGCTTCATCTCTTAATAGCTTTGTGTAACCTGTCAAATTTGTCATTTGGCAAATCGGTAATGACCCCTAGAAATATACACCAGTTAACTCTTAGTAGTGGGTTATTAGCATGGTTTTGGGGATGTTGTATTCGAACCAGAAGATTTTGGCTTTGATACATGAATTAGTAATCCTCCACGTTATTAGCAGTTCATTGAATAACAATTTCCCGTGTGTCCAGGAACCCAGAAAAGGCGAACTGCATTATTACTACAGAGGTTCTGCAGCGCATCGAAACAGTAGAGTACCGCTTAGGACTTTATATTACAATGGCTGTATTGTATGCTGCAATTGAGACTTTAGCTGACAACCCATTGAACACTATAGAGCTATTTCCTTTCGTATCTTTGTTTGAGATAAAGTCTTCGTCAACCCACCAGGAGAGCTTCATACCATAGGAGAGTAAGACTCAGATATGTTTCCAGCATGCAGTCACAATTGTGCTATGGTTAGAGACGTTTTCACTTTCCAGCCTATGTGTAATTGTTCTAGTTTAAACTGGCTTTCGACCTTGAAAGCCCCGTCACACAACTGTGTTCTGTCCTTAAAGAAAACGAGCTGGGAGGTGTTCGCCATCATCTCGTAAAGCCAATGAAGAAGGCACAGAAGTTTTCGACGTCTTGTCACTAACCTCAAAATCGAAAGAAGAATGAATAAATTCTACTAAATATTTACAAAGGCAGACCATTTTGCGTCATCAACCGTTCCAACACATTAACTGCCATAGCTTTGTTCAATGATAGCCATGTAACTATCTCGTCGTGTGGTTACAATGGCTATCATTTTTTATCGGCAGGACTAAATGTATCCTGGACGTCGAGGATGCGTTGCAGATATTTTCTATCTTTTGCAGCTTTTGTGATCAAAAGTATAACTAACGAAATTTTTTTGTTGCATCCCATGGAATTTTCTCAAGTTTGGCTTGGCAGCCCATTTAAACTGTTAAGCTTTCGTGATCGGCTTTGATAGTAAAAGATAGTCCTTGCGCATAAGCTCTGAACTTCCGTGTACGCATAACGCTCAAATTTCTTTCACACTGTAGGGGCTATCGGTCGTTCGTTATTCTCCGCGTCCACTGGAAACAGCACACTTCCGACCCCAGTTGCTGACGCGTCACACTGTATCATTTCTTAAAATCGGTGTTTGTCAAAATATGACTTTTGAAATCGCGAGGTTTCCTTAAGTTTCTCCAAACCTCCGGGTTTCGAAACCTCTAGTTTTAGGTTTAATCTAGTTGAATCTCCCTTGAGTTCATCATACCGTGAGAGGTTGTCAAACCGAACAAGCATACACCCTAAAATGAGTATACTTTGGTGTTCATTTGTTGATGTCAAAATATACATACAATCATTCTCCTTGTCTTTTCTTCTAAACACTATTATTTCCTGTCAACTTTAAAATTGACACCTGATGACATTTGAAAACACCTAAACTCGGTAGGAACAGTCTATTGAGGTTTCAGTTAGAGTTCATCCAAACCTCGCGATTTCGTTTTTGTGACATCAAAGTATAGAATCTGTTTTGCGTTACGTCCATGTTTTTGATCAGGTAAGGTTTGTAATTCAAGTCAAACAGATCTTCGTGTAGCCAAATTCGCCAAAGCAAATAAAAACAAAAACAGCACTTAGCTTCTGCTCCAGTGTGACAAGTAAAACCACATTTCAATCGATCCCTCCATCTCTTGTAAGCCTGTCCGGTGCAAAGCAGATTCTTATTTCACACTTCTAGGGTGAACAACAAACAGCATCCATAATTCAATAAAGTTGTACTTACATATCCGCGAAGACAACACGAAGTTTGCATAAAATTCCAATTTGCTTACCTAAAACGAGAAAACAAATGCATTGGATATCAATTGAGCAAGAAATAAGATAAATCATTTAGATTTACATGTGCGAAGAGGAAACTGCGGAAAAAATATAGAACGCCACTTCAGATGCCTCGAAATAGTTGCGAACACATCTCGCAGCAGAATGACATAATTCGGGGCTCATAATGTATTCACGATACAGGGGCGGAAACAGCACTCCCAAGAAAACGAAAACTGTTGTTGAGAGGGCGAGGGAAGAAAAAAAAAAAAAATAATGTTGCTTGTGGAAATAACACTGTTTTTGGGGTGAACTGGCTGCTGCTGGAATGAGTCTGGCGCAGTGGCCATCGCATATTTCATCGAGAGGACAGGACAGGACAAGGGGGAAAGATCGATGCTCACATCGGGCATGATTTACGCTCGAGGCTTTTAATTCGTGTGACCCTCGACGATAAACAACATGAATACACATGACATTTGAGAGTTAGCAACGAAGGGTGAGCTGAACAGTGCATATTTTAGCAGGGAGTTTCAATCTCAAGTTCAGCAGAGCGCGCAGCATTTCCGAGAGAGGGGACACAATTTTCTTCTAATTTGAGTTTAGGCGCAGTTTGGTACGGAAATGATTGCGCTTAATCTTCGCACAACTGAATTACTTCATGTTCTATTTATCGAACTACGACAAAGTGATTACATAGTCTCGTGGGAATGAAATGACTTTCGGTTTTATTCCGACTTTAGAGATCGAAGCTTTGGATGCTTTCAAGGAAAATTGGTCTTTCGGAGTATGGGCAGAAGCAAACGAGGGGTGATTTCTGATAGTTGGCGTGGGTCCTGTCAGATTAAATAGGAATGGTTGTCAAACTCAAATCTCTTCCCAAAAAAACGGGCTATCCAAAATTTCGCGATAAAGTGTACGAATTTAAATGACAGCCTCAGATTTCAAATGTTGGACTCTCCTGTTCAACAACAAAGGAAGAAAGGGCAACAGACCAAGATCTCAGTAAATGATGGATCTGTACTCGAGGTCCTTAAATTCTAGGCCTCCAAAACCAGTTTATGACGCTAACAGTGTACGCTCGCAACTAAAAAAAAAAATATAATAACCAAAGCGGCAGGTGTCTTTTTGGCCTTAAAGTAGGTTTTGTTTCTGTTTTTTAATGTTAAGACCTTGCTGTTTTGATTATTAACCAATGTTTAATCAAAACGACCACCGGTGAGTCATGTGGCCTAATGTGGTTCCTGTGGCAGCGAACGTGTTAAGCCTTGTGTACGTGTTTGTGTCCCTTCAGTATGTTGTGACCTACAATTTTATGCCGACTCTGAACGGGAAGATTGAGCCATATCTAGTTTTTTCAGCGAATAGTGGAAGTCGTTCGGAGGAAACAGAGCCTAGCCACGTGGTGTCGTTGGTCTATACACCTCTTAAATCGTTACTTATGTCCATGAAATGTCAAAATATGTGATTTTCGCAGCTCGGGGGTCGATTCATATGAATGAAGTTGCAGTTCATTCCTTACAGTCTCCCACTAAAATACGACGTGGACTTGAGCTTCAAACTGCTTCTCCAGACAGCGGAAATCTTTATAAGCTTTCACCCTTCAGATTCACATGTCAAAACACAATGTGGTAGGAGATGCGAATTCTAACTGTGCAGGACCTCCAGTTTAAGGCCACACTTCATGACCTTTCCAATTCGGGGTTTAGATCTGTATGTGGGTGTCGCATTTCATGTTTTGTTATTTTCCCACCAAGCGAAATCACGGGGTTTGATCAAATTTCTCCAAACCTCCGACGCTTCGCCATACATTTTTGGGGCTTAGAATTCTCGCGATATCGTCTAAATCTAGTTGAAACCCACTTGAGTTCTTCCTACAGTGAGACTTCGGAAAACCGAACACCCCTACTCCTGTTAATTTATAGATGTCAGAATATAGATATAAGCATGCTCCTTCTCTTTCCTTCTCAACAGTATTATTTCCCGTCAACTAACAGCTGCCTTAACGGCCACAAAATTAACAGCTAATGACATTTGAAAACACCTCACCTCAGTTTGAACAGTCTATTGAGGTTTCAGTAAAAGATCATCCAAACCACGAGATTTCGGTCACACGTGGTTATCAGAATTCAGAAATTTAATCTTAAATTTTGATTCCGTAGAAATTAAATTACTACAGTAAAACGTCTCTTTACGGGACACCTCTCATTACGGACAATTCGACATGGCCCCGGCATGAAGGTGTTCCTGTTTTCAACCTTGGACAGAACTGACACCTCTACATACCGGACAATAATGATGGTCAATCCCTGCTTTCCGCTATATAGAAGCTTCACTGTATCGGGATTCATGTTGGACTTAGATTGTTAACGTGTCATATTCATGGAGTTGAATTATTTGATTTGTTTGAATTTAAAGACGATGTCAAAAGTAAGGAAGTGATACAATTCTTGAACGTACTCTGAACAGTTTGCTATAGCGTATCTTTTTAAGAAAGTTGTTAAGTACTAGCGATCGCCAAGACTCTTTGACAAATCACATTTTAGCACCAAAAAAAAAGCTGCATTGAGTGAATTTATTCGAAGCTCATCGCAAACAGTAACAGAAGTCTCCCGTTGCTCCCTCTTGGTTGTGCTTAAAAGAAACTGTGTTATACTTTACTTTACGATCAACCAAGGGTACACTTAAGAGGTACATAAGTACAGCTTAGCAATGAATTCGATTTAAGAGAGAATAGGCCTTAGGTGGAATTAAAATTCAAATCAAACTTTTAGCATCTTCTCATGCCTTCAGTGATGGACTCAATACGTTATCGATCTGTGTATAGTGAACTCCTTCTTAATGGACACCCTCTTAAGTGCTCGATTCTCTTTCTTAATCCGTCAAGATGTACTGAAATTTTTCGTTGGTTTGATTTTGCTTGTTTTTTCCTCTTAAGTAGACTCTTTCTTATGTTGACAAATAACTCTGGTCCATTAAAGAGAGAGTTAGCTGTATAAGACAGGCAGCCTGGTGAGTATAGCCACCACTATCAGCAGTCCAAAACCACGCAGGCTCAACATCGATAAATAGGAGGTGTATGGTGATATTAAACGTATGTGCCCGTCTTCCTAAATTGTGGTGAAGTTTGAGGATGTAGTCTAGATTCTAACACACTGCGGAAGTTTACACAACACTGATTTAAATTTGAGGGCAACCCTCATTTGTCGACGGCTCCTTCCGCCAACCTCTTCAAAATCTGTCAGAGGAGCCTGAGGCGAGTATACTCGCCTTCAACATCTTCCGGATGTCCTGAACAGCTCATGAACAAGGCAGCCTTTATCAGGACGAATCAATGACTCAAATTGTCTAAGCATCCAGAAACCACATTTCAATCGCCAAGCCAGTCCCTCTTCCCCCCTCATCCACAATTGAAGCGTCTATTTCTTACAGTTCCCGAATCAAGTGCACCTCTGGTTTAACTCTATTTCCGCCTACAACCGTAATCCGTCCCCTTCCACTTGGCTTGTTTACATTAAAAACAAAACCCTTCCATTTCAAATTGATGGATGGACCCATTCCACATATCTATCATCGTCTGCGAACAACAACAAACCCATTTGAGTGCCGAAGCAGCCGACGGAGAAAAAAATAAAACCCACTTGAATGTGGTCTAAATGTCGCGTCTGCTTTTCCCTACTTGAAGTCGCAGGGAATACACAGGCACACGCACACAATGAAGCATGTGCATGTGCATGTGCGCGTCCTTTTTGAATTTATTATGCAAGCGCAATGAACTTTTGCCGTCGACTCTTGGCAGAGACGGTGCGGCGCGGCATCAGCAGGCACACGTGTATCGTGGGAGGCTCCACTCAAGGAAGAGGGAGCAGTGTGCTGTGTCGACCCGAAGGCAAGGATGCACACACCGACCGAAACAGGAAACTCACAAATGACAAAACGACCAAAACTAGAGCCAGCAACACGAATGCTAGGCCGATGGGGTGATGGCGCAGACACAGAACAGGGTGCGTCCAAATCACAAGGAACCTGCCTGACTACTTCTTCGCTGAACATACTTGCGGCGCTCGAGAGAACCTTCTCGCGTCCTCCTCCTCCTGCTTCTCTCCTGCGCGATAAATGTGTTGTTAACTCAGTTGTTAATCGCTTGGTGGGTGTGATAAGCATCTAAATGAACACCTACAGTCAGTTCACGCTCCATGGAGCCCATTAATTGGATTTTCCAGCGTCGCCGTCGCCGCCAATGCGCAGGCGGACAATAAACAATAGCAGCCCAACAGACAGAGACAGACCCCTCTCAGGAGCCGTCAAAATTTTGAAAAAAAAAAAAAACAAGAAAAATGAATCGAAATCAGTCAACCAGGAAGGTGAAGTGTTCTCTTTGTTTACAGTTACCGTTACAAGGGAGGCGAGCTGAGCTTCCTGTCATTTGGACAGTCACATACGTCAGTTTGTGCGATGTGACGTACTCAGAGTTTGATCGTTTCCCAGCGCTGCGCTGCTGGACGGGGCTCACACGTCGTTATCGCTGTCATTCTTCATCATCACCATCAACAATTGTCAAAACAGGAAAAAGGGAAGAGAAAAACCCACAAAACAAATAAACACACAAAAGAGAAGAAACAAAAAAAACACTCTCACAAAAGGAAAGTCGAAACAAAACAAAACCGAATAACGAACAGAGTCCGCCGTTGTATGCGTGGTTTTGTCGAAGCGCTGTGCGTTTCGTTATGCGGTTTCACTTCTTCTCACGCAGGTATTCTTGCGTTGTGTCCCTTCTGAATGAAATTCCTTGAACGCTGCTCCCGTTGCAAGTACACTCACGTCGTCGGTCTGTTGTCCGTCACCATCGCACAGCGATCAATATGATTATCGGCATTGTTTTGCTATAAATAAATGCGCTGTCGCCGCTCTGTTGCGTGCCTGAGATGGCTGCTGGTTTTGAGAAATATGGGACAAAGTCCTTCTTGGGACAGAAACGCCGCACCGCCGCTCCGGTGATTCGGTCGGTCGCAACTATTAGTTTGGTTTGTTATTGTTGAGTGGGACCTTTTGTGAGAGTGTTGCGTGGGTTAAAGAAGAGGGTTTTTTGGAGAAATGGTCGACTAGGAAGAATGCTTTGTTTTCGAAGAAGAATGGTTGGTCAAGGGCCTGCTGTCAGTAACAGTGAACAGAAAAAACTGTTTTTTTGTCTAAGATGTCTTGTTCCTGAGTGCACTTGAAGGTAACAAATGTTTCGTGGGGACTTAACAATGCTGGCACTGATGTAATTTCGCTGTCAGAATCTTTGTTCGAAAATGCGTGGGAGATTACTTCGAACAACGCATTACGCACGCCAACGACGAAACTATTTTCAAGGAATGCATTTCTCTTGAGCTGCTGCAAGACATGCTAATATAATGTGGGTCGACTTTCACGTTTGACCGTTTACTCCTAAATTTGACAACCGTAATAGTATATTAAAGGCTCTTGAATTCAGATATTTTCAGACAGTCAAGCAGCACTAAAGGCCCCTTCGTCCAATCTAGTGGACTCAAAAACAGTCAAAAGTTGATACCACGCTCTACAATCCCTTTCTAGACACAACAACAAGTGAAGCTTGACTGGGTCCTTGGATACAGGGGAGTTGCAGGCAACGAATCCGCAGATGAGCTTCCGAGGGCTGGCTAGGAATCTGCGTTCATAGATCCCAAACCATCCTCTAATGTCAATTGGACAGCAGCTACAACTTCGCCTAGACTAGAGGACAAATGGTCATGGTCTTAGACAATTCAAATGACTAATAAGGCCTTATTCCTTTAAGGAAATACTCTATCTTAACAAAGAAGGCATAAGGTTGCTAACGAGCTTTTTTACCGGCCCTTGGGCCCAAAATTACCTTTTTAACAAATTAAACTTGTGTCAAGACAAGGTTTGTCGGCTTTGGGCTCCTGAGCACATCTTGTGTGAATGACCGGCACTAATCTGGTTAAGGAAATGTATCTTCTAGGCGTCACTGGAGTAGTCAATCAGTGGTAGTAGTCTGACTAGGGGTATTATAAAGGACCAATATGGTCCAGGTGTGCCAACCCTAACATACGCGTGTGTAGTTCGCGAACGAACTAGTTGAAAAAACAGCTCTATCAAGTGAACTAAATGAACTAGTTCACAATGTCAATTTATTTTAGTTCATTTAGTTCATTAGTTCAACAAACTCAGGCATAAATTACTCTGTAATACATGTAATTCAGTAAGAACAACTGAACTAAATGGAACAAAACTGAACTAAAGTGAGTACTTTGCTTTGTGTGTGTATGGGCATTGTGCACATAAGGTTTTGTTTTGCTTAACTACAGCATTAGAGCACATCAAGTAGCGTTGCGTGGGTCAAGCGGTGAATAGAATCAATTTTCTGAGCCGTGAATTACATTGAACTAAATGAACTAGATGAACGAACTAGTTCAGTAAACAGATTTGAACTAAACTGAGCGCTCTTTGGGTGGAACTAAAACGCACAAGACTGGTATCTTCCAGAAGGAGATACACTGGAAGCTCCTATTACGAACACTCTTAGGCGGACAATCCCCTTGAGCGGACAATTTCCGTGAAACCGTGGAACGGTCCCATGGACGGACAACTCCCTTAGCCGGACAAAAGTGCTGCGACCGTCGCTGTCCGCCTATGGGACCTTCCACTGTACTAACTTCAGTGGAATGAAAAAATCCCACGTCAAGGGACTGACTATCTTACATGAGGGAAGTAGTAAGTATATTGATTTAGCTCCAGCCCTTTGATACAATAGATCTATCGTGGTCGCGGTGTCGTTGCCTTCACGGCATGGGTTGTACAAGAGGAAACCAAAAATAGGCAGAGCGGTCATTCCACAGCGTTTGACAATTCGTCGAATGATATTTCGGGGAATTCCTCACAAAAACATCACATTTGACCACTTTTTCGTTCAATCACAAGCTTTACAAGCTTATTTATCGATTGTCAAGAAATTCAACTATTTCAAAATGTACGCAAGTAAAACTTTTGTTTCTAAACAAACAAATCTACAACACTCGGAATCCACGTAGGTAAATACCTCCACCTCATTTTAAAGAAAAACAACGTTCAGTAGCGTGTGGATTTCGAGACCGTTGAACCCAACCGAGTACTTGGCTGGCCAAGCTTTGTTGATGGCGTTCAGCAAATGCGATGACGATCTAGTTCATGTCCTTGCGCTGCAGTATGATGATGACCAAGACTCCGGGGTCGTAAAACTTGAAGCGGGATAAACAAGAACGGAACTAAGGCCGTTCATGGGTTGGGGCCGCAAAGTATTGCAAAACGATGTAAAAATGGGCCTAAAGCTTCTTTTCAGTTTTGATGATTTTCGTCACCCAATCCATACCAAAATCTTCTGTTTCTGGATAAAACCATGGACACACTTCGTCCGAAGTTTGTAAATGATAGCCTCCACTAGTAATTTGACGACATATCTCACTGACAAGTGCAAGCAGTCCTGTCAGTGCAAAATAAAGGAGAAAGCAGAGTTGGGCTACTAGCCCTTTTATTAAAATGACCTGACACTTCTTGTTAAGCAGTATCCTTTCCACTTGTAAATTCAAGTTGTTTTGAGTTGGTTTCATTTGAATAACAATTAACAAATAAACCGTGGCATTCCTCAAGGTTCTGTTCCATCTCCTAGACTTTTTCTCAATTAATAAAAAAATATCTGCTGCTTCTACTTCACCGAAGGCATTACACTCTTTTCTTTTCACATTCTTTCCTAACTCAACCCCTACCTTTTGGCCGTGGAATTGGAACAGAAGCGTATGAGACATTGTTCAAAAGCAATAAAATGCAATTTATTACTTCCAAAATTCAACGCTGTGACAGTAGACGTAAAGCTAAATAATCATTATCCCCGAACGTCAAAGATAACGAAAATCGTTTCATTCTTGGCACATGTATACACTTTGCCTCTGTTTTATCGTTCCTCTAAAACAATGCTCATACCAAACTAATCCCCTTTGATTACCCCCAAACAGCACTCAAAGCTACAAATTTAGGAAAACAACGCTTCACTCAACCACTTTCATCCAGTTCGAAGACTTCCACAATCTTTGAACGCAAATATACGCGTTTATGGTTAAATCTGGCACAAATTACGGTAGGAATTAGTCTGTAGATCTAATCGGCGGGATAACATATCACAGCATGTACTTCAAAAATTAATCAAACATGAAATCACGATACGCTCTTAAAATGCGGCAAGAGTTTAAGTACTCCATAAACCTAACGTTCAACTAATGACTTTATGAAAACAAAAATAGATCTCTAATCAGTTGTTTTGACGGGGGCTTGTGTGAAGTTCGTCTATGATGCAGGAGAATTTGGAAGGAATCGAAGTGATATTACGTGCTGTTAGGTTAGTCGTAGTGGATGGTGCGCTCATGAGGGGCGACGCACTTAGAAAAAGGAATTCGATTTGGGGAATGCACTTGGGGCGGCCAAATAGTATTCTAGGAGAACATTATTTAGGGAGGGATATTGGGATGAGTTAACTGGAACACAGCCCGAAAGAAGACTAATTCTATGAATTGTTTCGAAGATCAGACCCAGATTGGATTCACTCTTAATACCGGATTAATTTAAGGCTATAATCTGTGAGCGTTCCCCAGGACCGCAGGTAGGTGCTTTTAAGAGATAGGTAGTTAGGTAGGCGGAGCTGCTAGTGAATTGACCAGCAGCCTTAGACCATGTTGGTCCATTGTGATACCCACAGTAAGACTACAACCACTGATTGACCACTCCAGTGAACCTTTAATTTGATCCCATCGGCAAATGGTGACTGGGCCGGATTTGAAAACCAGATAAAAGCGTATTAACTTTGCTTTCACTGGGATTCGAACCCGCTAACCAACTGCCTCATCCAATCGCTTGCTTTTTATAGTTAATCATTAAAAACTCCGCAGAATCTAGTTTAAATATCCTAATCAACGATTTTTTTTTAACGAATCAATCGTCTGCTTGGCGACTTGTCAAAATGAAAACGCGATCCAAAAAGTGACAAACGTGATTCACAAGGTTACAAATTCGATCCACAACGTTACAAACGCGATACACAAAGTGAAACACGTAAACCACAACGTGAACAAACGCTATCCACAACGTGAACAAAAGCGATCCACAAAGTCAAACACGTGAGCCACAAATTAAAAACTAAAAAATTCCCGATGTAAGTGCCATTCATAAAAGCCACTAACTGCAAACTTTCCGAAACAACCACTTTCCAGTGTTTTAAACAAAAGGTAGTAATTCTGGACATGTAAAAAGATGGGCATTGATTTATAGAGATTTTTTTTTCGACAAAAATCTCAACAAACGTTGGTGACAGTTTTTTCATCGAACCAATCATTTTATTTGCGAACTGTCAAACTGAGAACACAATACACAAAGAGGCAGACGCGATCCACAAATTCAGTCAGTGCTTCTCAAGTTTTACTTGGAGCTCTTTGCGAATGGGCGAACTCCATATTAAGTGTCAGAGTTTGCAAAGTACCCAATTTGTAGTGTGCTCATATAAACAGCGACTTGTCAGTTCCCTGACTAAAAACGCGATCCACAAAATGGCAGACGTAAGCCACAAATTCATGACTACACAAGCAGAACTCATTTTTTAGAAAAGGAAAATGGGAAATATTCTTCTTGGCAGTTCGCAGTTCACGAGACGCAGCTCATGTGTACACCACCGCCTTAAGTCGATCCCGCGGTGTTCAACGTTGAACCAGTTGTTTCATCTAAATGTGCCCCACATAGATCACATAGATCGTTTTCTAATTCATCACAAGGACCTAAGTGAGACGTCATTAGTTCACAAGGACCTAAGTAAGACGTCATTAGCCAAGTCTCACTTATGTCCTTGTGTCTGTCTAAGTTACAAAAATTCTCTCGATTTGAGACAACATTACGCTAAACTTTGATTTGAATTAGGATCCACGAGATAAGGAGTGTATTGTCGCAGACGTAGCAACGTTTGTGAATAAAACGGCGCTTGAATGTTCTTTTTTATTAGTTGAGGGGATAATACATCCTCCGGTCGAAAGCCTTTGTCTTCCACAACTCCCCTCCGATTTCAGTCGCATCTGCCTGATTCAACTGCAACTGTGTCGACGCTGAAAACTCCCATCACCCTATCGCGGCACTCGACCACTATCAGTCATCTCTACACGTGCACCGCTGACCAATAACCCTTTTCAAAGTCATTACCCTACATTTTTGTGGTCACATCACTGAAATCCAGTGATTATCTCCGCTCCGCCTGCAGCAGATCGCCTCCTTATCGGCTCGAAAGTATTTAGGCCTCTTCAATCGCGATGCACTTTTGCTCCAGCCACAGTGCTCCCAGATATTCAAAATGAAAATATTTAATTGGTAATAAATCTGTCCACTCGAAGGGGAGATAAGCTAATCCGAACGGCATTGATGACACGACAAAATGCCAGCGTCGCATCTCCTCCTTCTCGGTCTTTCATTTTGAAGCTGTCTCTTTGGAAAATGACAGTGAACTACTTATCCCCCCCCCTCGCACGCCAACTTGCTCTCGTCAACGATTTTCTGACGAATTTATAGCTTCTCCTTGGGACCGCGCCCAAAAATAGTCATCGCCCCCCAACCAGTGCGGCGACAGAGGAAAAAGGATGAAACTCAAATCGGAACTGGGACAACGCGCACAGCGCGTGCTACCATTGTACATAGTATCCAAGGACTACTGGGGGAGAGCGAGGGGGCGAATCTATTTTTACTCCCACACGAGAGTGTGCGAAAAACTTTGCTCGAATGGCCTCTTTCCATGGGGCCCTGGGGCCGCGCCAAACGACTGCAGGCGAAGCACAAAAGAGGCTCGCGGCGAGCAGGGTTGTCGGTCGGTCGTCGTCAATAGGAGCCATTACCATGTGTGCTGGCCATGACCTATGCGAATTCACTTTTCTAGGATACACTCAGCGCGGGGCGGCGCGGCGCCTTCAGTTCACTGTTTGCGGAAAGCATTTAATGGTCGTTTGATTTTATTTTCGTATCTCTCCCTCCCCTGTGTCCCTCCTTGACGAGGAGGGAGTGGTGTGCTGGATGGTGATTTACACGAAACCAGTGCTGACACGACACAGGGCGGTGTAGGAAGTACGGGGTAAGTATGAAAAATCGGCACGCAAGGGCCCACAACGGCTTTGTCTCGGCTCGTCATCGTTCTCCATGACTTGGCGTCGCGTGAAGTGACAGTTTTGCGCAACCGTCGCGTCGCCAGCCATTAAGACGACTTCCTGTCAGCTTGTGTTCGCCTGACTCTGTGCACGTACGTGTGTGCGTCTTAATTCCGTGCGCTCCACTGTACACGGCAAAAGGCGAAACGGCAGCGCGGCGACAAGACGTTGTCCAGTGGATCGTAGCTTAAATAATGATTCCATAAAATCAAATCATCGCAGTAAACTTCCATCAAATTATAAATGCAACCGAAGCAGCGCACCCGAGCCGCGCGGGACCACACGAGGCGGAGAGCCTACAACTGTGACAATGTCAATGCTAAGGGCGGCATTGTTGTCCCGTTTGGCAGACCAGCAGCACACCGCCTCGCCGCTGCTGTTGCCTTGTTGTTGATCTTGTCGCTGTGCCCCCTTGTTGCTGGTGCTGGGGCATTGGCATGCACATAGCCAAAGACACGAATCGGACTCAGACGCACGCTCCATTTCTTCCAGTTCCTCGCCTCGGCTCCAACAACAAATTCTGGATGCAACCCGCGTGTGCAGAGCACTTAACTTTCTTTGTTACGAGTACACATCTCGGTTATTGTTGTGGCTGTGTTTCTTTTTTTGCAGAAATAATTTAGGGAGCGGTGCACATCTGGAGAGCGGAGAACCATTATCTTCTGGTTATGCCGTGGTTTCTAGTGATTTCCTTCAGTGTGCTGCTTCCACTCACACACAGGCACACAACACTCGCCGTGACTTGGCGACTTTATTATTCCTTTAAGGGATCCCCCCTCTCTCTGTCTCCCTCCCACTCTCCACCCTGGGCGCGGTGGTGCATCAGTGTGATGTATCTGCGAAGCACATAGATCGTTCGATGAATGCGCGCCTGGTTTTTGCTGCGGAAATCATTTAACGTGTAATGAACTTTTATTTATAACTCTTCTGTGTGCAATTGAGGCGCACAAAGACGACCAACAGGATTCTCTCTCGAGTCGCACACGGATCTCGCAGGCCATGAGATGGGATTATCTAGAAGACGCTTGTGGTGCGCGCAGATGTGCAGCAGCAGCAGTGTGGAGTTGAGGCTTAATTTGAGTTATTTATCAAAATGTGCGAGCGCTCACTGCCGGGTTAAGTTTGTTGTTTCTTCGATTACTTCTGAGAAATGAGCCCCCATCTTGGGGTGTTTGTAAAATTAGATGCTCTAGTTAATGCGGGAGATAGAAATGATTTCTCTCACGTGAACACATAAACTGCATTTTGTAGCGGATTCTTTACAGTTTTCCAGATTGAAATGGGTCAGAGAGCAGACCGGGTTCGTCGAAAGGACGTGAATGAGGATTATGGGTGAAGCTTCACTTCAACCGTCAACCAGTAGCCTCAGTGATTGCCTCACATTGCTCCAACAAATTCTCCCCCGATTAGAGAACCCAGACTGAATCTCGAATTCTGATTAATTTCCGCTTTCCAAACACACTGTTCAGTTTGAAAATGTCACAAAAATCCATTACGCTGATAAAGGTTCTTTTCCAATCTCTACAACAACTTGACGTTAAAAAAAAGGCACGCTAGTTTGCGAGGATTTCCCATAAATTCAACCATGTCCACATCAGTAGTTGTCGTTGCTACTCAGCTTCTGATCCAAAACAGAGTTTCTTTTTCTTCAGTCCGTGGTGGACCTGGGCTTCAACCAACAAGCACGATCTCTGTCTAGCTGCCTCCAGTGTCGCAAGCCAATTTGGTTGACGTTGTTCTCGAAAACAGAGCAACCACGTTTATATTTCTGAACCTATGAACAGAGTCAACCAACAAGCGGTCCCATTTTGATCGCCGCATCTGCGTTGAACCGCCAACGATCAACCATCCCCACGATGACTTTTCATAGGTCAAAAACATACCGCTTTCAGAAAATATTTAAGGGCTAACAGTGGTAGAAGGTACTTGATTTCTGGTCAAGATTAGGTGGTGATTAAATATCAAGTCCAACTAAATCCAACACCCTTTCGCCAACTATCTTCTATTAACGGACAACCCTCAGTGGGAGTTTTTTTTTGATTTTCTAAAAGTAAGATATATCAAAATTGTTGCCTGAAAATGTAAACCAGGGGGCCTATTTCACAGATCATACATCACTTACATTTCATACAACATACAAAACTGTCACACATCATACAATTTTCTGTTTCACAGATTCCACTGGAAGTATTGTTTGAAATGTTCTTAGTTGTATGACGTTTAATCTTGAATGACAAATTTCATTGAAAACTAAATAGTGTCGTGGATTAAACCCAGACACCATATAAGTGGATTACAAGCAAACAAAAAACTAAATAATCGAGTTCCTCAATAACGAAGAAAAAGATTGTTTCGAAATTATTGAGATTACTTCAGCTATTATAAGACAATTTTTCCAAGTAATACATGATTTTTAATAAAAACAATTTTTGACGAACTAGCATTCCTTGTTCCTACATGTCTAATTAAAAAAAAAAAGATGAACAATCATTCATTATTGACTGATTGATTCTTTATTGTAGCTAAAAAGTACATTTATATTAAAACTACATTGCACAATTTACAGAGATACACTACCTTGCCACTGAAAACTAAATTGCAAGAAAACATGTTAATAAATTATTTAGGATTTTAGAAGGAAAAGCTACCGAAAAACCTTCATAAAAACAAAAAAAAACGAAATAAGATATATCGTAGATACGAGGGATGACGGAAGGGAAAGCGATGGCTTATATTTGATTTCCATTACAATTTGGTAACAAACTTGATATAGATAACAAACATATTAAATATAATAAATCATTCATTACTCAAAAAATTATAAGCTCAAAAATGCTTATTTTTGTGTATTTTCTCATTTGTGAATTTATTCATTTTTGTAGTAACAGCAGTTTGAAGTGCTGTATGAAATGTATGTTCAAATTTGAAAAAAAAACTGCTGCATGATGTGTACGATATTTTTCTGTGAAACAGAATCATACAACTTTCCCACATTGCCAGTGTAAACTTTAGGTGATACATGTTTTATTACAGCGGCTAATACAACAAATCTGAGAAACAGAAATCAGCAGAAGTGTCGGAATCATACAATGTTTGAGATGTATGTTCTGTGAAATAGGCGCCAGATGGAGATTGAGATTTCAGTGGAGGCATCTCTATCTGCATGCTGAACGTAGTCAAAACATTTAACACGTTATTCTCGCAACCATGTCTTGTCTTGTCGGTGATCACTGTTGCTTGAGAACGACTTTATTCTATATTGTGTTTTCCTCGGTGTGAATGAAGGATTTTATTTTTTGGATTTTAGCCGGAAATCTGAGAGAAATTTGGGTTAAAACAACAAATCTGAGTTTCAACGTCCGCCAATTTTAGAAAATCCGTTTTTTTTTTATTTCTTCGTTCAACTGGAGCAGTATAATGTTACCTAATGATTTTTGATCTGAGACAGTGACAAGCTGCAATGATTCACGTTTTTTTTTACATTTTGATATAAAAAAAAATTATATTATTTTTCTTAAATACATATTCATGTTGAAAAACAAAATTGGCACCAAATATTTAACCACGTGACCACGAACAAAATTCCCAAAGAAAAGCAATTTTTCGACGTTCCAACTGAGTGTAATGGAATACTGTCCAGCGAGTAAGCTGCGTTTTTTTTTTGTTTGTGTTGGACAGCCCAATGAAAGTAGACAATAGGTCTGTTCCCGTACTTTCTGCACCAAATTATGAAGTGTGTAAAATTGTAAGGAGTGGGGGTAAAAATATTTAAGAGAGAGGCAAAATCTCAATAATGTACGGGAACGCAATTTTAGCAATCGAGTAAATAATGTCATTTATACATACGTACATACATACAATCATCACATACATATACACGAAAAGAAAACCAAATGCACAAAAAAATTTGAGTATTTGACACATCAATTGATTTTACACAAGAATAACAAACAACCCACAGAAATGTCCTTTGTTAAAATCAGAAATGACGTATTACAGAGATGCTCGACCTCTACCTCTATTGCCCCTTAAAATTGTTGACAACTGGTTTTTATAACGTTTTCTTAAACCAAACTGACCAATCAGAGGACGGCGTTTACGTTATTTTGTGATTAACCGTCAAAAATTCATGAATATCTGTCAAAAAAGTACTAAAATTCGTCGATGGACTAGATGGCAATCAGCTGTGAAGTCGGCTATCTCTGTAATACTTCATTTCTGGTTAAAATGGGCAGCGTGGGGAAATTTTTTACTCTCTCCAGAGAACGCTCGTTTGACATGCGACCCATTTTTTTTTGCATACGGGAACAGACTTTTTTCTTTGAAAATGTAACGCTCACATCTGGCGAGACTTGGCAGCACTAAGAAGAGCTTCAAAAAGTGTTGCAGGAAAAGGAGATCAGATGGCATTGCTTGTTGAATGTTCAGAGTGAACGAATATTTAAGCAATAAAATACGAAGTATAAATTTAGTTTGTTCTCTTGACTAAATTAAATGTTGGCGTTAAGATTTTTTTTTGTGACAAAAAACCATCGAAACCAAAAGAGGCTTGATAAATAATACGGGGACTATTATGTGCCATCAAATTGGTGTGGTGAACTGAGCTCCGTTAGAGTCGTCCCGGCATAAGAGAGGTCAAAGAGAAAAAATCAGCGATAAATTTGGTATACAATGCTATGAATATTAAATACGAACAGATTTGTAAATTGATGTTAGAAGAAAAAGTTTAAAAATCGGGGACCAAGTTTCGCAAGATTCAAATAAGGGTTATCCTTGGAATATTCGTTCCCGGTTTACGCAAGGGTGTAGACCTACTTTCGACATTGGATCTATCCTGCGAAGTGTTTGTGTGTGAAGCTCTGCGCACAGTAGGCCTACGCTCATGATCCATTCCCGGCAGGATTCATCCCAAGCATTTGTTACAGAAGACCTAAACCTAAACGGCGCCACATAACCCCCACATTTGATTGAACAATGGCTCTCTCGCGTGACAATTTCCCTCAACGTTAGATGTCTCGAAATTGAGCCATCACTTGACCCCACAGATCATGAGCATGACACATAAATATAGACATTTCCCACTTAACAATCCTAATCACATTTGAAGGCGTTGTGCACATCTAGTTGCAAGCCCTGGCAATTATTGAATTATTCGTTATAATTGCGTGCCGTTTTCGTCTCAGTAATTGCCTCGCATTGCTCCAGTCAGTCCCCTGAGTCTTGAATTCTGCCTAATTTCCGCTTTCCCAAACATCTGTCAGTCATAATTTTCAGTTCAAAAATGTCACAAGAATTCACTCCAAATGCCACGCTCACATTCCCCAGAGCGCCATGGCAGCCCTTCTGTCCGTCTCAAAGCTTCGCGACAATTAGTCATCGGAGCTCTCTTCAAAATCAAAGCACACGCAACGAATGCCTTGGAGTCGGGCCTAAGGCCAATTATGTCTTAATAGCTTCGGAATGGATCGTACAATCGCAATCAAAATTTACATGCGAACCGCAACTTCCACTGCCACCACTCCCTGCTGCTGCCCATCACTCCGGGAATGACATAATGACGAACGGAGTCATTATCAATTTTTTTCTGTCTTTTTTTGTTCTCACAATTACACGGTCAGAAGGCAGTGTGCGTCGAATGAGGCTCGCATTCGATTTGGTTGGACACCAGCCGCAGCTATTCTGTATTCACATGACATCCGCACGTCTCTCTGCATCGAGCCTTATCTATCTAGCGCCAATGGCAGTGATGGCCAGCCAAGCAACGACCGGCCTGCGGAAATTGCTTCTTACTTAGCGTGCGCGCTGGACAGTCTCTCCTCTGGGTTCTCGGGTGTAGTATGACTTCCTCCTCAAAGACAATCGACCATCGACCAGGTACTACACACACGCCCAGCGGCGCACACAAATGTGCGATACGAATGGGGTATTGAGTGTATCGGGGAGGCTGCTGACGGAGAATTAGATTAGGAACTGATGTGTATGCGCTACTGCATGCTGTCGAGTGGAGCACAGCCATTCCCCTCTGTGGACGGAGTCTCATCCATCGGCATCGGCATCAGTGTCGGTGGCGTTGTTGTTCCTTCGTCTTCGTGGAACGGAAATGCGGACTTCGTTTTTGTATTATCTCCTATTAGTGCTGGTTTTTGCTCTCTCTCCCAGCACTCCTCCTCCTCCTTCAGCAAAGCCTCTTGCCCTAAGGGCTCCTGTGTGCAACGGAGGGATAGCAACGAGTTTAATGGATCTCTTCCTCTTTACATGGTCCTCGTGTGTGTGTCTGCTCCCTTGCAAAAAGACGAGGTGGAAGCATCCTTGTCTGACGGAAACAACGGAGCTGAAGCCAACAAATTGGCTATGAAGGTGGGATGCTATTCAATTAGAAAGCTTTTTGCAGATGTGCGCCAATCGATTTTCAATCTAATCGCGAGAAACGTCGGTTTCGTTTTGCGCTCCCAATCGAAACAGAACGGTGACACTCCGATTGGAACGGGCATCCTCTGAAAAAGAGTGTTTACCAGAGCGTCTGACAAACGTAAGGTGTGACCTGCCCGCGCTTGTACTTCCGGCACTTGTTTGCCTGCGGACAAGATGTTTGACTAGACTCCGGGTGATTAATGCTTCGCCGCGGTGCGGATAATTTGAAGTTGCTGCACCCATTTCTGAAATGAACTGCTTCATCGACGGCAACCTGTTCCTGACCGATCACAGAGTTTCCTTCTTGACAGCGACTGTCGATCGATCTGAGATCTTGGGAGAGGTCTGGTGGCGGTTGGATGGAGGATGATCCTGTGTGAAATAAATGAATGGGTGCAGCGCGCGCACGCGTGCAGATGATTAGTGTTGCAGTTGCGGGGAGCAACCCTCGCCGCACCATGCTCCCATTGGAGCAAAATACGCTTCTAGGAAATTCGTCGAAATTGCAGCGTCTACAGAAGGAACCACCGAGCCCAACAAAGTTTGCAGACACATTTAAGAACGTTCTTGAGACCCAGCGCTGTGCAGTACGTTAGGGGCACTAAATGCAATCCGAAATCTTCTCCAAAAAGGAAAGCCCACACAAACTCTTGTTTGCCTATGCGCCGAGAAGCGCAAGTAGAAACAAGCTGCTAAATGATAACAAACCAACGAAATACAACGCGACTGACCGAAGCATTGACCAACATCGAGCAGATCTAAGACTAAATGAAGGGATTTCGTAGCGCCCAATGTCATGATGTTGATCGAGATCGATCCAGCTGCTAGGAAGGATGCTGTGTGATCCACGGCATTCTGGGCCCCATATCGTCTCGAAGCTTCTTTCAAAAGACCGCTATATGAGGCAAGAAATTCCACACACAGCACAACGAACCGTAGCTGATAAGCAAGCAAACTAGTCCGAGCTCCCAGAAGGTTTTACTGGTGACATAAGCGATGATCTCATCTCGAAAACTAGATCGCTGATGGGACTGCTGATTTGTCACACTTGCTGAAGTGATACGAAAGCAGTCGACTGAGAACGCACGCGGCTTTCACAACAGGCGTGATGAAATTCATTGACGTGAATCCCATTCCGTATTATTACCTAATTACGAAAGGTACCTTGAAGCTTCGTTAAATTTCAAAGTATTCTTTCTGGAAACTTCAGAAGCACAACGTCGTCAACTGTCATTGCCGTATGTAATGGGATACTAATTTCGCTCCGCACTTAAGTAAACAAAAGTGAAAGAAACTTATCGAAACTCAACGAAACTTAATGTAAGTTAACGAAACCTAACTAAAGTTGACGAATCTTAACTAAAGATAAGGATTCTTAAGGAAAGTTAACGAATCCTAACGAAAGTAAACGAATCCTAACGAAAGTGAACGAATCTTAACAAAAGTTATCGAATCTTAATGAAAGATAATCTTCGTAGATAGAATCTTAACGGAAGTTAACGAACCTTAACATTGAGAACCGAAACTCAACGAGACTTAATGATAGTTAACGAATCTCAACGAAAGTTGTCGAATCTTAATGAAAGTTAACATATCTTAACGAATGTTTATAAATCAGAACGGATCTTAATGGAAGTAAACGAATCTTAACAAAAGTTATCGAATCTGAATGAAAGTTAAGGAATCTTAACGAAAGTTAACGATTCTTAACGAAAATTAACGATTCTTAACGAAAGTTAACGAATCTTAACGAAAGTTAAGGAAACTGACCCAAGTGGCTACTATGGACACGGCGTATCATTCAGTCGATTGCTTGAGTTGACTTAAGTCTCCTTATGTCCATTATGGTTACCCCTTTAGTCTTCCTATGACCAGGGGTTATATAATGTCATGGGAGATAGATCTAGTGTACATGTGGTATATTGAACTCCAAAATTTAATCTGCTACCGCCTCCGACTCCATTCTAAGACACAACACCCTCCGACGAGATAGCAACATCCAGGAAATTAATTTAAATGTCATTTTGCCCATCAAGCAAATCTCAGGCACAGAAGAAATGCCCTCAAGAGCACGCCGGTGATCACACTTCCTGAACTCTTCCTGTCGCGCCAGTCGTAAATCTAAGCCTACACCACGCACAGTATTCCCTCTGCAAAGCAAACACGGATTACAAAAGCTATGAGCTCACGACATCTTTGTTAGTACTCCCCTTCCGCAAACGTTTAACGACACGACACCTCACAGACCGCAGCTGCACCTGTGATAAATCTCCCCCTCTGGCACAGAACAGTCACACAGCCCGAATCTGTGCCGCATGTGTGCCCAGCACCTGGCACAATCAACAGAACACCAGGTCATTGTTGGGATTATTCTCAAGACCATAAAGAACCGGCCAAGTGAAATAAAAACCCTATCGGGCAATAAAAACCAAAAGCCCCTGGCATCTACCACGCCCGGCCGAAAACTGGATGCACACGGGCAGTCCTAATTAATTTGTGCACTCTAATCCGGGATGCCTCCTTGTTCTTGCGATGCGATGCTAACAAAGTCAACGAAAACTTTATTGACCATAAAATTTAGAACAGCAGCAACAGACTGGGCCGCCAAACTGAGACGGTCCGTTCGGTCGGGGTCCCAGCACATCACGCTCACCCTAAACATCATCATCGTTGTCTTCGTGGTCGACAGAGACCCTCCCTCTCTCTCTTAGAGACAACAGACGGATAATTTGTTTCGACTTCAATTGAAGAAACCCCAAGAAACACACAAAAGACACACGAAAATCAGGAAATGCGGAGGGGGGAGAGGGGAGATGAGGCCGCGATGCAGGAGAAGATGAAAATGCCTCTCAACGCCGGTATCTTGGCAACCACCCATGCTTGACGTGGAAAACGATTAAAATCTCTTTGTCCCTTCACGTGTATCCGACCACCCGTTCACAGTCGCGTCTCGGCACCCAACCGCCGCGCCGCGCCGCGCTATGAGTGGCACACATGGAGCCATATTCGCAGGAAGCCAAAATGAGAGTAAATCGGCCCTGAACTTCGGTTTGTTTTCCTCGGCTCCGCATTCGCGTTCGAGTCTGCCGCCGCAGTCACCGTCTCACGTTACTCACCGACCGGGAAAAAGGCAACAAATTTTCCTAATTAAAGCGGCGCAGCGGAGAACTCGACTTTCCACTGGTTGTTTGTGTTTTATGCGTTTGACCCCGGCTGCCAGTTGGAGTTGGGTTCACGAGAAGGCCAAACCATGCCGGAGATGCAAGCCAGCGATAAGCAGAGAAAATTTCCAGAAACTAAAAACTCTCAGTCGCCGCCTCGCCATGCCTCGCATGCATCTTCTTCACATGACGGCTCCCATTTCGGAGTGGAGATAAGGAACCGCTCGCGCTGCCCGGAGGGAGCGAAGTCTTAATCATTGGTCGCGGTAAATTGATTTTCTTTCAGCAGTACCCCCGGCGGTGGCCAAAGATCACCGAGATGCCTTAAGTGAGCAGCGAGTGCGTCGAGAAGTGCATTCACTCGAGAGTCGGTCAATGGCTGTGCTGGCCCCTGGAAATCAGATATCAATTCATGATTCACTTTAAACGCAATTAACATTTCGGACCGGGGGTAGGAGAGTCGAGTGTTCCCATCCAGCGAGTCCCCGCTTTGATTGATTTGCCTGAAGCAGTGACGCGGGCGAATTGACGGATTCACGTGGGCGAAGACATTCGATGTAAATATTTGGTTTATCCTCCTCCAGCACGGCTCCTGACAGGCGTCGAAAACTACGTGATGCGGCAGCAAATGAGTTTGGAACGGGGCAGTAGGATGAGGGAATTTCTCGGGAGAGACTTGGCGGATACATCTTTTATTCAGTGATTATCCAAATCTGACAGCTGACAGCTCCCCATTAGCTCTTAGGCGGCGCTATGACGGCTGAATTGATGATGGGAAACCACGTGTCTCCTGACTCTACTCGCCTTTCGATCGAAATACGCTGAAACCTGTGGCAGTTAGTCGAAGAAGCGACAGCAGTCAAAAATGTCTTCACAGTTTGATGAGATGTTTAGGGAGTGCTGTCAATTATTGAATACGCACATTCTGGCGACTCCATCAAGGGAAAGGAGACGGTGCAGACGGAAAACCAAGTACAGGATGCCGGATTCCAAGCCGTGTCACTAACAGTTTTTATTATTCAGTAGCTTTTTGCATATTTCACGCCCTCATTAGAAATTTGCATACGACTAAATTACAAAAGAGAATGGGGAATAGTTGGGCCGATATGGTGACTTGAGTCAACTTCAGGAATCATGTGAATGCAGAGCAATGATGCACTGTGACTATAATAATCACTTCACTCACTTTCGTTAAGCTTCGTTCAATTTTGTTGTCCAGTGGAGAAAATCAAACAAATCAAATACATGACAGTTGACAGTGACAGGACATGACTTTAGAGGTAGTATCTTGCCAGCATGCTCGACCAATTCAGAACTCCGGACTGTTAAAGAAGAAACTTCTATCGGATTGAAGAGTTAACGTTAAGCCATATATAAAAAGTAGGTAAGGTAGTGGACTTATGTAACTGTGAACTGTAGAACCATAATAACCACTTCGTTCACTTTCGTTTAGTTACGTAAGCGTCAATGAATCAATTTTTTTTTTATATCATGGGTTATTTTGACAGTGAAAGCTGTTTTCCGCTGGAAATCTTCACAGAAAGTCAGTATCATATTGGAAATATTCATCGGAACGGAAATATTCAAAATGTATTTCCAAAGTGGGTGCAGTGGGAAAAATAGTGGGTTTTTTTTGAAAAGAAGTTTTCGGCCGAAATGAAGCATCCTCTGTACTCAAGTTTGTGCAAAAAGTTCGTGAGACTGATATGCTAGTGGACATAGTCCCCGTCATCGCACAGATGAGAATGTGGCTGCTATAGCTGAGAGAATCAGTGGACAATTTTTCGAGGCTGGGAAAAATTCCGCCGTCAAGGGTAGGCAATGGTTACAGAGTCATGTGAACCTACTTTTTTTTTTACATGGATTTAGACGGCTTGTTGTTCATGCAGGATAGCTTGCCATAGCACCATGCCACAATCAATCATCGGGCACCAAATTCCAAAATCGTGTTCTCACCCGTCTTGGCGATGTCAAACGGCCGCCTCGGAGCTGCTATTTGACCCTTTTTTACGGAGGACCGATGTTATGCCAACAATGCGGAAAAGATTCAAGCCAATATCATCAGCTACAGCTCGACACAATCAGAAAGGTCTTCGGAAATTGGGGTGACAGAATGCGCTACTTCGAAGCCAGCCGAGGCAGCCACTTGAACGACGCTGCATTTCATAATTAATGCGAATGTTTGATCTTACCAATAAAGCCATAATGCGAGATGACCGCAATGTCACTTTTTTGGAATACCTACAATTTTTACGTCTGCTACTCACTGTGGTATTTAATGTAGCCTGGGTAAGAAAATGTAGCGGGCGTAGAAACAATCTCAATATATATTTGAGATGTCAATTTAACATCAGTTCAACTGTGCTTGCATGTGAAGAATGTGAAAACATTCTAAAAGGACTGCAAAATCCAAACGTAACAAATGTAGATAACCCATGAAACGATCCGGACGTGAAGCTTATTCGTATAACTACGCGTGATTATTTGAGTCTGCGCTGCCATCTATGACCATAAAAGATGTTGGTCCAACCTGATGATTGTGAGTCACATCCCTAACTTGAAGTTTTCTTGGCAAACTTAATTTGACACTTCTTTGTTTCAGCGGTTGACAAATACAACCATGGAGAGATACACAATTGAGCAGCGCGTTAAGATTGTTGAAGCCAGCACACAAATAAAAATGCATTTCGTGCAGCATAATCCACCAAATGTGTCCACTATCGGTAGAATTATGCGGAACTTTCTGCTAACCGGGTCTGTAGGAAATGAGAACACCCCTGTGCATGCTCGCCCAGCTTAAGCATCCACAAAGAAAGACTGTTTGGTACTTGTTCGAAAATGAGGGCGGCCAAACTGTTACCGTGAATGGTGTTCGATATCGCGAGATGATAACAAGACTTCTTGCGGCTAGAAATTAAGGATGTGAACCTGTACTTCCAACAGGATGGTGCCGCTTGCAGCATAGCCAACGAAACAATGGCTCTTTTGCGCGAGAAATTCAATGGCCGTGTTATCTCACGAGGTAGCCATGTTAATTGGCGATTATTGATTGATGATTTGACACCGTTGGACGTCTTTTTGGGGATATTTAAAAGAAAAATTGTACGTCAATAAGCCAAGATCAATTCAAGAGCTAAGGGATGAGATAATTCGTAATAATAACGACATTGAACCTCAATTATGTTTCAGAGTCATTGCAAATATGGACCATTGACCATGCCGAGCATTTAACTGATATTTTGTTTCACACAAAACAGATCCTTATATCGTAATAAAAAATATTAAAATAATTCTCTAAAAACTTTTTGTTTTACAGTGGACTCCCCCTAAGTTGAATTGTCACGGGATACCAAAATTTTTTCGAGTTAGAGAGAGGTTTTTGTATGGAAAGTTGAGGGAAATTTATGTAAAATATGGCGAAAAAGTTCGAGTAAGGGAGAGTTTCGACTTAAGGAGAGTCCACTGTATTTTCATTTCTATTTTTTTACAATTTAATTTTGTTCATTTTGCTTTTTTTTAAAGAAACTTGTTTTTGGCACTCCTTGTGCCCGAAGTTCGTTTGTGTGAATTATAGTTAGGATTATGGAGCAGGATCATGTTACCTCTCATAGTTTCAACTATTGAGCAAGTGGAGCGAGATAGAGACAATGTTGTGGTAAGCCTGTCATTTCACAGTTGTCCCACGCAACCAACATCAAAAGTCGAACGACTGTTTGTACAGCGAAGAATTCTAGGAAATTAATTGGAAAAGCTACGTCGCAGTTAACCTTAACAGCCGAAGTTCTAAAGAAGAGTCGCATAGTTACCGAAGAATACACTACGAACGTGCGTATCATCAGAAGTAAACAGTGCCAAGAGTTTCCATCTCCTCAAGAGTTTAACGACGGTTTGATACTACTCTGGAGTTTGGAGACAGCTAATCCCTCTGCTCCCATTGCAATGACTGCGGGGATGGAGGCGACCTCAGTCACTGTCCCAGTTCCGTCGAGACACAGCAGATACACATTTCGTATGTACATCTTTTCTGACATATACTGGTTGGCTGAACACCACTCTACAGTATGTCACAATGAGTTGCGGGGGAGTTTATTTCCCAGACAGGAGGACATAATTCTCACTAACGGGGTGTATGCGAATTTAGTCGCAATTTGAGCCTTTTTTTTGGCTCCAAGAGACCGAGAGACGACTTTTTAAAAATACCTCCTCCTCCTAAAATTGACACCCTTTAAATTTTCTTGCGACTTTTGGGGAGATATTTTTTCCATGTAAATGTACTCGCTTCAGAGAGTGAAGTGGCACATTTTCCCTCCCATCATCTGAGGTTTAAAATTTGTCACATAAGCATAATTTCCGCACGCCATTATTTGTATAACGTTCCAAGTGTTGTCACAAATGTAAACCTGGAGCACTCAGGCATATGTCTCTCGTTATTGCATGCCGATATTGAACTGAATTATCTCTAACACACCACTCATGTGCCCCAGCTACTGTCACTACTAAGTACAGCCGGGTTGATAATCTCGTTCTTGGGAATTAAATATTTCTGTTTTTACACAAATGTGAATGAATGATTGGGAAATTTAAATAATTCGGGATTACATATGTTATTTACAGGGTAAATTTCCAGTTAAATGTGCAATAATTTTTCTTTGTATCTATTATCTCACACAATTGTGTTGTCCTGCAAGCGTCCCGTAAATGAAAAAAGAAACGAAAATGTCCAAACTAAACACGAATATGACAGTTGTATGCAATGAAAATAAATCAGCACATGCTTTTTGCTGATACTGCGTCTACTTAAAGAGACAAAGTATTCTGAGTATGACATTTATAGTGCATGTTGTTTAGATAACACACTCGTCAGAATCAGATCAGTGTCCTTTGTAGATTCTGATGAAGATCCACAATATTTGAAAATAGCTTTAAAAGGAATTACTTCAAAGGAAGGGAATTGTGTTTGGGCACAAAGCGACCATTCCTTAAAGTCTGTCAACAATTAATTCCTAGTTTAAGGAACCATTTAAACACACACAAAAAATGTGGACAAATGAAATTTGTCCAAGAAAATAAGAAGATGCAACTAAAAGACTTTACTACTCCTAAGCATGGTGAAATGTAGGGAATGCAGAAGTCAAACTGGTCTTTGCAGACTTTGAAAAACACAATTTTTTAATTCGATGTCGAAGCTATCCATCCGGACTCAAAAATTACTCAACCTGTTCGTATGGTCGATTTATTCTTCAAACAGAATTCTAAAAATGTCGAAGATTCAGTCGAACATTTTTTCTCTGCTTTGGGTAACCTTGGCAAGACCTGACACTTTTCTTGAGACTTTCTCAAATTTTTTAGCGGCAACCCTGCTGACTAGGACATTAGTGAGACGCTGCTGATGCCTTTTCCAGCCAGTTAGTTCCCAGGGGCTCTATGGTCACGAGCAGATGTTAGGTTCCTGTTCAAACGCAATGTTGCTCGAATTGAAACCATCTTCTCTCCCCTGAATGATCTGGAAGAGAGCCAATACATTTTTAGAACATTGAAGAGGACACTCTCCCACTCTTGAATTTCCAATCAAGTCGTTCAGCATTTCAATTTGTCCACGTTGTTTGTCACACATAATCCCTCTTTTCAGCCTTCGAGAAATGAGTGGGGCTTCGAATCCCTCTCCACTCCCACGGGCCCAACATGACCGACTACCTCCACAATGCTTCCATCTTATCTCCTTCATGCAACGACATAAAAGCCAACCAGTGGACTTTCATATCAGAGGAAAACTCAATTGATTTAGAAAATCCCCCCAAGATTTATGAAATCTGAAAATTGATTTGATTTGCAATCCCAACCAACAGAGTGCGAGGGCCCCTCCGCGGTAATCCTCAGCCAGTCGTTCCCATGACAAATCATTGTTCAAATCTCCTGACAAAGATAAGAACTCAATTCTCGTCGCACTTCCATCAACAAACATCCTTTTTTGGGAAACTTTTCAATTAAGTAGCACTTTCACACGGCACCATCCCCACTCCCCACTGTCATGCCCCATTTCCCGTTGAATATCAAAATTCGGAAATCCAATAAATATCAGAAAGGATATCGACAAAATCCCTGTTTGCGTTTGCTGGCAAAAAACAAACTCTCACTCGTACAAGCCGCCGAGTGACGTGAAGGACGCAATGTGAATAATTTCTGTATTTGCACAAATGGGGTGCCATCGCCAGCCGGCACCAACACTCGGCTATAATCCACCAAAACATACGATTTTCGTCCTCGTTTTTCTGCTTCGAACAATAAAAGTAAACATCCATCCGCATTGTCGCATAGAAGGCTTTCCGAAATGCAGGGACATCGAAATTCGTTCCCCTCACGGCGACTGTGGCAGGACATCGCTTGCATTTTTCACATTTTCCATAATTCAATTCATTTTCTCTCGCCGCTCTCATTCGATGGCATAACGCATGCGCCAGGATCTGATGCACCGACATAGCAACCCTCGATGCGTTACGAATTGGATTCGTCATCCTCCTCTCTTGCCACAAACCGGCTTCAGGGAACACACAACAACCGGCATCGTTAGAGTGAAAGAGAGCCAAATGGCGGCAGGAGGAAATTGTGGATTGTTTGAATGTCCTTCCAGTCTGGCTAACTAAGGGTAATAATCTCTGCTGTAGTGTTGCCAATGTGGGAACTCTTTTTTTATGGAATGGAAGGGATTTTTTTTTAGTCACAGTTATATTCTTAAATAGTGGAAATGCAGAAAATCCGAAGAGGAAAGGCCGCTTTCACACTCGCTGGATTCATCGCTGAGTTTTCTGCCAAGGGAGGTTGAGGCAAAAGGTGTAATTCCATTGAAAAAATCTTGCTTAAAACGGCCAAAACTGACAACTTGTCAACTGTCACATGATATAAAAGCAGAAATGAAGTATTACAGAAATGGCCGACTCCACAGCTGACCTAGCCCATCGACGAATTTGAGTGCCTTTTTGACAGATATTCTTGAATTTTTGACGGTTAATCACGAAATAACGTAAATGGCGTCCTCTGATTGGTCAATTCGGTTTAAGAAAACGTTATTAAAAACAGCTGTCAAACATTTTAAGGGGCAAAAGAGGTAGAAGTCGGGCATATACTTAATTTCTGATAGAAAGTTTAGATCGACTCCGCCGATGAAAGATGGCGCATGAGTGCTTGCTTGGTTCACGTCAAAATGTTGCGCCCTGTTATTGTGAAGGCGAACGAATTATTCTACTTTTGCAATCATGTCGAACAAGCTCGGTAGTCCAAGGCCTTTAAAATGAAACTTCGATCAGATTAAGAAGAGTTAAAGTTGAGGCATAAATAAAAATGTAGGTAAGGTAGTGTGATTATGTACAATGTAGGTGAGGTAGTGGGGACTTATGTCACTGCGATCCGCTGTACCATCAGACGCACAGGGTAGTGGATAACTTGGTTTAAATGCGAAAGCCTGTGCCCCAGATTTTTAGATCACAAGTATTTACAAGGCTCTACACTTTAGGTTTGTGGAGGACCCGAAGACAAACAGGGCAGACGTTGTCAAACTTTGACACAAAAATTGGAAATATTCGTAAGGGGCTTCTATGAAAAACAAACAACTCTGAAGATTTGACTTCAGTAGATGACATATTCGTCTGTTTAGTGTAGAATATTGTGGTTTACCAAAAACGTGTTTGTATCGTGCACATAACTTTGCCAGACATCTGGAAGTCAAGGTCTAGACTTGCTCTCAGATAACGTTCCATGAATAGATCGAGCTTCTTCACATTTTGTTGCACTATTCTATTCACACACGGAATCAACCACCATCGACCACCTACACGTATCCTAAACATCAAATATTTTCACTCCAGGCTTCCTCTCCACATCGCTCAAGTTCGTATCATTTTACCATCACGTTTATACGAAATTTCTGATGTGAATTTTTAAGTATTTAAGTACATACATGGAACATCAGAGAAAGGAAAAAATGTACATTGGAATTTAGATCCAGAAGAGGTATTTGTGCCCTCAGTTTGGAATCCGTTTGAGGTGGTCACGTTAATTGTATTTTGAATTTAATTCGGGATGTGTCATGGTGGACACTAGGACTGCGATCATAAAGATCTTTTGTCTCTTGGTCTAGGATTTAAGACCTGGCTTCAGCAATTTGAAAACTCCCCCTAAATGGGATTTCTTGGAACCCTGTTATGGAAGTTTAGTTTATCATTTTGAAGCAGCCTCTGGCAAGTCGTGAACAGTCGTTTAAAACGCCTGGCCAGTTTCCGCAGATGCCTGTAGTGGTGAGGCCCATTTTATGAATTTATGTGGTAATTATGTAGACATGCCCCGTCCTCATTTAGTGCTCTAAATAGGACTCTTCGGTCATCTTAGTTGAGTTCTTAAGCTTCTGTGGCTTTTTAAACCGGGAAAATCAGGAATACTCTAATGGGTGTTATTAAAAAATGTGACGATTGTGTTGAGTCCTAAATCCTTTACACTATTAAACACGACGTTTTTTCCTTATCGAAACCCCTGCCGTACCATGCTGAACTTTCTTGTGTCTGTTCAAGTTTCTGTGTTTGTTTTGATGAAAGTATACCGTCTCATCAGACTTTTAGAACGCTATCTTTGAACGAGAACTTGTGAAAGTATAGAACTTTGTCGAGTGATGTGAACTACGACAGCCAATTATAAAAAGGACAAATCTCAGGCATCGATAGTTGAAGAATTTCGGAATGTTCTGATATAAAGATCCCTAGAAGTATGTAACGACAGTGAAAGCTCTCATAGGCGAACAGCGTCAGTCGCAGTACTTTGGTCCGGCTAAGAGAGTTGTCCTCCTTGGGGAATGTATGCAACTTCCATTTAAGATCCACGGTTGTGAGAAATTGTCCGCCGAAGAGAGTTCTCCGTAATAGGAGCTTTCACTCTATGAATTACTTTTTCATTTTAACACGAATCCTTGCGATCAATTTGTTCTTGCAAGTTGCAGGAGGTATGTTCTCTGTCAAAATTCTCAAAGAGACCATAAATAGTCACGTATGACTTAACTCGGTGCGATGAGATGGACGCGCGTCTTCGAGCATACAAGCTGTCGTTTTAAGCGTTTTGTCCCAATAGACTTGATGACGAATGAAAGGAATAATTGAATTCAAGTGTTTATCGTCTAGGCATCATGAATGTGTATTCTTTTGTCTCCTCTTTCAATTAATTCAATGTGCCAAACGCGAGAATACTGCGGAAATACTTTCATCTTCGAATAAAGTATTTTGTTTTCTATGAGGCGCCCCGACACCCATCTTTATTGCATCTAATTTGTTTGCGTTCGGATGAAATGTGACAGACGCGGTGTTAATTCAAGGAAATCAATGTCAACTAGCAAGCCACCATTGCGTCCACACTTGTGGAACAGGAATCATTGATAGCTGAACTGACAATGATGAACTTATGTATTCTATTGATTTCAATCAATTATGTACACAGCAGCAGTGGAACTGTTTCTTCTCTTGATTGCAGAGGTATCTAAGTCATCATCACTAAGTCGAATTCTAATTCCAACAAGCCCCCGAATATGTTTTCCTAAAGGCTCTTAGAATTTACATAAATCTGAGAAGACAAAGTCGATCTTCTCACATGAATCATAGTTGCGCGGACTATAATTGTTTGTTGCCCAGATAACGAAGCATGACGTTCAAGTTTACGTCTCGAAGATGAAACACTCCATTGAGTCTCATAGGGAAAAGAATGACAGAAGCAATGTCTTTCAAATATCATGTGCAAGTGTTCTTAAATTAAAACATGCGTAAACAAAGATAAGACGTGGATGCATTCACATCACACTGTGCTCGGAATAACCCTATGATACATGTTTCTTTATCTATTGACGTTGGAGTCAATTGACGTATTTGTCGAGTTAGTGGTTACTCACTAATTTAAAGTTTAATGCTAAATACGGAGTGACTGTCCGATACATAATAAATAAATGGAACTATCAAACAAGAACCGCAGGGGTTTTGGTTTATCAAAGCCTTGAAGGATAACCAAGATGTTCTCCATCATCCTAGTGCCAGTCAACATCATACGAAGGTGGTGCATTGCCACGAATTGCCAGCAATGGAGAGTTAATGTCTTCTGGTAGCGAGGTCCGACAACGAGTCTCTTTCTGAAAAGATTATTAAGACAATGTCGAAGGAAATATGTTTAAGTACGGTGGACTCTCCCTGTGAATCAACCACGAAGCAACTCAAAATCAAAGCCATCAATTTCTCGACAATTAACTACCAAGAGTACTAAGCACTCGCAATGGCAAGTCTACAGACATCCATTTTGCGTCACATGAGTGAAAAATCCTTCCTATTTCATTGTGTGGGGAAAAATCGAGGCTATTTGAGCAGACTTCGTTTCATTTTTTATTTTTCTAATTTCAAAGCAACCCGGCGCCGCCGACTACTGAATGAAAAGAGTCACATAGCCTTGTGTGTCGGTAACTGGTTTCACTAATTGGGTGGCCTGGCCGACGACGACCAACCAACAGCAATGGCATCGGCATCGGCATCAGGAGAAGTGTGTTTGTTTTTCATTTTCCCAACAACAAAACAAAGGGGGTTGCAAAGTACACAGAAAGAAAGCAGAGAGAACAGAGACAAGAAGGAAAAAAAAGTGCAAATCACCGCAACCAGGGGGTTGATTTTTCTCCAGCCGTCGAATCCTGTGATGCATGTCCAGTTAGGCGAACAATAAAAACAACACCTCACCACGGTACAGTACCCATACGTAATTATCCTCAAATCGAGGGTGATCGTTACTTCCCAGCGCGAGGGGTGCGCCTGCTTTACCCAACTGTACTTGCACCCCGCAAAATGCGAGGAAAATCACATTCAATATGCAAACACTCAGACTCACCTTATTGGTCAAAACGATGCCGTCTCGTCTGGAGTACAAAAGTTGAGATGTAAAGTTTGTGTAGATTGTAGACAAAAAAAAAATTATCCAAAAACGGTTTAGAAATAGAGTATTTTCGCACAGGCTTTTGTCTGATATCGCTGACACGTAATTTTCACGAAATAAAGGACTTTTCACTTTCCACCCACAGCCTACGAACTTGAGAGCGCACTTCGAACAGCACAACGATCTGCGATTTTCTGTTTCCCTTCTTTTCGGGGAAAATCTTTTCTTATTTTTTTCTTTTTCAAAAATTTCTTCTTGTAACGTACGCTTCGACACTGCACTTCACTACTGCGTTCTGTTGTTTTCTATTCTTGTGTTTTCTTTTTCTAGCTTCTTTTTGCTTTTTTCTTGTTTTTCACTATTCAACTGCGCTACACACACGCGAGACCCGACAGACTCTACGAAGGAATGAAAGGAGAAATGGAATAAATTTCCGATGATGCCGTTGCTGTCGGTGTCGCCCATCCACTGCTTCCAGTTCCATTCACTCCAGAATTCCAGTTGTCTGCTGTGTGCATTGCCTGGAACATGGAGGCACTGTTGGAAAGTTCTTGTTGGAGGGGAAATCGAAGCCCGACCCGAGGAGTCCAGCGAATGCCTGTTGGAACATGAACTGAAATGCGATGTTGTGTGATGTAAGGGAAACGAAAGAAAAGAAAAATACATGGAATTGATGGCGCAATTTGTGTTCTGTTCAACACACATGCATGTGGACGGTGAACGATGGTGACCGCGACGGGGATGACGACGACGACGCGACCAGCAGCGCAACGGCTCGGGCTTTGTTTGGATTTCGTGTGTTGTTATGGGAAATGTAAGAGAGTAGTCCATTGCACTTTTCACTTAATCTCATGTAGCACTACCGAGTGCGGATTTAAGAGAATCATGGAAGCACAACGCCTACGTATGTGTTGTTGTTTTTTTTTAAATTTTGAAAAGTATGCATTTTCCAATCGTTGCCACAGACGGCTTTAAAAATTTAACAGAGCCAAGCTGAAGACAGGCTAAGAAACTGGGAGATGCACGGTTTTCTTTTAGTCAGTCAGTTGTTAAATATGTGGAATCAAACAAAATATGGTGACTTTTAAACCGTTGGGGAGAGGGGAGCACCTTTGAACAGCACGTACGATTTTGTTTTTGGTCTTCGAGGGTACCCACCGTTCAAAGGCCCCCTCTCCCTTCCAGTATGCTTCATGTACTGTAAAGGAACGAAAAACAGTTTCGATTTCTCATAAATTACTTCACAGCCAGAAAGTAGTCAAAGACAGTATGAAAGTTGGCTGATATCCTTATTTCTTATCTCAGGCTGACCGAATACACCACCACAAGGCGAAAACCCCGACCTAGACACTTAAACGGTCGGATTTAAAAGCTGCCGAAACATAATATAATAATAATATAATATGGGTGGCGCGACAGTCCGAGGTGGACCTGGGCCTAGCTTTCAGCAACCACTCGTGTTGTGCGTGCTATTGTTCTTTCACGCGTGGAAGGGACCTACAGTTTAATGCAGACTCCGAACGGCGAATTTGAGAAGCTTTTTCTAGACAGGAATACTCTTTGAGCATTCTCAGTGACTCGACAGAGGTGGAGTCATGAATTATCAAAGGTGGTAAATTCGGGTATCGAACCTGGCACCCTCTGCGTAGGAGTCGACGCACTTACCCACTACGCCACGGCGACCACCGAACATACAATTTAGAAAAACTGTTGTTGGTATCTGGTCGAGCTTTATAATAATAATATGTGTAGATAGCGCTGTAGTTCGAGGTGGATATGAGCCTATCTAGATACTCTCTCACGAATGAGTGCCTTCCACTCTACAACCTTATGTCGACTCCGAACTGCGAAGTCTGGGAAACTTCTACTGTGTATTCGATTCTCAGTGATTCGAGAGAGGTGAGGCTACGAATAATGGCTTTGGAGACATGGAACGTAGCAGCCGCCTTACATAACCAACAACCTACCTTAGTGGTCCGAGCTAGTCATCGACTTCGTCAGCTTCTTCAGAGGATAACAACACTTAGTTGGAACGATCACATATTTGAGGTCGCCAAAAATGCTGCGAAATGTTTAGGTTTCCTTAATCGATGCAAGAAATATTACATCCCTTCTGATTTGGCTTTAATTTATACGGCGTACATCCGGACCAAGCTTGAGTACAACTCTCATATCTGGTCTGGTGCCCCCAAGACCTCCCTACACCTACTTGATAGAATCCAAAAGCGAGATTAGACGATCATCGACGTACCGTCTCTTCTTTGTCCGTGTTATATCGTTATTGCATACGGCATTCCTCCTCTCCATGAATTCACCCGCAATACCCGTCTCGTCATCAGTATACCCTTAGGCCTACTTTCGGACGGACAGCTAAATTCAGAGACTGGCTCTTCAGCCGCACTACATGAATATGGAATGCTCAGCCTAATATTTCCCACAGACTACAACCCGCAGATATTTAAGACTAAGGTGCACAGGTACCTCCTCTCATCACGTTCGGCCCGGGCTGTGTCTTGACCTCGGACACATAAGGGTATTAACAATCCCTTGAGCACGAGCAAATTATAAAAAAAGAAGAAAGGAATGATCAGTCCTTTCAGAATCCGGGGTGCATAAAGGCGATCTCTATGTTTTGTTCTATGTTCTACGAGCAGAACTGCGCTGACGACGTTTATAAATTGACATTGAAGGTATCGATGAGTTCGATACCGACCTTGATGGAGCAACGAGAGTTTTAAATTGTCATCCTGCACAACTTAACGAGTTTGTCAGGCGGCCTTAAAACGAAGACCTACCGAAGCTTATTCTCCATCGCATTATTTGTTATGTACACTATATTTTTAATTCCTGTATCTATAGCTCTCAATTTTGTATAAATATCATTTAAGGGCAATTTATAGCATATATCGTGCCTATTCGTAAAAAGTCAAATCCCCAGTGCTCTGCTGACTACTTAGTATTAATAATATGCCAGGGCTTAGCTCTCAGCAACCACTCGTGTTGTGCATGCTATTGTTCTCTCACGCGTGGTAGGGACCTACACCTACACGCCGACTCCGAATGGCGTAGTTGAGAAGCTTTTTCTAGACAGGAATACACTCTTTGAATATTGTCAGTGACTCGAAAGATGTGGAGTCGTGAAATATGAAAAGTGGTAAAGTCGGTTACCGGACCTGGCACCCTCTGTGTAGGAGTTGAAGCACTAACCCACTACGTCAGGGCGACTTCCCTGCTGACTACAGACCAATTAGTATTTTGTGTTCTCTATCAAAGGCATTTGAAAAGGTACTATCTTCTCAAATGCAAACTTTTCTGCAAGACAATAATTTACTCTCCAAAAGGCAATCTGGTTTTCGGAGTCAGCATGTGCGAATCTGCTGTCCTAAAGGTTTCCTCTGACAAGAATCTGACAGAAATGATATTTGTGTCGCAGTCCTACTAGATTTCTCCAAAGCCTTTGACTGCATTGACCATTCTGTCCTTCTTCCGACAATGAAAAATAAATTTAATTTCTCGAATTCTTCTCTTCCCTTCACTTGTGTAGTGAATATCTGCGAAATAAAGTACAGATGGTCATCACTGAACTTGGTCACTCTAATCCTAAAGCTTTTCAAGCCGGGATTCCTCAAGGATCTGTACTAGGACCTCCATTATTCTGTCTTTTCATGAATGATATTCCAGAGATTGTTGAAAACAAAATACACGGAATACATGGAAGATGCCGTTGCTAGGATGAACGAAGATCTTGACAGTATTTCAAATTGGTCTAAAGACAATAAATTGAAGCTCAACCCCATAAGACTGTGTCTATTGTATTTTCACTCAAAGAATTTTGTCTTAATGAGTTTTCACCTATAGTTCTTGATGGCAACCTCATCAATGCCATCAGCTCTGTAAAGAATCTTGGGTCTCATATTCAGTTGGGTACCCTCCTTACATGCTGTGATTGTATTAAAGATTCTCTACGGAAAGTTTATTGCGGATTCCGCAGATTCCGATATTCAGCGTTCTATCTGAGTCCTATTGTCAAAATACGATTGATCAAAACCCTTATTATGTCCCATCTTTTGTTTAATTGTTCTGTGTATCCGCACTTAGGTTCTGTTTGTAAACATAAGCAAAGTGTTGCGTTTAATGACTGTGCTCGTTTTATTTATAATATTCTCCAATCGAGCAGTGGGGCCAACTTGTCATCGTCTATTTTTGGTGTGAGGCTTGATCTATATTTTAACCTTAGGAATATCTTAAAGCTGTGTAAAGCCATGAAAAGTAAATAAGTTTGTAGTTATCTGTTTGAAATGGTACAATTTGCACAATCTAGTAGAGGTAAAACTATTATAATAACCTCTTTCAGACATTGCATTGGTGAACGATCCGTTCTCGTACCTGCAATTCGTGCCTGGAACAATCTTCCGCATGTATTGCAGATAATCAATTCTTACACCGCCTTTCAGAAAAAACTTCTCCAACTCTTATCGGATAACCTTATCATAAATTGACCTGAATCCTTTCAAATCAAAATTGATTTGACATGTTGTTCTTACATTGATTCTACTTAAAGTCACATTATAAAATGTAAACAATTATTTAAAGCCGTCAAATTTAAAATCTATACTTCCAAAAGACGAATTGTATTGCAAATTTCATTAAATAAAATAAATAAAAAATAAAATATGAATACCTGATCGATGGTGGGCTTCCCTGGCCTGAAGCCCTATTAGATTATAGATTTTGTACAGGATATTAATGCGACATGTCCCTCTGTACTTGGCCCCGCAAAGGGGTCTCCTATTTTGTGTAACGATACTGAGATTTGACTCATCGGGCATGCTTCTTCTCCTTTTACGGATGAGGTGGAGCGTGCACCCAACCAGATCATCTCCAGCTGGCTTAAAGATTTGAGCAGACAAACTGTTCCCACCGACAGCCTTGTTAGACTTCAGTCATGCTATATTGCAATATCTTATTTCGTTCATATATCGGGACAGAGTTCTCGCCTATCATCGTCCTGATTGATTGGAAAATGCAAAAAATTCCTCATTACAAATTCTAGTTCCCTTTAGCCAGCGCGTGCACTAAGGACTTTCATTGGCGACAAACTTCTGTGCAATAATCATACTCCCCGTCTCTCTCTCTCTCTCTCTGTCTCTCTCTCTCTCTCTCTCTCTCTCTCTCTCTCCCGCCGAATGTCAGATCGAAGTCCCTCTGGAGCCATTGCCAACCAGCTTATCGCACGAATCAAAACATAAACCACACGAATTTATTCGAAACAAACCCTGTTGCGTTATTACGTTCAATCATGCAGAGCCTGCCACCTAATCGGCTAAAGGCCAAAACCAACACAAACACATTGCTCCTGTAGCAACGTGCTTGTGAAAGCACAAAAACTTTCCCACTTTATAATGGCCATAACCTACTCACCAACGCCCGTCTTCCGGTACGGTTCTTGGGCGAAATCAAAGCGGGTTGAGTAATGGTCTCCGCCAAATTAACGACACCGAGTCACGAGACAATCTTTGCCACAGTCCAAAGTAGATCTTCCGTGAAATTGGCTCGCGTGAAGCAGCCTCAAGACCAAGACCAGTAATTAAGAAACAACCGAAAGATAAGCTCGAGCCAATCTCAACCGACAACCGACAAAGCACGTGTTTGAACCACAAAACTCGATCAATTTTCTCTGTGAACGCCACACCCACAGGAACTCCGCCACAATAGACTGTGTGTAACTTAATTTCCTTCTCGTGTCGTTAATCAAATCTTCTCACTTCGGTCACGCACGTCCGCATGCCCGAAGCGCCTTCCAGCAGCGATTGATTCCTCAACAAACCGAAATTAAATCAAAGTCAATAAAATAGACCATCAGCAGTCGTTCGATAACAAACAGTCAGGCTGTTCACGGCCGGCCTCCATCTAGATGCACAATCTCACAATTAATAACACAATTTCAGAGATGCCCATAGAGCCGACCCATGATTACGACAACGCCTTTCATCCTCGATCCCCGATGCTGTCATAAAAGACGCATCCAATTCGATTCACTCCGCCTTCATGGGCAGCGCATGGAGTCGTCGTCGTCGTCGGAGAGATATAAATGGTTTACTTGATGCCAATTATCAAGTTAACGCATCACTAATGATTAATCGCATTGACTTTATCGACGCTGTCATCTTGACTCATCGAACTCTGAATCGAATAAAAGTGAACCGATTTCTGAGCGTCTAGCTTGACCCTCAGATCAGAATACCGTGAGTCTCGGCTTATAGCATCGATGTGCCATCATATTCGGTTGTAATTGGTCATCATCTTGCGATCGTTGTCACCGTTAATAGAAGACGCGCCGCCGCCGCGTAAGAAGATTGTTGAATTTTCCGTTAAATTTCCTTCTGTCACAGACTCACTCCACTTTTTTCTAGAATTGGATTAGTTGCACTCTGCGGCGCGTGGTCGCCGCTGGGGACGTTGAGAATCCATTCCAGACCAAGCTGCAATTGTCACTCTGAACTGTATGGCAACAAATGTCACACATGCTGCGTGTATGTGCGATTTCTTTTCGCACCAAGAAGTCTGTCTGACAGATGTGGCGTTAGGGGTTTTTTTTCGCATTTCAATCAGTCGCTGGGCGTGCGTATTTTGGGCGCATGCAATTGTTCGGAAGGGAAATTGAGGATTAGGACGAAATGGGATTTGTGTGCGTGCATTGTCACGCACTTGAGTTGAGGCGACGAACAATCGTCGCTCTAAGATGAGCCCTGCGAGGTGGCGCTGTCGGCAGGAAGCAGATGTCAATTGCGAGCAAAATCCCTTGGCGATTGTTCGAGGAACTGGGAGTTGTTTGCTTGGACTGGGTTTTGAAAGAAGGTCGCCCTAAATTCAGCCCTCACTCCTGTGGGTGGTGTCTGGAGGCTGTGTGTCGAATGCGGAAAATAAAAGACCTCGAATTTTGGATTAGAGAAATTTGTAACACGGACATCATCGTTGAGCTATCGTTGACTCAACTGCAACCGAGTGCGAAGATGTTAATGACTTCAGTGGGTGCTGAAGGATCGCGTACATAACATTTACTTCATCACTCTTTATACACATGCCAGTGGAGCCCTTGATCAACTAATGGTCCAGTGGGGGCATACCGAGCTCCAGTCAGCAGAGAGAGACATCTTGGGGCCTCAGGTCTAAAGTGTGGTGGAATGGTCCGTTCAAAAGAGGATGAATAACTGCGAGACTTACCACCGTGCTTGCGGCGGAGAGAGGTGCTTATTTGGATTTGCTGTTTGAGGCAGACTTTGGCAAAAAGTTGTAAGTCTTGTCTGTAAAGGCGAACGTCTCATAATAGTTGCCGCAAAGCCGGGAATAGAGATGCTCTTGAGGTAAATGAGGACAAAATAAAATGAAAGAGAAAGAATCTATCCATCGGAATCAATCATCTAGGAGGAGTACATATGCATCGTATAGTTGGTCCTGACCACGGGGAAGATGAATACAGGAGAAAGATGGGGATAAAGTGCGGAAGGTTAAGCTCCGTCGACTGCAGCGCATTCACACTCCGAGTGCAAGAGTCCCAATGCCTCAGCTAAGAACGGTCTCCTAGAAGTTTCGCCTTGTGTACTGTATTGACGCACAGTCAGGCCGAATGGTCAAAAAGCGGAAAAAAAATCTATGTCTCGGGAACTTTAAGGGCTTCCAAACTCAGGATTCAGGATGAAAAATGCATAAGAATTCGAAAAAATGAGAAAAACATATTTTTTAAGATGAACAGATATAAAACAGGCTCCAATCATCCTTTCGAGATTAAAATTAGAACGTATACATATCGACCAACAAAGACCATTCATGTTTGCAAAGTTCTGCTGTATATGATATTAATTATTTTTACGATCAAGAAAATTAATCTTCAATGAAATATAATTGACACAGATATAAGTAAACATTAATGGGGGATCATCCAATTAGGTCGCACATTCAACAAGGAATCTATTTTGTTCATTTCTTGGAACTGTTTTCTTCAACAAATTATAAACACATAAACAGTCAGTAGTAAGGTTATCCGAACCAAATGAGCTGTTTAAGTAAATAAAATGAAATAAGCAGTCAAAATAAGAAAGTTATTTTTTAATTTATATTTATACATTTTTTTTTTTTCGTTTTGGACCGCTGTTCAGCGAGGCTTCTTCCCCTATTCTAGTTTAAACGACTGGATGGCACAGTTGGTAGAGTGCCTGCCCCTGGTTAGCGGGGTCCCCGGTTCGAATCTCAGTGAAATCAAAATCAATACGCTTATATCTGGTTTTCGAGTCTTGTCCAGTCACCATTTGACGTTGGGATCATTGTCACTGGAGTAGCCAATCATTGGTAGTAGTCTGACATGGGCCAATATCAGTCTAAGGGTGCTCGTGAATGCACTAGCAGCCCCTCTACCCAACCTACTCTAGTTTCAACTCCGTATCGAACAACTTCCATAGTTCATGGCTCCGCCTGTGTTCAGCCACTGGAAACGGTCAAAGGGCATTATAAAACATCGCCGTTTGCTGAACAACGTAGGACTCATACTCTCGTTATAGAACAACTCAAGGGGCCTTGGCCCAGATCCACCAGGGATTGTCGCGCCACCGATTTTAATATAGCCAGAAAAATTCAACCAACAAGACTAGTGTCATTGCAGCCCATCTCTGTGTCTGCGGCATTAGAAGGCAATCGCCGGAAGATAAGATCGTGTCGTCGTCGGTCTTACTCTTGTCTTGTCAGTCGTACGGGACGGTGCGACGGCGGCGAAGCATGAGCGATATAAAAATCGCATGAACAGGACTCAAGAGAAAAGTCCTTTGTAGACACTTTTATAAGAACTATATTGATATTGGTTGGACGGCTTTTACATGTACAGTCAATCACAAAAGTAAGTACACAGCATAAAGTTGTCTATGTTTTCAACAAACAAAAGATATGGGGATATCTGGTAAACTCAAAAACAGCGAGTCATAAACCAAAAATGTCACATCACAAAAGTAAGTAAACACAGATGTTAATCACGTGTAGGGATCTGCCATAATACAGGGATTAATTGGAGCTTCTAGCGTGATCAATTTAGTATTCACTAATCAAAAAATGTATGTGTTCAATTATTTGAGCAAGCAACAAGCAAAGCTTAGAAGGGTCATTTTTGCTGATCTAAATTTCGTTACGTTTTTGGTTTGTGGCCCACTGTGCCTATAGTTTTTGAGATATCCTCATATTTTGTTTTTTTATTTTAAGTACACAACTAAGTGCTTTAGAAAACTCCCTTTTGACATTCATTATTGTGTTAGAACGCAGGCACCTTTATGCTGTGTACTTACTTTTGTGATTGACTGTATGATTTTTTCACTCAGATTTTACTACTTCCTTTGTGTGATCCCTTTTGTGTCATCTCCTTTGACCACAGTCCTTTGGAAGGCCCTTTTGTTGAACATACAGGAACGTGCGTTGGACTGTTATACTTTAGGTGTAAGTGGGCTGAGTGTTATATTTTTTTCTTTTTAGGTGCTTTTTCTTATTTTTGAGATTTTTGAAGGTGTGCTATTTTTTGTGCTCATTCATCTGGTCACCCTAGACAGCAGTTTTAGCTAAGGACACAGTCCCCTCCATGATCATGATGCCTGTCGAGTAAAAAAGAGAACTAAGATGCCAACTTGGTCTAAAGATCCCTTGATGTTCAGTACCAAAAATTACAATGGGTCCTTGTCACCCACGATTTGGCTACAAAAATGCCCATTCACATCTTGCGACAGTCCACCACCCCAGTTAGTTTCCACAGCACACCCTCATCACGCAAATACTCAACATTCACATCGGTAATGTCCCACGCTTCAGTGATAATCCTTTTTTATTTCCAGCAAATAAAAAACAAATATGCAAATCGCCTCACCACTCTATAGGCAAATCCAAAAGCCAATAACTGAGGACAAAGCCTGAAATGTTCACCCTCTTTATGAGGCTGAGTTCTACACACACACACACACACACACACACGCGTCCTTGCCATCGACATAACGCCATCAATCGGACTGCGACACAAGCAAAAGCAGCACACTACGGATTCAATTTCACTCGAGAGTCGTCAAGTTGAAACGTGTGCTGTGCACCCTTTCCCGGGCGATGTCGATGAAATATTCATTCATTTTGCACATTTCATCCTCTTTAAGTTCGTCGTCCTCGTCCAGCACGTGAACTTTAAAATCCTTCCCAAATGAAATATTCCAGGACTAATCTGATACGCATGAGGTGCTGGTGGCTCGGGCGGACGACGCGACCCTGCCCGTCCTTCAGGAGCCGATTTATGCGGAATCAGTGGGTACTTAGTGTCGCATTAGGCCAGATATTAATGACTTTTCACTCGGAATGTATGAAATATTCAGAACGGAGCCTTAGTCACTCGAAATGTTCGAGCATTCTGCAAGGAGTGCGTGTGTGTGAGTGTTTGCAGAAGATTATTATGATAATGAGGATATTTTAGTCCTTCTTAGCAGTTGTCTGTGCGAATTTGTTAGTCATCATCGATGTGAGGGCGAAATTTGAAGTGGAACGAGTTTCCCATGTCAGTTTGATGTCCCTTTGTGTAGCTGGGAGTTGCGGCAAGTTGCAGAGTAACGCAAGTCATGTAGCGGTGTGAGTAGATGAGATGGGAGATCTACGGCGAAACTTACGAAGCAAAGGACTTACTTAAGGTAGAGCTACAGTCCGGGATGGACCTGGGCCTCAACCAACAAGCGTGTCCAGCCAGATCGATCTTTAGCTGGCTGTCTCCAGTTTCACACACATTGTTGGTGGAGGTCCCTTTCCACCTGAGTCGCAGTCTTCCTCTACTACACCGTCCCTCGGGGATGTATTCGAAGACTTTCCGAGCCGGAGCATCCACTCTACATGACCTAGCCATTTCAATCGTTCGATCTTCACTCCTCTGGCTAAGTCAATGTCGCTGAAAAGCTCGTAAAGTTCGTTGTTACATCTTCTCCTCAACTCACCATCCACCAAAGTGTTCCTCTCAAAGCATCCCAGAGCAACTTAGTCTGCTTTTGACAAAGTCCATGCCTCTGCGCCATATGGCTGGATGGGGACGATTAAGGGGCTTATAGAAGGTTACTTTGGTTGTTCGAGAGAGCGCTTTGTTCGTCAATTGCTTTCTTAGCCGAAGAAGCAGCGAGTAGCTAGAGGTATTCTTCGTTCGAGTTCAGAGCTGATGTTGAAGATTGTCTGAATTTATAGGGGGCCCTATCTAGAGAAAGTCTTTAACTACCTCAAAGCTATATCTGTCGATCTTGGCGCTCTGTCCGAGACGTCGGTGTTGGGTGTCCTTCCTCGTTGACAGCATATACTTTGTCTTGTCTTCATTTACCATTAAACCCATCTTCGCGGCTTCCATTGCAATACTCACAAAAGTGCCATTGACACCACGCTACGTTCTTCCGTTATTGTCAATATCGTCGGCATATGTGAGTAGTTGGACGGGCTTCTGAAAGATTGTTCCCTTGGTTCAAGAATGAATGGTTCTTTCTAGACTGATGTCGCAGAAGTCGCGTGAAGGCACGTCGCCTTGTCGGAATTCTTGTTTGACACCAAAGGTCTTGGTTAAGTCTTTCCCGACCTTGATGGAGCAGTGTGCATTCTCCACAACCTGACGAGTGTAGAAGCGATGTCAAACCTAGACATTGCTCTGTATAGCTCGTCTCCATAGATGCTGTCAAACGCGGCCTTGAAATCGATGAAAATGTGGTGGATATCGATCTGTTGTTTCTGGGGTTTTCCCAAAATTTGGCGTAGTGGTATGGATCAACCAAATTGTAGACGAACGGCTTTAGGCGTTCAGACAACACGGTAGATAGCACCTTGCACGCGATGTTCAGAAGACTGATGTCCAGTGATGGGACTTCTACCACTTTTTCCAATGTTGAAAAACCTACCAACCTTAACTCTTAATCTACCCGATTTTGTACATTGCTCATCTTATCCCTAGCATTCTTCTGAATACGTATTAAGATTCGAGAAAAATTGGCTTGTTAGACTCTAAAATTAAAATTTTAAAATGCCACCAGTTATAATAAGTTTCTGATAAGTTTTGTTTCCACAAAACACAGTGAATATTGAAGATCTTAATGTATTGTGGATGAAAAAGAAACGACTGATGATGACAATGTGCCTTCTCCTTCTTCTTCTGGTGGCGCTACAGTCCGGGGTGGACCTGGGCCTCAACCAGCAAGGCCCTCCAGCCGGCACGATCTTTGGCACCAAGTCGATTGAGGTCCTTCTCCACCTGGGTGCGCCATCGGTTACGTGGGCGTCCTCTATAGCGTTGTCCCACTGGTTCGGAGTCGAAGACTATTCGGGCTGGAGCCGTGTTGTCCATGCGCTCTACATGACCAGCCATCTTAGGCGTTGAATCCGTAGACGACTGACTAAGCTCATGCCGCTGTACAGCCCGTACAGTTCGTGGTTAAATCTTCTTTTCCAACGCAGACAAGTGCTTCTTCATCCGCTTTTGAGATTGTCCATGCCTCCGCACCATAGAACAATACAAGGATGATCAAGGTGTTATATAATGTTAATTTGGTCCTTCGAGAGAGGACTCTACTACTCAATTGCCTCTTGAGCTCAAAGAAACAGCGATTGGCAAGAGTAATTCTGCGTTTAATCTCGATCAATGCTACGGGTATTGTTCGTACTGGTTACTTGCGAGCCGAGGTAGACGAAGTCCTTCACTACCTGAAAGTTATAGCTACCTATGGTGACGTTTTGGCCAAGTCGTCGATGCTGTGCGTCTTTTCTTGATGACAGCATATACTTCGTTTTGCCCTCGTTCACCGCTAAACCCATTTTGGCCGCCTCCGCTTCAATACCAGCTAACGCTTCATTGACGACTCGCTGTGTTCGACCAATAACGTCAATGTCATCCGCCCATGCCAGCAATTGTACGGACTTTTGGAAGATCGTGCCTCTTGTGTTAACGTGTGAGTTCTGCACGATCTTCTCAAGAATAATGTTGAAAAAGTCACATGACAGCGCGTCGCCTTGTCTAAAACTTTTTTGACATTGAAGGGGTCGGTGAGTTCGTTACCGACCTTGTTGCAGCAGAGAGAATTCTGTATCGTTATCGTGCACAACCTGACGGGCTTGGCAGGAATGCCAAAACTAGACATGGCTCGTCCCTAGCACGCTGTCATATGCGGCCTTGAAATCGACGAATAGGTGGTCGGTATCGATCTGTATTTCTTGGGTTTTTTTCCAGGATCTGTCGTAATGTGAAGATTTGGTCGATGGTGGACTTCCCCGGCCTGAAACCGCACTAATAAGGACCTATCAGGTTGTTGACGAATGGTTTCAGGCGCTTACACAAGACGTCAGAGAGGATCTTATAGGCGATGTGGAGGAGACTTATCCCTCGGCGCAGTTGAAGGGATCTCCGACCATATCTTACAGGTGAGTTGGTGCGTGTGCCTTACCAGCACATCTCCAGGTCCCTTAAACAGTTCCGCAGACAGTCCGTCTGCAACAACAGCTTTATTCGACTTTAGTCTTGTTCGCTATCTTGACTTCGTCTAGGTCGGGGGGACGGAATTCTCGTCGATCATCGCCAATTGTGTGGAGTGGAACATGATGATGACAATGTGCTTTAATGGAATTTATTTCGAATTCTTAAAGATGGTATGGAAAACTGTCCCTACAATCTCAGCAATGTGCTGTAGTAGGCAGATGTAGCCCAGAATAGCGGTGGTCTTTACCAAAAGCACAGGATAAACCACCTTAAATTCACAGACCACTTAAGTTTAAAAAAAAATTTAAATATTCATTTAAGCAAAAACATAGTTACCCTTTTAGAAACGACTGCCTCGGAATTATCTTTGACGCCTCTCCAATAAAGCCTAACATCGGCCTTAAATTCATGACAAACAGCGAAATATTGTCTTTCCTTTCAAATCCAGAATCCAATGATTTCGTCTGGATGAACATGTCTTGTCGGACTACTTGCCACACATAGTAAAAAAATTCTCCGTCCGGAGGCAATGTAATGGTGTAAGGATGTATGGACTCTTCCGGCATTGGAAATCTAGTTTTTTTTTTAATCTTAAAGAAAATTTACATTCAAGTGCTAAAGAACTGGGTCTTGGCAATACCTTCATATTCCAACAGGATAATGACCTCAAGCACACATCTTTTCTGGCAAAAGAATGGTTGCTATACAATGTTAAAAACAGAAAAACAGATCAAACACCCTGTTAATCAAACAACCCTGGGCTTGAACCCAATTGGGCATCTGTGGGACCACTTAGAAAGAAAGATCAGAGAACGCTCATTTTCAAGTAAGACTGACTTGAAGGCCATCTTGATTGATGAGTGGAACAAAATTTCTCCAGACACGACTTCCAAACTGCTGCAGATGATAAATAATAGGTTGAAATGTTCGGAACAAAGGAGGCCCGACCAAATATTGGTTATTTATTTCACTTTGGTGTTTTTATTATTCTTTCGCTACTGTTATTACTTTTAGTTTTAAGAAAATCAAAAGTAAGCAATTATACGGAGACTTTTTTTGCTACGTTCTTGTCAACTTTTGTGCTGTGAATAAGTTTAAGCTTATTTTCAATGGAATATGGTTTGTTTTGTATTTAAATTTAAGGGACAGATTGGATGCTTATTTTCATGTAGCCTTTAAGTGTTTTCAAGCCAAATTAAAGAGTTTATCCCAAAATTGAGAGTGGTATTAGTGGTGTACGGAGACTTTTTTGACTATGTGTACTCCTCAGGGCAGCAGTCAGTGGCGGCCGCGGCGTTGAGGGTATGTACGTCGACCTCTACGCGACTGAACCTCGTTTGATTTCCGGTACGACCAAAATAATTCTCACGGCTCCACCTTTTTCGAATCATTGTCATTGAGTAATAACTGTCTAGAAAAAACTTGGCCGTTCGGAGTCGGCATAAAACTGTAGGGCTCCACTCGTGAGAGAACAATAGCACGCACAACACGTGTAGTTGTTGAGAAGCTAGACCCTGGCCCTATACGGGTTGTAGCGACACCCATACATATTATATCTCAGGGCCTGCCTGCATCTATTCTTAAGGGCAACTTCGATCACTTGGTTCCTATGCTGGATGTGTGACTTTGAGTTCTTTCTCAGTGCAGGAGACTCCGAGTCGAAGCTGGAGCAGTGTTTGGTTTCAAGCGCTTGATGTTGCCGATGCAATAATGTCGAAGAATATGTGTACCTCATAGAGTTTGCGGTGGTGTCTCTCTTTCCTCGTAAGATCAAATATCCGACGTAGACTTCTTAGTTCCAAGGCTTGAACTTGAAATCAGGTTTTCAATTTTGCTCATTTTCCTGCTTTTGACTCCCTACCAGAGGTCAGGGTTAATAGAGGCCTTGTAGAGCATTATTTTAGTTCTCAAGCTATGAGTTTTGATCCATTTCGTTTGGACACAGCGAAGCATTGGCATTCACTGAGTTCTCTTTTACCCGGAGGAAGACAAACCGAATCCAACTCGATAGCTAAGTTAGTCTCAATCTGGTCACTGGTGGATCTCTTCTCGCTGGAGAGCTTACATTTGTCTTGTGACAAATTTCTCAAGACAACCGCCATGAAAGTTTCTTTCAAGGAAAGACGATGGTGATGATTGACTGATTTGTAAAAGACCGTGCCTTCTCGTGTTTACAACTCCTCGACAACCTATCTCTTCTGATTCGGACAAATCACATGACAGCGAGTATGCTTTAGCGTAATTCCCAAAGTAAACGAAACTTAACGAAGCTTAAAGAAACTGAGCGAATCAGTTACTATGGTCAGAGTATCATTTCTGTGTATGTGTTCGCTTGCTTCACTTGACTTATGTCCCCTTACGGCCATTATGGTTGCGCCTTAAGAAATTTGGAACTTGAAAACTGAACTTGCAGACTTTTTGCCTCGACTGCATGTGAACATACCTATGATTGCACACCGTTTTATTAAATTTTATGACGCTCCGTATATGCTTGATGCTTTCAACCGCCGACGACGTTGAACTTTGGCAATGATCAAAGTTAAGATGGTTTCAGATCCTTGCTTGGAATGAAAATATAGCTGATTTGTGCTGTGGTTATCTGCTACATCGCGCTCTAAGATAATCCTTGTTGATTGGACTGGAAGAAGAATTACCACCATGCCGGTCTGAAAGACCAGTTCAGTGGACCGCTGTTAGCAAGCGAATAAGGATCACTTTGCAGAGAAAGTTGTACTGTCAAACCAATCTCATTCCAAGTTCTCATCCAATTGCCATCCTCGAATGCATCGTTCATTGCATTTAAACACTCATGCCCCTTGAATATTTAAAAGAAAAAGTAAACGTGTGTTCCTTTCCCACACGTCTACACTACCACATTCTCCTCCAGCCACCTTTCCAGTTCGTGCCTTCAAAAAAGTCATTACTTGTGCATTTTCATGCAAGCAAGTAGCTTAATCCAACGAAGCCAGACCCGTGCAACGTAAGGCACACACAAAACAACACAGAGAAGCGCTAAAATACCCTTCTGCTTGAGGCCTCTTGAAGCACAAAAGGAGGAAAGAAGGAAAATGAAGGAAAAACATGAAACGGAAGAGGGGTTGCGAAGCGCCCTCTCCCAATGCAAAGCAAACACTCGTCAGCCCGTCAAATTTAAGGAGAATAACACACGGCGACTTCGTCAAATGTTGGACCGTGTGTCGCCGAGCGAATTCATTGTCACGGTTACGTACTCAGGCCCTTGCAAGTTTTCTTACAAAAAATAAACTGAAAAGAAGTAAAAACGACGATACAAGTTATTTTTCATGGAAAAAAAATATGATTGCACCCCTGGAAGGAGGGTTGCGTCTTAACCTCCTTTTTTTTCCTAGAAGCCACCACCACCCTACTTGAGCAGCGGTGTCTTCTCATTATCTCTCTGCTTCTCTGTCTCTCGCCGCCCATAGGTCGAGTGTCATTCCACATTTAAGGCTGCCAAGGTTTCGATTCATGTTCAACGACAATGGAGGAGGAAGGCCTCGGCGTGAAGCAGTCAGACCCCTACACACCCTGCAGCCTGCAGGGGGCTGATGTAAACTTTCACACTGTCACATCTCTCAAGTGGAACGAGTCTCTGGTTATTCTCTCGTTGATTGTGGGCGGCCGCGGCATGGCGTTGGATGCGAAGCCCCGAGGGCAGGAATCGCCAAATGAAAGGAATATAAAGAGTTGCCAGCAACAACAAGGATCGCATGGACTATTTATAGTGTCTCGTGGCAGAGATGAGGGGAAGGAACTCGGTTCTGTTTTTGCCTCTCCTTCGTTGCTTTTGCGGTCGCAAAGGTTAACGAACTCCTTCGGTCTTTTAGGGGATTTTTTTTTGGGTTGTTTTTGCAGAAATTCTTCGTTTTGTTGTATTTCTCCTCTGCGAAGGAGGTGGAGAAAGGAGACGCAAATTGGCGTGAGCAAACTTTTTTCCAGTTTCAAGGAGTTGTGTGCCGATTGTGTCTGTGTTCTGTTGGTACAGACGATTTGGCGTGCTCAATGGGATGGATGCTGTCGTCTGAATATTGCATCATCATCGAGAGGTGCTTCGGAAGTCAAGGGCTTTGGCATTGAGGTAGGTTTGAGTTGGTGGGTCTCGATGACGGGAGTGGTGGGTGACAACTTTTTGAATGTTTGACTGTGCGAGGGCTGTTCGCTTTTGTGTGTTGATTGCCTTCCAATTGAAAATGTGAATAACTTTTGGTCTTAAAGGACGACTGCGTGTCATCTAATATGGTCTCATTGTCAGTCAACAGAACCTAAGTTTTTTTTTATTTTCAAATCAACAAGTGATGGCATGCTTCGAATTTGAAGATTTTGGAACCTCGAACGACTGTCAAACCGTTGAATGACAAGAGCTTGTCTCACCCCCTGCAAAGTAGAATCTGGCACGCGTCATCGAAACACATCCAAACACATCAAGACCAACAGGTTCGAGTTGTCACCCTGCAGACAGCCAATGGTCAACTTAATCGTCCTATAACGAAAGTTTGTTCCTTACCGTGCAACGAGGTCTACAGCAGAACATCCCTGGGGGATCAGCAAACAACACAACCTTCAGAGGATCTACAAAAATAAAAGCAAACACGGAACGCAGGTTTTCAGTGGAACGCTGTAACGTGCGCCTTGCGCTGCGTTAGGATATCTCATTGTTCGTGGGCGGCTCTTGGAGTGAAGAACATTCTAATATTCCAGAACTATTGTCTTCTTCGTGTCTTCGTCAACTTTTATCTCTCAATCGGGGGAGAAGATTTCGAGGTTCCAAATGAAGAGAGGCAAGGCTGAATTCCGTCACCAATATAGTTTCTCTTGGGTATAAATGATGTGCTTAGTGCTGTTTAGATGAAACGGAGGCCTAAGATGCGCTATCCTTGGGGATAAATGAAGTGCTTAGTGCGGCCCTGTTAACATGAAACGGAGGTATAATATAAGCTCCCAGGTCTCAAGTAAAGCACACAGGCTAAGCTGACGATGCACATCGTTTTTTCCATAAAATTATTCGCCTCCCCCAAGTGGCAACAAAGGTGGAGAGGTTGGCAGTTTGGCACACACTGTCAACGGATTGAATATGTGAACGCCAGAGGGACTAAAATCATCAGACCTGCAGTGACCCGTAATTACTTCGCCATTGATATGTCTGAAGAACTAATTGAATTCGTAGAGAAACTCAAGTTCCTTGTATAGTCTACGCTAAAAGGGTCCCATAATTGTGACTTAACGACTCGAATGAATGTACTCTTAATCCCATGGTATGAGGAAAATAAGGTCTGCTGTACAGTTCGGTCGATGCCCTGCGTGACGTCAACGCGGGAATTTGTATGTCAACAGAAACTTAAAGGCTGAAACAAATAACTTTTTTCACGTGCATAAAAAAACAACATTCACTGCTCATTTTGGAAGTATCCTTTATAATGCCATCAATGATTCTAATGATTGCAGCATAGTTTCTCTTTATTACAGCATAAATTTAATATTTCTTAAGACTATTATTGCACAATTAACAGAGATTTGGTTATTGGAACCTTACTACTGACAATCTATATACTTCTTAAAAATATGTAATAGCTGATGAGAAACCTCTTCACAAGTTAGACTTCACAAAGAAATAAGGGGGTGTTGGTGTTTTTGCTTGATTTCAAGTCACATTCAACGTACAATTTAACAATTTAAATATTCAAACCAAAATTTTTATCAGTTGCAATTAAATACGTCTATGGATACATATACAATATATAAATAAATGAATAAATAAATGAATAAGTAAATAAATAAGTAAACAAACAATTAAACAAATAAATACATAACTGAATATATAAGTAATTAACAAAATGCATGAATAAATAAATAAATATGTAAATAAAAATAAACAAATAATAAATAAAACGAGTATATAAATATTAATAATAAGGGTGGCACAGTCCGAGGCGGACCTGGGCCTAGCTTCTCAACAACCACTCGTGTAGTGCGTGCTACTGTTCCTTCACGATTGGAAGGGACCTACAGCTTAATGCCGACTCCGAATGGCGAAGTTGAGAAGCTTTTTCTATAGAGGATTACTCTTTGAGCATTGTCAGTGACTCGAAAGAGGTGGAGCCGTGAATTATGACAGGTGGTAAATTCGGATATCGAAGCTGGCACCCTCTGCGAAGGAGTCGACGCACTAACCCACTACGCCACTGCGACCCACGACGAGTATATACGCAAACCAATAATTGTAGAGGAGTAAATGTACAATTATTGGAACTATTTAGATTTTTGAAGTTAAGTGGAGATCATCAGTCTAAAAATACCAAGGCAGGTTAAGATTCATCTTCAGTAAAAAAAAATATATTTTGGGCTATTCGCAACTTTGTGACTTTGTGATGTGACTTTGACCATGATGATACTCCCAAAGCTGGTATGGAAGGATCACAAAGCAAATCTCTATCGAATGAAGATGGTAAGGAAAGTTCAAGTGCCAAATATTATGTATCCTCCCGCACATCGCAGCAAGTATACCCCTAAGAGAAAGTATGAACCGTGGTTTGGTAAAATATGCCATAGAGCTGGGCTGAAATCGTTTGCTTGGCTAAAATTGTTTCACGCCTTCAACACAGAAACACTTAGGATGTCGTATGTCAAAGCCAACCAGGAACTCAAAGCTATATGTAGACGAAGTAAACGGAACTACTTCGAAAACGAGGCACGTAGTCTCGAGCGGTGCAAAATCTCATCTGAGTTCTGGCAACAAGTTAAAAAACTTAATGGAATAAGCTATGTGATCAGCAGAGATCTCAGCACGAATACCCTATTGGAATACTTCAAACGATTATTGAATCCATCAGTAAGCTGCCTTAGTATTCAATATGTGATGCCAGACTTCCGAAAGGATATTTTAGACGCACCTATAACGCAACAAGAACTAATGGATGCGCTTCGTTCCCTTAAAGATAAGAAAGCGGCGGGGACAGTAAATACAGTGCTCATGGTCTGAAAGAACGCCTAACGGACTCCTTCAACATAATATTAAATAGTGGGGTAGTACCTCACAGGTTTAAGGAAGCGCTGATATTCCCTATCCATAAGAAAGGTGATGGGGGATATCCAGCAAACTATCGAGGCATATACTTTTTAAAAGCGTTCTATCAAATTTTCGCAAGTATACTGCAGAGGAGACTTGGACCGTGGATAGAAACTAATAACCTACTTAAAGAATTTCAGGCGGGTTTTAGATCTGGCTACTCAACCGTCGACATTTTTCTTCTGAGTAGTATAGCAGGTACATACATAAGGCAAAATAAAAAACTTTTCACATTCTTTGTTGATTTCAAAGCAGCCTTCGATTCTGTGAACAGTAATGCCTTATTCTATTAATTGTATGGAATCGGAAGGGTTCGATAACAGGACTGCAGTATGGAACGGAGTTGAGTTATCCGATTGGTTCCAAACGAAAACAGGAGTAAGGCAGGGTTGCCCACTAAGCCCAACCTTATTTGCCCTTTTTATAGAGGATATTGTGGATTTTTTTTTCTGGAGGCGTGGAGTTAGCAGGTGTGCTCATTAAAGCTCTCATGTTTGCGGACGACATCGTGCTGTTAGCGAACTCACCGGAATCCCTGCAGTTGATGATTAATCGATTAAGCGAGTACTGCAATCTATGGAGTTTAATCATTAGTTTAGAAAAATCAAAGATAACTTTTAAAAAAAGTGGTGGGAGAGTTGCCTCCAACGAGAAGTGGCGTAGAGCATAAATATCTAGGAATCTTACTTACAAGCCATTTAAATATAAAAAGGCATCTGAACGACAAACTTACAAAGGCTAAAAATGCTATGAAAGGACTGGAAGAAATGCTTCAACAATCCTAATATCCAGCACAGCAGTAAGTTTAAATTATACGAAACTGTATCCGAGACGATAATGCTCTAAGCGACACATGGTTTGGGGGTATAAGGCTTATGAGGAGGTGGAGAAATTGCAGTGCTTTTTTACTAAAAAAATGTTTAATTACATTTATTGTTAACGTAAAATACACTTGAACAGTAGTTGAATATTTTGAAAAATGTAGTTTTATTCAAAATGTCCTTAATATTTTTATTTTTTTTTATTTTGTTGTTTTTGCGAATTTTTTCCAAAAACTATGCAAAAGTATGTCGGAATACTCTGTGATATTAGCTTCAATCCCACTTTTTTTTGCTCTATCAAAAATTTGCCGCTATTATCGTTTATCGGCCGATTCTTCCAACAATTCAACGAGGTTTTTTTATTGCCTTGCCAATAATCAGTGGCTTTACTATGTAATCCTGGCCTTATCTATTTTTCAGCTTGAAGCCGTTTTTTCACCACCCTCAACTTGTGTTTTTTCAGACAACATCAAACCCGACTCATCGGCGTCATAAATTTGGTTCTTAGACAGCTGAAGATAATTTCTTAATGACGCAACTGAGCCACGATCGGATGAAAGTTTTTCCTAAGAGGTTTTTTTAAGGTCCATAACGTGGCTTGAACCCACTTAGAACTGGCATAAAAGGCTCCTTTTTGTTCCTTTAGTTGAGCATGCAATAGTTTCACATTTTATTTCAGCATTTCATAGCCAATTGGTGGATTTTTACCACGCTGTCTCAAAAACCATTTATATAACACTCGTTCCAGACGAGGATACTCGCCTTGTTTCAAGGTTTTTCTTTTCAACGAACTGATTTGTATAGTAGTGACTACTTTTAAGATTTTGTCCTTATTCTTTATTTTCTCTGAAATTGTGGTTTTGGCTACACCGTACTGCTGAGACGAACTCAACGCGCCTTGACCACTTTCCAATTTCTCTTTTTTTCCTTCTGTGATAAGAATTTCGGTTTTACACTTATCAAATTGTATATCTCAATTTACAGTAGCTCTCGTAGCTTGGAACCCAGCTTTAATTACATTCTCAAAGCCCAAAAGCGATTCACCAAGTAATTTTTTTTCAAAATGCATTGGGATTTTTTCCCCAGTTATAAAGCAAGATGCCAACTCACCGGCTTAAAATCTCTATCAACTAGGCGCACCATTTATGATGTTATGTTGTATCAATTAAGATACAAAGACATTTACTGGCTTATTGGAAAATGTTCCAAGTTAAGTACTGACAACAAATTGCTTTTATACAAGCAACTGCCAAAAACTTTTAGAGACATACTACAAACTTTCCAAAATAAAGTGCTAAGGGGAACCGTCTAAACACTTCTGGTATAAACGAAACAACGATATCCACAGAGATCGTGACATTTTATCAATCCAAGATGAAGTTACGAATTTTGCTGTAAGCATAAGCGTCGCCTGGAAGAGCACATAAACTCTGATGTCCTTCCAATTCTCGACGAAAGAAACCCTCTTCGTCGTCTTCACCGTTTGACCTAGCACGGTGAAATCAACCCGCGCTTAGCTGCGGTGTTAGCAAGGACTCTCAATGGAGAATTTCTTGCCAAATGCGTCTAAACCAAGAAAGTAAAATTGCTGGATAATTGTAAAACATAGTTGTAGTGGAAATATATTTTATTTGGAAGGAGGTGTGTTTCTTCTTCTTCTTCTGGTGGCGCTACAGTCCGGGGTGGACCTGGGCCTCAACCAGTAAGTCTCTCCAGCCTCACGATCTTTAGCGAGCTGTCTCCAACTGCGCACACCAAGTCGATTAAGGTCCTTTTTCACCTGGTTGCGCCATCGGTTCCGTGGGCGTCCTCTATTGCGTTGTCCCACTGGTTCGGAGTCGAAGACTCTTCAAAGCTGGAGCCGTGTTGTCCATGCACTCTACATGGCCCAGCCATCTTAGGCGTTGAATCCGTACACGACTAGGCTCATGCCGCTGTACATCCCGTACAGTTAGTGGTTGAATCTTCTTCTCCAATAATCCATCAACGCAGACTGGACCAAAGATTTAACGCAGAACTTTTCTCTCGAAAAGACCAAGTGCTTCTTCATCCGCTTTTGAGATTGTCCATGCCTCCGCACCATAGAACAAGACAGGGATGATCAATGTGTTATATAATGTTGGATTGGTCCTTCGAGAGAGGGCTCTACTACTCAATTGCGTCTTGAGCCCAAAGAAACAGCGATTGGCGAGAGTAATTCTGCGTTTAATCTCGGTACTGGTGTTGTTCGTACTGTCCTTCACTACCTCGAAGTTATAGCTGCCTATGGTGACGTTTTGGCCAAGTCGTCGATGGTGTGCGTCCTTTCTCGATGATAGCATATACTTCCTTTTGCCCTCGTTCACCGCTAAACCCATTTTGGCCGCCTCCGCCTCAATACCAGCAAACGCTTTATTGAGGGCTCGCTGTTTTCTGCCAATCACGTCAATGTCGTCCGCGTATGCTAACAGTTGTACGGACTTCTGGAAGATCGTGCCTCTAGTGTTGGCATGTGAGTCTTGCACGATCTTTTCCAGGATGATGTTAAAGAAATCACATGACAGCGCGTCGCCTTGTCTAAAACCTTTTTTGACATTGAAGGTCTCGGTGAGTTCGTTATCGACCTTTATGGAGCAGCGAGAATTCTCCATCGTCATCCTGCAGAACCTGACGAGTTTGGCAGGAATGTCAAAACTAGACAAGGCGTTGTGTAGGTCATCCCTATGCACGCTGTCATATGCGGCCTTGAAATCCACAAAAAGGTGGTGGGTGTCGATTTGCATTTCTTGGGTCTTTTCCAGCATCTGCCGTAATGTGAAGATTTGGTCGATGGTGGACTTCCCCGGCCTGAAACCGCACTGATAAGGACCTATCAGGTTGTTGACGAATGGTTTCAGGCGCTTACACAAAACGTCAGAGAGGATCTTACCGGCGATGTTGAGGAGACTTATCCCTCGGGAGTTGGCGCAGTTGAAGGGGTCTCTTTTCTTGTGGGTCGGGCAAACGATACCGAGGTTCCACTCGTCGGGTATGCTTTCCTCCGACCATATCTTACAAATGAGTTTGTGCATGTACCTTACCAGCTCATCTCCACCTGCCTTAAACAGATCCGCAGACAGTCCGTCTGCACCAGCAGCTTTACTCGACTTTAGTCTCGATATCGCTATCATGACTTCGTCTAGGTCGGGGGGACGGAATTCTCGTCGATCATCGTCAATTGCGTTGAGTGGAACATTCTGCCTGACAGCGGAATTGGAGTCTTCCTCGCCGTTTAACAATCTACAGAAATGATCTTTCCAGAGTCTCAGTATCGACTGCGAATCTACTACGAGTTGTCCCTCTGCATCACGACAGGCTTCTGTCCGAATTTTGTGTCCATTGGATAGTTGTTTTACCCGTTGGTAGAACTTTCAGACGTCATTTATGCTTTAACACCTCTCCATTTCCTCGATCGCGCGCTTCTCATGCTATTTCTTTTTCTTTTTGAGAAGCCGGTGCTCTTCCCTTCTTTTAAGTTCGTAGAGCTTACGAACCGCTCTCGTGTTCGTGTGGTAGGTGTGTTTGTGGGGTAAAAATCCCTTTCGCTATGTGGGAACGGTCACCAGAGTCTTTTGACGATTCTCACCTACCTACCCTCGAAAAAAAAATGCTTGTAAGAGATATACTTTGCAGTCATGTAAATTGTTCTTGGCTTTTACCCAAGATTCAATTTCATATACCATCTAGATCACTCCGTACTTGGGATATTTTATTTGAAAGGTTCCACAATACAGACTTCGGTAAAAACTAACCACTAACGAGAATAATTCGAGTTTTCAATGAATATGCACAACGTTTGGATCTGTCTCATAACAGACCGCTCTTTAAAAGCACTCTATTAAGCCTTTTTAATTTTTAATTATTTTTTAAATTATAAAACTATTTATTATTACATTATGCACTTTATATTCAGAATTGTACTACTTCAATAATCTGTTAACACGTATGTAGTTTGTAGATTAAGGTAAATAAATAAATGGCACTGTTCTAATTGTATGCGAAAACTGACAACCTACCAAACGAACAAATGAACATGCCCAATCGTTGGCATACATTTTTGGTTCACGTTATCGAGGTTTCTATTGTTCATGCTATAGAGTATTCTCAATAATAAAAAACTGGGTTTTCACGCCAGCGAATCACGGATTCAGGGCTTTACGCTACCCAGAGACTACTGTACTTCAAGCCTATTGAAAAACGAATAAAACACCCCTTCGTTTGGTTCAATGTCCTTTATTTTCCCTGTTGTCACACCGACGATGATCGATATACTGTGTCGCAGTAGTCTGTGACGCGGATTTATATACCGGCGCGCATCTGATGCTACAGCTCGGCCATCCTACATTAGATCTCGTCCCCGATATCGGAGTCTTCTCTTTCGCTACTGTCTTTGTCGAGCCTTTCGTCCGGGAGCTCGCACCAGCGCTTCATCCTGTCCGACGCCATTACTGTGTTCAGCTTCCGTTGCGTGCGCTGCATATGTGGGATGTCTTCTACCACGTACCGGTCGTTGGGGAGCACCTTCGCAACGACGTATGGTGGGGCCTGGCTCGTTCTCTATCAGCACAACGTCGCCTGGCTGGTACGACGTGGGGCGCTGACGACGGGCGTCGAATCTTACCTTCTTCTGCATTTGAGCCCTTTCGATGTTGGTTAGGGCCTCGCTTCGACGCCGTTCCATCTCGTAGGCATCCACTCCCCTCTGCTCTCCCAACTCCATCAGTAGCTTGTCGCCCGAAATACTCCTCGGTCTGTTCGCTAACAGTAGCTCGTCTGGGCTCGCCTTCGTTGTACAGTCCCGCGAAGAGTTCAAACGCCATTGAACTTTTCGAAGGTGCGTTGCCCAGTCTTTCCCCCCTTTCCTGCGAATCCCACTTCTGATTTGAAAAACGAATAAAACACCCCATCGTTTGGTTCAATGTCCTTTATTTTCCCTGTTCTCACACCGACGATGATAGATATACTGTGTCGCAGTAGTCTGTGACGCGGATTTATACACCGGCGTGCATCTGATGCTACACTATAATCTAATTTTCGAGACTTCTCAATTGGCCCGTTTATTGAAAAAGATGATGTATACCTCCCAATACCGCTGGAGCTGGAGAGGTACAAGAAAACCTTGTCAAGTCTCACCTTGGATTGTGCTACAATTTTGCAGCCACCAAGATCATTCCGATAAATGTTTCCAATTAAAACATCAGATCACCTCATAAGTGTCCATAATCCTGGGAACTCGATGAACCTAACCCTCTCACTCGAATAGCTTTCACTTATCATTCTGTCAACAGGACTTCCCCCAGTCATTCCCCACTTAACCCGGTGATTTATGTCCCAGAAGCCAGAAGAAGAAAGGTTCCGAACCGAGCCGTCACATCTGATTATCCAGAGGCGAGCAACAAGGAGCGAGAAAAAAAGGGAAAGCCTTCCACGGGAAAGGGGTTGCCTTGCCGCAAAGGTGTACCATCATTAATGCCGTCCGCATACAATATTCAAAGCGCATAATTGTGTGAACGCAACCAGATGTAGCCGACATCGAAACCGACAAACGCTCACGTTCCTCAGGTAGTGACTACGTGACACCAGCAGTCAAATACTGCATTTGACACATATTTCTGCTGCTGTCCGTCACCCAACCGCTGCGTTGTGAGCCTCTTCGATTCATAAATATGGTTCCGGTTAATTGGGTCACGACACGACCGATTCATAAGAATGGAGTCGGTGGACATCACAATGATTTGTTAGTCTGATAAACCACAGAAATTTTGACAGCAATTAAATTCTATTTTTTACGACAGCCAAACATTAAAACTGCCCGAATACATCGCATACCAATTCTTGACAGAGGCTGACACACTGACGTTGGGATTGAAACGAGTGAACTGTCAACTGTGCATTAAAGACCGGAAATGGGCGCCATTCAGCCGGCTACAGCCTAGTTACCCGAATCGTTTGGCTAATCCGCTGAATGCTACTGTTCATCCCCACCAGACCCAATTTAGCGAGAGAGGAGGAAACTACGGAAATGTGGGTGATTCGGTCACAATGGCCCACTTACACCCTGTGCGCTGCTCGCGGCTGTTCATGTCGGATTGGGTATTATCCCGGCTCTGGTCAGAGCTGTCCACTTTGTCACAACAATAGAACTCACTTTTTTTGTGTTCTGTCCCACACAAGGGACTGACTTCCATGCTGTCACATGCAACACACATTCCACGCTTCATCTCGAACCCAATTTCAATTGATCCCAAACTAATCACCCAGTCCGACATCGCTTTTGCATTGTCAAACATCGCGCTGGTGTGTGGAGAGAGACGGGGTGGCTGGCGAATCTCCAGAGAATCCCACACAATCCCCCGAGAATCCTCCGCCGAATGGATGGGGTGGAAAATCGATATTGAGATTCTGAATTCGCACAGCGTCGTGGTCGTCGTCTGCCAGTCGGGGAGGATGAAACGCAAGAACAAACAAAAAAAATGTTTCGCTGGCATGCTTGTCGTGCTTGTGGAAGGGTTGATGGGAGACACGGGTGCAGTTGCAGTTTTCCAATTCCTCTTGCACATGCTCGGAGTCGTGAATAACTGGATTCTCGCTTCAAACGGCACGAACAACCGCCATTCCGAGACCAGACACAAGAATTTTGAAATGAGAATAAAAACAGGAAAACCATGAAGTGTTGGGTTTTTTTTCGCATTAAAGACTCTTGTCGGGTTTAAAGGGAATTTTTAGGTTATGTTCGCAAGGGTTCGGTGTTGCCAAATAGGACTTGGGTTCGTACAATTTTACTGGGACGAACTTTATCCCTTAATTTCCTTTGAAAGATAATTTGTTTGACGTTTGTTCATTTTATTAAAACAAGGGGCTGGAAAACGGGTTTTAAAAAAAGTGTTCGCTGATGTAAAGGAAGAAGTTAGTTGAAACGTTTCAACAGACGTTGAAGTGGTGGTGATGACCCAAATATCGCTGAAAGTTCCACTCAATCTGGGCGATTATAGACAAGATTTTCGTACTCACCAATACGAGGGCTTGAAGTATTATAGACTTCGAGACTGAGCTTTGTACGCCCAACCAACTTAAAGAATTGGGCGAATGCACAGAAATGACACATGTGTCAACAGTCGATTCCGCTTTATTGGGAGACATCGGGATAAATTTGTTTGTCTCAATTAGACGACTGTCCCAATAATACGAAGTGGGGAAAGAACGAAGAGAATGGCGATGTAACTTTCTGTTCTTTTTGCATCTGCCCCAAAGCAGGATTTACTGTGCTGTAATCATAATATCAAATTCTCTTGGTTTCGTTAAGTTTCGTTCACTTTTGCTGACTTAATTGGAAGCGACATTATTCGCTGTCTAAACTTACGTAAATTTGATGTTGTCATTTTGGATAAGAACAGAAGAGATTATGGGAAGTTTGAAAACTTACGCTTCTTCTAGTTGCTTTTCCTCCGGTGCCGACGTAGTCTAAAGTTTACTGCAGTCAATTTTTGGCTGGGCCTTAACATGGAAGGTGGCAAGTGAATTACGAGAGTTGTCCGATGAGTACTTAGCCTCATTGCACGATGGTGCCACTGTCGCAAGCGAAATTTATTGTCGTGTCCTACATTCTCGTAGACGGCTACTGTTAAAATTCCAGGAGAATCGCATTCGGAATCGTCCGCGGATTTTAGGGAAATGGAAAAAGAAAAATATCGTTCGTTTATTCGAAATCGCGCAGCGAAAGCAAAGAGCTCTGTGGGCGGTGACTCTGCTCCTTCGATGGCGCCTGTCAAAAATTCGTCTAACGAGTTTCAACGTAATCGCACGTCGGTTTCTGATGAGACACGCCCAGGTGCCACGAAAACTACTACCACGGAGATAACTTGACAAAAACTCACCATCTCGTATTGGCAGACTGCCCATTGAAGGTGAACGAGTTGACTGTGAAAGTAGTCATCTCAAAAGGCCGCATGGCTCATATCCTGCATGAGATATTGGGCTCGCGTAAGTTAGGGTGCCACGTTTGCTCACTCCAGGCAACTCACACTTCCGCGGCCAATTGTTTCCCCATCCACCGTTTTCTCGAGATTTGGCACCGCACGACTTTTTTTTTTGTTTCTAAACTTGAAAAAGTCGCTCGCCGGTCAGATATTTGAGAATGAGGAGGTTGTCACCGCCATGGAGGCCTACTTTTCAGACCTCCAGAAAACGTATTTTTCAGACCGGTTCAAGAAGTTGGAGCATCGCTAGGTCAAGCTAAAAGGAGACTATTTTGAGCAATAAAGCACCACTTTTCCAAAATTGGCGTTTTTCTTTTGTAGTGTAAGGGCTTATCGGACCACTCTCCTTTTTCCTCAAGTGTAGAGAATTCTAAAAGAAAGTTGAGTGAAAACCAACGTAATCTTGTGATAGATTTACTAAGCGCTTCATTTCACGGATAGGCTCGCACTGGCCATAGTTGGTGCGATGAAGGATCCCGAATCTTAAAAGATGTAGGGGTTAGAGTTGAGTGGAATTATTTCCAAAAAGCCAGCGGATAGATAATTCGAGTTACAGTACAGGCCAACATAGAGTCTGCTGGCTAATTTGTAGAGTGTTTAAAGGCCTTTCAACCCGATCAACTTTAGGTTGAAAATAAAATTAGTGGAATTATTTCCAGAAAGCCAGCGGATCGATAATTCGAGTTACAGTACAGGCCAACATAGAGTCTGCTGGCTAATTTGTAGAGTGTTTAAAGGCCTTTCAACCCGATCAACTTTAGGTTGAAAATAAAATGAGTGGAATTATTTCCAAAAAGCCAGCGGATCGATAATTCGAGTTACAGTACAGGCCAACATAGAGTCTGCTGGCTAATTTGTAGAGTGTTTAAAAGCCTTTCAACCCGATCAACTTTAGGTTGAAAATAAAATGAGTGGAATTATTTCCAGAAAGCCAGCGGATAGATAATTCGAGTTACAGTACAGGCCAACATAGAGTCTGCTGGCTAATTTGTAGAGTGTTTAAAGGCCTTTCAACCCGATCAACTTTAGGTTGAAAATAAAATGAGTGGAATTATTTCCAGAAAGCCAGCGGATCGATAATTCGAGTTACAGTACAGGCCAACATAGAGTCTGCTGGCTAATTTGTAGAGTGTTTAAAGGCCTTTCAACCCGATCAACTTTAGGTTGTGAATAAAGGCTGTCAGACCATGGGGAATCCAGTCGAACTCTAGGAAGGAGGCTCTTTGACATTGTTAAGCTTCCTTAATCGTCTAGCTATCTGAGTGGTTTCAGTCCAGGGGAGTCCACGGAAGACCTAACTCGCCAGGTTGTACAAGATGACGATGGAGAATTGCCGCTCCTCCGTTGTTAATGAACTTACCGAAACCCTCTGATGTGAATCGAGGTTCTAAGAAAGGCGACCCGCATGTGTATGAACAATGAAATCTCTTATTGGCGGACACCTTGTTTAGCAGACAAAGCGCAAACATGGACTAAATAAATTCAAATGTATGGATTCTACTTTTTCCTATTGAAATAATTTTCTCAATAGCGGACAAATATGTTTAGCGGACACGGACAGTATATACAGCAGATAAGACAGTCAGTGGAAGATGCGCTTCGAAACCAACCTTTGGTGATGTTGCTCTTTTACTCCCCGCTTTTAGAAAACTCAAGATTTTCTGCTACAGACCTCTTGTTTAAGAAATTTAAATCCATCCGAATAGACTGTGATTGCTACATTGTTCTGAAGGTCAGTTATTATTGCTTCTTGCCTGGATTTTCTCGTCTGAGTGCGAAATCGCTAAATCGAGGGTTTGTCAATAGGTTAATCATCGCTGCTCAGGCAAAGCGCTTTTACGATCGCATGCATAATGTTAATGGGGTGTTTTATGCTTAACTGGCATCGACCAAGTCATGAAATTCTTTCTACCTCTTTTTGTACTTTTTTCAGACCATAGAACGTCTGGCAAGCTGAGTTCAGAATTCATAATCTGTTCTTCGTCCGAATCTTCTGGACATTCCAAGTTATTTGCCGTGGGTGTAGACATGACTTTGTTGGCCCTAGATTACTTTCCTCTTCTTCCAATCGAATTTGTCTAGTTCCTTCTTCTTTATTTTGTTTACTTAGCTAAGCATACCCGTAGACATGGCTCTCTCTTCTTGTTCTTTATTTGGCGCTACAGTCCGAGGGGACAGGACAAGTCCAACAAATCTCTCCAACTAGCACTTAGCTCTCTCTGTTTCTTTAAAAATACTTTGCCCCTATTTTCAATTTCCTAAAGGCATTGCAATATCAAATCATGTGCAATATCAAATAAGTTATTAAGGTCAATTTTAAAATTATTTTCACAGTTCATGAACGGGTCTGAGTTTTATTACAATTTTGTTGATGTTCTCGTCTTCACGCATTTTGGAAATGTCTTTGTTGGAATTCTCTGATTACAAGATTTTCACTTTCAACGACAGTTAGTTTGACTTCACGACACTGTACAGGTCTCAGATCGCGGCGGCGCTTGTATAGAGAAGTTTGAGTCGCACGGCGGAACGGGTGATCGTTTTAAAACGGCCTAATATTTTTTCTATGCAATATTGAGTTATTACAAAAGTTTTAAAAAGGTATTCGCAAAAATATACCAATCTTGAAATATAAGGGACACAGTGGCGTGTACAACTTGACTGAATATGCGTTCGATTCGACGCTGGAGTAGCCTTGTCCCGCCACACAGCAACCCACTTCCCAAGCCTTTGGTAATTGTGAAATGCTTCTAAGGCATTGACTGAAGATGACTATCATATGACACTCGATACGTTAAATTAAAATAAAAAAAAAAACTGGAACTGACTTTACTAAAGGGCAAGAAATATATCACTAAGATGAAAGATCATGCATTCGCGTACAGCAAATTGTCTTCCCAGCATAACTGGTTCCTCAAACATGTTCTCCTTCACACAGCGTGGTCCCAACATCTGATCGTAGCCGAGGTTCTCTCAAGCGACAGCTGCTAGAACTCCTCTCAATCCACTTCACGTGGTAACAGTATCCCAAATGATGACAATCATCCTTTCATTTTTCATGTGTCCTTTGACTGAGGGTACGGGGATCTATGCTGAATGAACGGGATTCAATGCAAGGAGTTCAAACGATTACCTGTGATTGTTATTTCTTCTCAAATAAAGGACCAGCACGCAGCAGAGAGTCGTCGATCGAAGATGCTTGTTACGATGTTAGGAGTATTCCTTTTATTTTTCTTTTCTTTTGATGCAATTGCATTGTTTAGCTCCGACCTGTGGAATTGTTAAATGGGACTCCGATCGAATGGAATGTATTCATATCGCACATGTCCATATACACACGCCATCGACAAGGGGTGCTTCGGGGTATGGGTAGGGGTATGGGTTGACCTAAATGTATCCAGTTTTCTTTTTACGATCATTTCTTGTGTAAACTCGTAAATTTTTCTGGAAATTAAGCAAACTGCGATCAGCAAGATCTCATTTTATGGCATTATCTTTGATCCACAACATGTTCTAAATCAAACTCGACAGATTGTCATGAATTATCCGTCATTGCGAATAATGAAAAGGAATAAATATGCTTAACGTTTCCCCTGCTCCTCTGTAAATTAGAGGATCAATGGAGCCGAGTTGTGTTCTCTGCAAAATGATAGCTGCGATGTTTTAGACGAGGCAGCAAGGCCTTCTTCCTTCAAGTGTCGCAGGCCTGAGAAATAACTACTTAAGTAAAATATGCGACACTGAAACACCCTGTACTCACAGTAGTGCCAAATTTTTACTAACTACTCGTAACAACTCGTTTTTCTTTTTTATTTGTCTGAACTTGCCGGTTGACGGTTTTGATCTTGAAGTCGGTGCCTAATGTTCCACTGGGCAGATACGCATTTGTCCACGTTAGACATCAGCCAGACGAAGAAGACGGTGCGACACATGCAGAAACTACCAGGGGCTTATTTACAAGCTGTTCGACAAATCGTCACGTCAGTGCTATTCGCAGACAATTTAGGGCTCTCATCACGTAACTTTTCTGACGGCTATCGTCCGAGTCGATCCAACTGAATGATCGTCTCTAGTTTGTTTTGTATACAGTTTGAGTGTTACATTTGTCTCAGTCTGTGCCCAGTCTTACGAGCTTTCTGTCACAAAATTAGTGATGTTCACTTAGACATTCACCATCTTTGTTGACAGTCGGGCTGCACTGAAGTCAAAAGGATCCTGATGAGATCAAGGGCTGTTATGAATTTCCGCGACTCACCAAAGTCCATCAGTCACCATATGGTCACACTCTGCTGGGTCCCGGGCAACAGTTCAAAAGCAGGGAACGAGAGAGTGGACGAATTGGCCAGACAAGGGTCTGACACCAGCTAAGCGGACACATCACTGCAGCTACCGATCAGTGCACTACATCGGGCCATAAGTGTCACCATACTTAAAGAAGCCACCTCGTCTTGGCTCGCAAGAGATGACTGTCCCAGGACAAGATCAAAGTGGCCAGAGCTTAACAACGGACCGGCTGATTGGACCGCTACTCGTCGATCGATCGCATCGGAGCAATATTCCGGAAATAGAATGCAGAATCCAACGATCTCTACCGGATTTGCGGTAACGAAAAAGAGACTGAAACGATCCAACATCTGCTTTGCCACTGCGCAGCTCTCCAGAACCGGCGCCTAGCTTCGCCAAAGATTCTTCACAGAGACTGCTGATTTTGCGAATGCGGATATATCGGATCTTGATAACTGTTTGACCAACGACGGCATCCAAAATCCAGCCAGCTAAAGCTGCTTGGTACGAGCTCCTTTTAGAGCTACTCAGCTCGGAGTCTTGGATTAGAAAGGGCTTGGAAGAGCCCTTTAGGCTTAGACCAAACGGCCGCGCTCACAGCCTCAGCGGGTTTACCGACTCCAGACCGTCCCAGAATCTTGGGGAGGTTTTGCTTGAGTCCCTCATCCCTTTAAAAAAAAGCCGTCCATCCTCGACCACCAGCCTCGGATATGGGGGACACACTGTTTTCGTGGAGCACTGCTGGAAGAAATTTTCAAGCATCGCATGTCAGTCTCATTCATGATAATAGTTGATAGATGCATCTTAGTTACAGGATGGGACCAGATATGATCAAGGACGAGAGAGGGATTATTGAATTCCCCCTAAAGCCTAAGGAAACGGCAATTGGGAAGAATTATTCTGCATTTATCACGTCCCTGATGGCATTCGTTTCGACACTCTTTACTTGGGAGCCGAGGTTGACAAAGTCCCTGACTACCTCAAAAGTAAAGGGTTTTCCAATAGGGAATTGACAACTTTGAATTGAATTTGTGAACGTACTCTTTCACTAATCATCACACTGTCAATTTATTCAGTAAACTCAGCATTCACACGAATAAGCAATGTCTGCAAATTATACAAATTTTCTACCGAAATTCGGAGTCGGTGACCGCAACTTTAAGAGCATTAACTCCAATTTTCGTTGAAGCTTATTTTTGGCTCAATGACTTCGTCAATAAGCAAACTATGCCTTATTGGTCGGATGAAAATCCATATGTCCTTCATGAATAACCACTTCATCCACAAAAAATAACTGTTCGGTGCGGTTTGCAGCGGTATTGGGCCATATTTTTTCGTCGACTATAAGGATCGTCACGTTATTGTGAATGGTCAGCGTTATTGCGCCATGATTACCGATTATTTTTATTCCGAATTGGAAGATACGGACTTGGACGACGGCACAGTATAGTGAGCGTGTTATTTCAAGCCAGTCGATTGGCCGCCCCGATCGTGGGCTTTCACGCCGCTTGACTATTTTCTGTGGGGCTAATTCATTGGTTTATGCCAACAAGCCGACGACTTTGGCAGAACTCAGGGCCAACATTGAACGGGAAATAGCAGCCGTTTCAGCCAAAATGTGTGGTCGAGTCGTTGGAAATTGGGTTCAACGAATCGACTGCTGTAAACGTGCCCGCGGTGGCCATATGAACGAAATCGAGTTCCATTCATAAATGTTTTGATTGTACCTCAAGCCGATAATCAAATTTAGGAAATATCTCAAATGGTTTGCGTTTTATTGAGAAAAAAGTTGTCAAGTCCTTATTGGAAAACCCTTCATATCTGCCTATGGTAACGTTTTGGCCAAATCGTCTATGAGTGTATCACTCCGTGAAGCTTGCATATGGTTCCTTTTCCCTCATTCACCGCTAGATCTATTTTGACTGCCTCCGATTCAATGCCAACAAGTGCTTCATTGTCGGCTCGCTTAGTGGCAATCGACTGTCAACTGATCCAGTCTAAATGAAAACCCTGCTTAAAATGTTTTAACCCAGTGTTCCGTTTATTCAAGGCTCCTTTTGTTAAAAATTAAAAAAGGATCCTGCAGCGCAAAAACCAGTTCGGTATTTAAGGCCGATGCCAGCAAAACATTCCCGTCACCAAGACGAATTCTACAAGACGAAGTGAAAACATGAGCAATTTGATTCCGCACCCGATGACTCTAAGTCCAAGCCACTCACGTACCTCTCGACCTCTCAGCAAATAGTTCTTTGATCCAAAAATGACCAGGTGATATGCAAGCGCATGTACATGGCTAGTTGACACATAATTTTTCACACACTCAGCCAACGTTCCGGACACCCTCTCGATCAGAAGTTACCGTACTTCCCGCTTACATTGTCAGCCACCTCCACCCAGTCGAAATTAGCTTGACAAGCAGGGGAAAATGTAAAAATACCTACACAGACCAGAAAGAAACAAAAACAATTCAAGCTGCGTGATTAGCATCACCCAGAGCTCATAATTAGTCACGCGTCACTCCGATAAGTCCATCCCATGGGCCGACCGTCACCCGGTCGCTTGTAATTTATTCGCCGGCAGGTAAATTAATTTCGGACTGACTCTGATTTGCAGGTAGTTGGCTGCCGTCAAGCTTATGCTGCCTCGGTGCGGTTCAGTGCGTTGATTTTCCACGACTTACAAAGTCACGCAGTCCGGATGTTCAACACTCTTTCCAGAGACTTTTCTGTGTCGTGCTCTCGCCATGGCTAAAACCCATCAGTGGAACACTTATTGCCCAAAAGCAGGTCTCTTTTAGGTGTCTCCGGGAGTGTCGTCGAGTCCATTTTTGGACTTGTTTGTTTCTCGCGACTGGGAAAGGCGAGGGAAAACGAGGGCCGGCGAGCTGGAGTAACGCAACTTAGTTGTTATGGACGATTAACAGCGGGCACTTGATGTGCATTTCAGATGTGAATGCATGGATACCCATACTGGCGAGTGACTGCTTAGAGATTGAGATTGGGGCTCTAACAAATGGTCGGAGGTGAGCAGGGGTTGAAGCACTGAGTGTGGTTTGGAATAATTCTCTTTTGATTGCGCTCCTTACTCGCCCAATCCGTAATCAATATCCTCAATAAAAATGTGTTTATGAAGGCAGGAATGCGGTGCGGTATGCATTACAAGTGTTGACGGGTCCCATTAATTATTTGACTAGCCTTAGTCAACGATTTTTGAACTAAGGGGATTGTCTTGAGAAAACGTTCGAGTGATTTGACACTTCTGCGGCAAAGTGTTGACAACAAAACCATGTTAGTGTAATTTCTTATGTACATATATGTTTTCCAAGAAGACCAAAAAGGGGAAGTGAACGCTTAAGCTACGTCTGAGACATTAATGATTTACAGACAGACTCGAAGATGAACTGTGGACTCAGAAGTACTCAAAGACCACCAGTCTCAGTCCCAGATTAAAACAAGCCTAACTTAAGCCAATCCCGACATAGAACAAGGACACAGTTTTTTTTTCGACAGTCAAGTCGTAATTAAAAAAATATTACTTCAGCCTGCACACCATCTATGATAGTGAACGAATTTTCTGATGGTGAAAATATCACATGACAGCGCGTCGCCTTATCTGAATCATTTTTTGACGGTAAAGGTCTCTGCGAGTTCGTTATGGAACAGCGAGAGTTATCCTTCTTCATCCTGCGCAGCCTGACGAGTTTGTCGAAATCTCACTAGTCATTTGAAAATGACGAATACGTGGTGGCTTTCGATCTGAACTTCTTTGGCCTTTTCCAGGTTCTACCGTAGTGTGAAGATCTGGTCGATGGTAGACTTTGGTGTGAACCCAGACTGATATGGACCTATCAGATTGTTTATAAATGGCTTCAGGTTAGCACATAGAATGGCAGATATCTCTTATATGCTATGGTTCTCCTCTTAGGTGGATGGTTCTGTCTGCTGGCTGGACATGAACAGTATTTTCACATTAATTGTATTGACATTCTTTTAAATGGACGCTGTTAACTGAACTTAATCTTTTTTTCACACATAATTTTCGCACCTGTACATCAGATTATTGTACACAAATACAGTCAATTACATCTGACTGTACACATATACAGTCAATTACACATCATAAAGCTTCCTGCGTTCTCAACAAAAAATAATGTCGAACGGGACTCCAAAGAAACAATTTAGAACACAGTACCTATTTTTTTAAGGTATCCTCATATTTGTGCTTTATTTCATCTTAAATCCCGCTCGAATTTAATTTTATTGAAAACACAGACAACTTTATGCTTGAAATTGATTGTAATGAACATTTACTATTGCTTGGCAGTAACCGTGGATAGCGGAACTTCGCATTCTCATCTTACTTTAAGTTTCACTTATGTAAGAGGTTAAGATGGACTTACCGACTTGCACGGTTCGAAAAGTAGATCACAAAGTCGGCTGGGTATAACTTAAACCAATTTGAAGAAATAGTGATTCATATGATTTTAAGTTGTTCTATAATACTGAAAGTAACATACGATCATGGAGAAATTTGTGAATAAAAATTCAAAAGTATAAATGTCAAAATTATGGTGTGGAGTTTGAATTACATGATTTTTTTGAAGATGAAGCGGTAGACGTTGGAGTTCCTCATTTAGTTTAGACGTTGGAGTTCCTCATTTCGCCTCATTTCAACAAACGAAATTCATAATTTTAAGCTTTTGAAGTACTTTCGTTGCATATAATCATGGTAATGCCGTTAGTTACACAAGATAAAATCAAAATTAGAAAGTGCTTTCAACAACTATGGTTTTCCTTATTCACATGCTAGTGTAAAATGTCATTGAACATACATTTTCGAGACATAATTCGATTTCAACATCAATTTACTATGTGCACGTTGATGGTTTTATGTGATAAGAACTTATTTACAGAACAGTTCAGATTTCGGAGGAATGTCCGTTTCGATTGGATGCTGGATGTTATTGATAAAAGCAATACAGCTATGACAAATACCAAGAAACAAGCAGAGACTTCACCCCACATGGCGACATATAATTGATCTGTTTTCAAAGTGTATCATCAGCTCATCTAAAAAGGTAGTCGAATATTTGTTTGATTATTTCATTTGTCACAAAAAACGCAAAACCCGATGGAAGGATGGAATGAGAATTTGGCCAATGGTGATCAAAGGCCTTTTAGTGTTAATGACAAAATTATGAGGACAATGATAGAAAGAGGTGTAGATATTAAAAAAAATGTTTTAATTTAATGACATAACAGGGTAAACTCTTCTTCTTGTTCTTCTTTTTAGGGCGCTACAATTCGAGGTGAACCTGTGCCTCACGCAACATGTCTCTCAAGCCGGCCCGATATCTCGACAGTTGTTTTCAGTTTTTCACACCAAGCTGGCTGAGGACCCCCTCGACTTGTGTGCGCGTACAATGTGCGTGGATGTCCTCTGTTACGTTGCCCCCGAGACTCATACAGTTCGTGGTTGAACCTTCTTCTGCCAATGCCATTGACGCAAACAGAACGAAAATTGAGAGACTTTATTCATTTCACCTATCAAGCTTTCAACACAGTAGTGGGTATTTTTACAATGAAAGCTCCTATTACTCCTATTAAGAGAGTGTCTCTTTTAAGCAGACAATCCTTGAGCGGACAATTTCTCACGACTGTGGATCTTGAATTGACAGACGCGGATACGGACATCAGCCTCAATTTGGGTTATTTAAATTCCTGTGGCGGACAACATTTTGTTCAGCAAAACTCTCCAGTAGCTTTTTTCAGTTATGCGAGCGATAAAGACAAAATAACTGACTTTAGAAGGAAAACAACAAAATAGCAACAACACAGTGTGTGTGCCGTCAAATCATTGTCTGTACTCAAATGGATGACGGATTTTTCTGCAGCTGTATTCTGTTTTTTCTTCTGTGTTCGTTCATTTTAGTCCGTTTGCGAATTTCGTGGACTGCAGATGACAATTTTTTTGTATTAAAAATATAATTAATATCTTTAAAGCAATTTCATTTCAGACCTCTGTCTGTTTCATGCGCTTTACAGTTGCCTGGATCGTATCTGAGGCACACCAAGCACCACATTCACATGATAAACTGTTCAGCCATATCGTCCAGACCTGAATGATATCTGACTGTTAATTTAGAGATTTCTCCCATCGATTCGCGATTTTTCTCAATTATTAAGGGTTCACTAACAGCCGGGAAAATACTTATATGACAACGGCTCCCATTCGTCAAACTTGTATTTCAATGTTCCCAATCAAGCAAATCCCTCGAATGGGAACTCGGCACCTGCTTCCAAAAATATTATCGAAGCACCGTCACTTAAAGGGCTTATCGCTCCCAGAGCTCCCGCTCTACCCCCTCACCTGAATCAGTTATCAGTATCAGAGGAAGCCCACATATCGTTACCGAAAATCTACATACTTCCTCACGCGATTAGAACCAGCATAACATCGCAATTACATGTCTTCGGAATGCACAATTCCAGATCGAAACCATTTGTATTCTGTAATTCACAGCACACCCCACACATATGGTCGTCGTGTTCGAGATACCATTATTATTTGGTGACGAACAAACTACCGTTCAGAGAATTGAACTACTGTCCTGTTGCAGTCCCCCTTAGGCGGCCGGCGAATCCACCCCGCTGCCGACTGCACATTTCACAAACAGGCAGCATATCGAATTGGATTTGTGATACCGACGGCATAGGGGAGGTGTTCCAGGGGAAACGGCAATTACAAAGCGAGAAGAAACGTACAATCGTCCAACCCCTGCGCGCATATCCTTTTGTTTGGCCAGCTAAGCCATTATTTACCCGTCGATGCATGATTCAAGTTCATGATCATCACCAGCATCGGCGGAGACTGTGTGGAGTGAAGGGAGGCTGCATTGCAGTTGTGCAACAATGGTGCCAGGGCTCGGATTGCGGGGAGGGCGACAGACAGCTGCGCCCTTAGCAGGAGCCAAGTCATTTGTAGTGTGTCACGATGGTGGGTATGTTTTGGAAGGTATTGTTTTGGCACGGTGGAACGTGCAACTTATGCCCGATGATGAATCGTATCCGATATCAATTTGGCTTTTGGATGGCTCGAGGTGCAACAAAGTTGCACATTTAGTCATGGTAATGGTGTTAGGAAGGCAAACAACGTTGGTGCTTGGGAGAGGGAGCACCTGATGTCTGGCAAACTGTGTCTTGAACAGTGGCGATACGGAAACGTCAGTTGAGAGAAAAGTGAGGAGATAGTCATACACGTGCTTTTACTGATTAATCCAAAGGAAAGGAGAATTATTGCCTTTGGCCTGTTGGTCGCATTGAACAATTTGACAGCGAGCGACGACCTCGTGGGCTAAGTTCAGAAGAGAGATCAGGGTTTTGTTGGAAGGATTCGCAAAGGGTGGTCGAAATGCAATAAATGCTCCACAAATACTGGATTTGAAGCTGATGCGATAAATTGAGACGGCTGTCGTTGATGTCTTCACAGAGAAGGAGGGGAGCATGCTTTGGTTTCTGAAAGAGCCAAGTCATTTAATAGAAACCAATGCAACGCATTTGATTTTGCTCTTTGACGGTACTAGAAATGGCTTTATGAACATGCCCTCCCTCAATTACTCTCGAATCTGTTGAAACCATGCTTTCATTAACAATATATGATAACAATCTTGAATGAAGACGAACTTTTCAAAATGTAATCAAGCATTTCCGTCGATCCGTGGTTGAAGTCATTCAGTCATTTTTTTTCTATTCTGCATGAAATTAGATGATGATTCAGTCAAATTTTAAATTTCACATGCTGTCTAAACGTGCAAAGGAGTGAACTGCGTGTACATTTTTAAAGTGGAAACACATAAATCGAAAAGAAAATGAATCAAACATTACCATCTTTTCAAAATATGTGATCAAGTGCCGAAAAGTATGCAAAGGACAGTATTTGAAGCATTTTAGTTTTCACATACTTCACTGAGCATTCATTCGCTTGAGCTGATTCACAAACCAGTTTGAGAACAATCATATTGATTTCAATATGTTTTGCTGGGAAATATTGCATACTTTTCGGAAGACATTGGATTTTGAATTCAACGGAAAGAAATTAGAACCTACCCGGTTGTTTGTGGAAGTGATAAGGTCGTTGACTAGCGATCTCAGGCGATCATACAAGACGACAGAAAGCAAGATCTTGTATGCTACGTTAATCATACATGATCGGGGTCTCATTCTTATGGATCGGCCGAACGAACATTTTCTATGGCAGAGGTATCTGTGCCCACATAGCCTTTAAACCGTCTGCACTGCTCCCAGGAGTGATTCATCCAAACCTGAATGGATGACGGCAGCTAGTCAGTATCCAGAGATGTAGCGCAAGACATAAGAATAAAACAGCGCACAGCTGAAGGAATGTCAATATTATTTTCAATAGTATTTCCGGCTTGAAAATAATACAGGACAATAAATATTCCGACTTGAAGACAACATTTAATCCATTACTTGTACAGACACCGCTGCGAACTACAGAAAATCAAAATTCGGGATTGTTTCCATTTTGAAAACAGATATCGAAGCCGAAACACAGAATTTTCTTACAGGCGCCAGCGAGGACGCTTGCTACGATTGGGAATGCCAAGAAAATCCTGCAATTTGGAGAAAGCCGTTTACAAGGCTAGGATGGAATGCGATTCCAATTCATAGATGCCTCCTCGTAGCCGAACGCCAAAACGAATGTTTGGTGAATGTGTTATCAACTAGTTTGTAGATCAAGTCGTAACTTCAAACTGCCTATTCTCTCTGTGAGATGACTTAAATTAACAAGGGAATACATCAAATCTCATTGATTGAACGCGCTCACATGACACCTCACAATCGTAACGATTAAAAGTCTGCAATTTGTCCCTTTTTTTAGATGCTAGTGGTAAGTTAAATCGGTACTGGCACATGCGATTTAAATCGCTGCAATTAGAAAATCGTTGTCGCAACAGAAGGGGGTTGAGGGGGCTATGCAAGCACTTGCGATTTTCTATCAGTTCATAATTGATTCGCAAACAATTATAAACCTCATTTTATTCATGAATGCACACATATGCGACTGAGTAATTGCAGCCACATTTAAAGTGGATTGTTCTTGCGACTGATTAATCGCGCGATAGAAAATCACAAGTGAGTCAATGGTCATATATTTCTGCGACCACAATTTTTCTATAGCCGCGATGAAAAAATGCATATGCGCGTTTAGCCTAAGTCTCATCTGATATGTCAAATAATCTGATTGTGATTGCCATAGAGACCTTATAAGCCTTATATGCACACATGCTCCACAGAGGAGAAAGATGACGACACTAAAGACAGCTACTATGAGCTCTTGGACAAAACATACGATCAGTGCCCTAGCTATGACATTAGAATTGGCCTAAGGGATTTCAACGTAAAGCTAGGAAGAGAGAATGTCTTTGGCATGGTCGGAAAATAAACTGCACGACAACCAAATCCGATATCGGATAAAGGTTGATCGTCTTTTCTGCGGGGCGAAATATTTTAGGAGTCTGTACACGGTTCCCACATTTCAATATATTGACAAAGGAACATGGAAATCTGCTGATCAATCAACCGTTAACCAGATTGATCATCGATCCACGCAAGGCACCACGCACGTTTCGCGGCACCAACATTGACTCGGGCCACCAACTTGTTGTAGCCAAGGTAAGATTGCGAATATCCCGAACACCACGCCGTCTAGACAAGGAAATACTATGAGGAAGTTCGACGTCGGGCGGCGACAATCGCAAGATATCGCCAAATACTTTTCCTATTGAATCTCCCTTAACCTCTTAAGAAATCCTACGAAGCCAATATGAAGACAAGTGGTAACATTGCCAAAAAGGCATCAGAGATGCCGCCTCTGACGTGCTGGGTTTCACTCAACGAAACCTCTGTGCCAACTATAGAGACAAAAGTCTTCTGAACACACTGCTCCATCAAGGTCGGTAAAGACTTAACCAATGCCTTTGATGTTAAAAGAAAGTATTCAGACAAGTCTACGCGCTGTTACGCGACTTCTTCGACATCATTCTTGAACGAATTATTTAAAAACTCGCAAGCCAACACAAAAGGGACAATCTTTTTGTACGAGCTGTTCCGCGACATCGACTGTGGCGTTTAGCATATTCGATCCATCTAAAAACGTGAATGGTCGAATTGATGGGTTTGTTTCGGTTCCACTCCTTCCTTGTTGGGAAATAATACCGGAAGGCTAGTTTGAATTCATGGCACAGGGGGAATACCCGCTTTCGACTTGTTCAATTTGTAGTTTATCTAGGATACTTGCTAGCTTGGGAGCCAGCCATTGAATTGGATGATCCTAATGCTTAATACTACGCTTCCACCCAACGAAACCGCGAGGCTTCATCAACATCCGGTTCCGCCCTACATTTTCGGAATCTTAATATCTCTGGGTGGCTGATAAACCTCGTTACAGCACCCTTGAATTCATCCGTCCATCAGAGGTTGTCAAACCGAACAAGTCTACAGCGTGAATTTCTATCATTTTGTTGTTAATTTTCGCATTTTATCTCGCTCTATTTTCTGGTGTTGTCACTCTCACTCTATCCTGTCGACAGACAGCTGTTCTGGCGGCCATTTAAAATTTGAGAGCAAGTGACATTTATTTTGGCGGGCACATGTACACTGAGAGCGAGTGACTCGAAAATCGAGAGCGAAACTACTTTAACCGCGGTGGGAACGGCCTATTAAGGTTTCAGTAAAAGTTGATGCCAACCTCGCGGCTTAGGTTCGGTAGCAACGTAGCATAACATAATCTTCTTGGTTAAAGGGCTCCACAGAAAGTCTAGATCACGATAGATAATTACAATAAATACGCGGTAGTAAAAACGATCCCACGGATTGGTTTCCCTCTCACCATTAAGATGCAATACGAAATTAGGGGTTTCAGACCAAGTGGGTGTAACTCACATTGAACCACGCAAGAGATTATTTTTTATCACCATCATCATCATTGATCGGTATCAGTTGGCAGTCAACAAGTTTGATTTCAATTACATTGCGACGAGGGCACGTTTCCCACTTCGGACCATGTTTACAAACAGAAAGTTCTAACCCTAACCCAAGCGAACCTGAAAATGAGAAATTAACACGCTTTATTCTTTATGTTCTCTAATTACTGGTTCTTGAAAAGAATTACCCAGTCAGCCAGCGCACTGATGGCTGCGCGAATGATTCTTGCTGCAGATTGTGCCGGCCCCCAAGATTCAATTGTTCAGGTTCCGCCTCGAAGGCTAGTGGAACGCCCCCATAACTACTGCATACAAACACGTATCTAACACGATCTGTTCACATCTCATTGACCTCGAACATGAATCACCCCCGGCCAATGAAACTATGTATTTTTATGTCTTTCGCAATTCCGGATATGGTCTGTTGGATAATGTTACTCGAATCTTGCATCATTATAGACGTCGGGGATATCCCCAGTCGCCACGGCGGTAATTGGAGACCATGCGCCCGCCAGACAACTGCCCCCAGCAATTGTCTAGCGATCTAATCAGGCCCTAATCACGATGTTCTCACTGGGTGACAGCCCGGCTGATGCACCAGCTACAACTGGGCATCCGCATGCAAATCGACTCGGTCAAATTCCACGTCACGCCGGCCGACAAAAGTGGACTAAGGCGGTCGCGCCGCGTCGCTCCACTGTGGCTGTCGATGTATCAAAAGCAACTACCGGTGGGACTAAAATTATTCCACGAAATTTTTGTATAATTCATGGAAACGCAGATGTAGATAGATTACCTGACGTGGGTCGTGCTGCTTCGGCAACCCACCGAGTGCAGAGAACAGGTACAACCCCGACGGGGTACATTCATCAGTGTTCTCATCGAAAGGGCTGATGTAATTCTTGCGCCGGGTTTCGTAATGCATCCTTTGGGCGTGCACGTGAGCTAGGGCTGTTGTTGTATAAGTCACCCGAAGTGAGCACCACGGTTCATGCGAGTTTAATAACGACGAAATTGAATAACTCAATCTCGTGGGGGCTTTCGCTGCGAAAAGTGCATCCCCTTGGGGAGAAAGACATTTCCGAGAGGTCTTTAATGCCATTACTCGTAAATCAGAAGTCGACGGATTTGACCTTGGCGCGGGTCAACTTGCATTCGTGACAAACTGATTTCCTGGAAAAGTTTAACGCGTGTTTTTTCCTTGACTGTTTATCTGACAGCAAGTGAATTCATGGAACCAAGGGGTTTTTATCCTTGAACTCCTACGTCTTGGAATTCATCTTATGCAACTTCGGCGTGTGCTTGAGTCAGTCACGCAAATGACAACTGTCAACTGAAATCATAACGTGATGTGATAAGACATCCGTAATTCTTTATGACCCATAAAACGTGTTGTTTGTCATGTTTTGATTTTCGAAATTAATCGGTATTTAGGCAGCTGGGAGGAGTCTCTTTGAATGTCTGTGACTTCCGTCATCGTTGGCAACGAAGTCACGTGATAACACACATTACAGCGAATTGTATATGGAATGGGCCTTGTACACCCTTAACTCACATCTGTAATTTGTCAGAGTGAATATATTCTATTAAATGTGAACATTCATTCCTTCGCACTTGAGGCAACGGATCAAGTTAACTCAAGCTAAAGAATGCCACCCTTAATCAATTTGTTGACCCTAATCGTCTGCTTCGCCTTCAGAAGACATGCATAAGTGACGAAAGAAGAACAGCACTTGCCATCATTACTAATTTGACATCTTGAATGAAATACCTGGAAGGTCGTCGAAGGAGCATACCAACCTACGATCTCTGAAATCTACGTGACGTTTAAGTAGTCTGAACCGGAAATGGAGTATTACCGAGAGGTCCGACTGGTACCTCTCTTGCCCCATAATTCACGTTATTTCGTGAATAAACGTAAAAAATGCATGAATATCTGTTAAAAAGGCACTCAAATTTGTCGGGGAGTTGGCAGTGAAGTCGGCCATCTCTCTAAAACTTAATTTCTGGTCTGAACAATCTAGGGAGCCTATAGCCTGAAGCAGGCTTTTGAGTCAGTGTAGATTTCGCAGATTGTTCAGCCCAAGAATTGAATAGCGAAATACACCGATAGAGAATTTAACGCAAAATGAGTTTAATGATGGAAATTGCTATTACCTTTCGCGACTCGCGCAATTTAACTGAAATGGCAAGGTGGAATTGGGTGAAATGGAATTTAGCTTTCACAGTGATTGCACCATTAACGAAAATTCTACTAAGCTCTGTTCGCATCGAAGCACCGACATTGGTCGCTTTTACGGTACATTCTTTGGTTTTTTTTTTGCGTAAGATTCCGTCGCAACTAAGTGCGCTCGAGTGGCTTAGTTACTTATTTCTGGTTGGCAAGTAGCATATAAATAATTTTTTCAAAACCGATGAATGGAAGTATAGATGATACTCCCATGGCCAGAAGCTCTTGATGTCAGTCCATCGGATGGGTTGATTATTCTATTACTATTATTATTGTTTTACATTTTACATGGTGGTCCTGGCGTTAACTTCGCTGTCAGGAAGGTCCGGGGTGGACCGGGGACTCAACCAGTAAGATCATTAGCCAGCTGTCTCCAACTGCTCACACTTCCTTCTCCACCTGGGTGCGCCATCGGTTCCGCGGGCGTCCTCTATTGCGTTGTCCTACTGGTTCGGAGTCGAAGACTCTTCGGGCCGGAGCAGTGTTGTCCATGCGCTCTACATGGCCCAGCCATCTTAGGCGTTGAATCCGTAGACGCCTGACTAGGCTCATGGACCAAAGATTGAACGCAGAATTTTTCTCTCGAAAAGACCAAGTGCTTCTTCATCCGCTTTTGAGATTGTCCATGCCTCCGCACCATAGAACAAGACAGGGATGATCAAGGTGTTATATAATGTTAACTTGGTCCTTCGAGAGAGGACTCTACTACTCAATTGCCTCTTGAGCCAAAAGGAACAGCGATTGGCAAGAATAATTCCGCGTTTAATCTCGGAACTGGTGTTGTTAGTACTGTTTACTTGCGAGCCGAGGTAGAGGAAGTCCTTGACTACCTCAAAGTTATTGCTGCCCATTGTGACGCTCTGTCGAAGACGTCGATGTTGTGTGTCCTTTCTTGATGACAGCATATACTTCGTTTTGCCCTCATTCATCGCTAGACCCATTTTAGTCGCTTCCGCCTCAATGCCAGCACACGCCTCATTGACGGCTCGCTTTGTTCTGCCAATCACGTCAATATCATCCGCGTATGCTAACAGTTGTACGGACTTCTGGAAGATGGTGCCTCTAGTGTTGGCGTGTGAGTCTTGCATGATCTTCTCCAGGATGATGTTAAAGAAATCACATGACAGCGCGTCACCTTGTCTAAATCTTTTTTTGACATTGAAGGTCTCGGTGAGTTCGTTACCGACCTTGCTGGAGCAGCGAGAATTCTCGATCGTCATCCTGCACAACCTGACGAGTTTGGCAGGAATGTCAAAATTAGACATGCCGTTGTATAGCTTGTCCCTATGCACGCTGTCATATGCGGCCTTGAAATCGACAAAAAGATGGTGGGTGTCGATTTGCATTTCTTGGTTCTTTTCCAGGATCTGCCGTTGTGTGAAAATCTGGTCGATGGCGGACTTCCCTGGCCTGAAGCCACATTGATAAGAACCTATCAGGTTACTTATAAACGGCTTCAGGCGAGTACACAAAACGGCAGAGAAGATCTTGTAGGCGATGTTCAGGAGACTTATCCCTCTATAGTTGGCGCAGTCAAAGGGGTCTCCTTTCTTATGGATCGGGCAAACGATACTGAGATTCCACTCATCGGGCATGCTCTCCTCCGACCATATCTTACAGATGAGCTGGTGCATACGCCCAACCAGATCGTCTCCAGCTGCCTTAAAGATTTCAGCGGACAGTCCGTCCGCACCGGCAGCTTTGTTAAACTTCAGTCGTGATATTGCTATCTTGACCTCGTCTAAGTCAGGGGGACGGAATTCTCGTCGATCATCGTCTATATTGAGTGGAACATTCTGCCTGACAGCGGTATTGGTGTCATCATCGCCGTTTAGCAGTCTGCAGAAGTGATTCTTCCAAATTCTCAGTATCGACTGCGACTCTACTACTAGTTGTCCATTCTCGTCCCGGCAAGCTTCTGTCCGAACCTTATATCCACTGGATAACTGTTTCACCCACTTTCGGACATCGTTCCTACCGTCGCACCTCTCCATCTCCTCGATCGCGCGCTTCTCGTGCTCCTTCTTCTTTCTTCTGAGAAGCCGGGTCTCATCCCTTTGTCTCTGTTCGTAGAGCTCACGAGCAGCTCTCGTCGTTCGTTGCAGCATTGCTTTGTAGGCTTCCAGCTTCGCTGCATGTGCCAGCCTACACTCGTTGTCAAACCATGGGTTTTTTCTAGGTGGTGCCGTAAAACCCAGCACATCAGTGGCAGCATCTTTGATGGCTTCTTGACAACGCCTCCAATCTTCTTCGATTGTTTGCGCAGGTGGCGACGAACTTGGAGAGAGATTCCGGGAGACTCGATCGGCAAAGATCCTAGCATCGATATCTACCGATACGAATAAATACTGGATACATACCGATATGATCGCATTCTACACAAACCAGTGTACAGTCGAACCCGGTAGATAGCACATAAAAATATGGTGAAACAAAGAGCTCGCGTATAATTTTGCCCGCCTATTGTCACATCATACACAAATCTTTAATTCAGGTGACTTCCGGGGAAAAATTTTAATATTTGTGGGTTATACTTTACAGTGTATTTAACTTCCTACCCATCCTGGAGGTGTCCCGCCATTTTTTTTTTGTGTGTACATATATGCGACCTTGCTGGAAATAGGGAAAACAATTCTTGTATTGTATTTTTCGCATTTTTAAACTGTTTGTATGTAAGATCGGTGAAAGGCACCCGCTTAATGTCACAATATTCCGTTGCACGTTTGATTTTCTATTACACGGGTTCGATTGTAGTGACAATGTATACTGGAAGAGAAGAGAAGAAAGTGAACGCAACGATGTCGTTTCTAACGATATACATTGCGGAGTAACGTTTCGATATATGGTACTTCATTGAATACTCGTTACCCAGTAACGAACACATACGTTTTGCTACTGCACTACCGCGCATTTTCACCGCTTATAGCCAAAAACTGGGTGAATACTGGCAAGTTGAGAAATCGGAGCAAGTATGTGTTTTGTCACGCTGGTGTCTACCGAATCAGATCTAAGCAAGCACTCACACTCGACTCCCTTCTCAGCAGTGAACTCCATTCGACGGTGTAATCCCAGCGACACCTCAAACCCACGACATGCACGTCCATCTGCCACTGAATTCCCACCTCATGACGGCACAACCATTAACTGCTGGATTTTCTAGACAGATTCCTCAAACGGACGTGCTTCTGTTCCAAGTAATGCCATCTTCAATCTACTCGTCATTTCTCGTGCATTATGCTAAGCCAATCTCATTACACCGTCAACTGCTGTAATTACCTTCCACTTAACTGCAGAGCACATTCGTGCCACTCGTCTTAGGCAAAGTCTTGTCAGATTCTCCCCGGCTGCTGCTACTGTGCTGGGAGTTCAACTCGATGGCAAGATCTCACGTCTGAAAGCGGCTGGCTTTGATCACTTGTAATGAGCGGAATTCCTTTTTTAATTGCTGGTTGCTTGGGCGAACGCGCGACCTGCGCGATGCACCTTCTAATTCTATTTGCATCCGCCACCGGCGCAGCCGATGGGCATACATAATTTCAAGCCGAGCGCATATGCATGCTTGTGTGAATGCGATTTGTTTATGACCCCCGACCTTACACTTGCTAGCCAGCAGCCAACTCCGATGAATGCTAATAAAGCCGTTAATCATCCGAGCGTTGTCCGACTTAATTGAGGCGTGTGTGCGCACCGCGATTGGATATTTTCGAGATTTATCCATGAGTTCATTTGTAAGCAGATTGTTGCTAATTGCTGATTATTCATGAGCAAGCAATCCACGTCACCCGGCGGCGACGGTTGTGGGCGGTGTTGCAAGAGAGTTGATATGATAATGCGGCGAATAAATGTGGACACATGGCGACCATCGCCTAGACTTGACTGCAATCACCCCCAAACTGATTTAAGGCACATTTAAATGGTACTTGTCGAATTGCTGGCTTAAAAAACAAGTTGTTTTGTGTACACTTTCATGGGCGCAATTACCTTAAGCAAAGATTTATGGTAAATTGCTTTTGGCACATGCTCTTTCATGGATTTGGCTGTAGTTAATCAGGTCTTGCAGTTACCGGTCATGACGATGGCAATGTAGTGGCGTGCCTTGTAAATGCATGTGCTCTATGAATCCCTGAAATTGATTTATGGATCTGAAGGCCGAAATACAGCTGCCTGGCAGAAGAAAGAAGACTTCATGGAGAGCGCCAAATATATCTAGGGATCGAGGGCTCTGCTTGCTATGTGAATGCCTGAAGAAGGTGGTCCACGACCTTGTCAGTGTGGCTTCAGGTCAGCATCATATACCAGATCTTCCAACTGGTACGTATTCTGGAAAAAGGCAAGACGTGCCGATCGATACGCACTAAAATCGTTGTCAGGTTTTCTGGATGACCTGACAACGATTGTGCGTACTATGGACAATGACTAGACAATGAAGATTCCCTAGTGCTCCATCGAGGTGAGCAAAGAACACACATACATCGTACCGCCCTATCATCTGGCTTCTTCAATACCGTCCTTGAGAAGATCGTGCAAAGCTCACTGGCCTTGGCTAGAAGCATGACTTCCCCGGGACAACCGATACATGCAGATGACACTCACGTGATTTGTCCAATGCAGACGGTCTTTTCTACTTATTGAGTGGTAAACGAGAGAAAACATAGAGATGCTGATGTCAAGCTGATGATGATGTCAAGAGGTAATGGTCAAGTGGTGCTGGATTTAACTTAGAGGTAAAATAAGACAAACACCATCAGGACCGTGATCAAAAGCATGTTTACTTTTGCCTAACGCTGTTTCTTTCCGCATTAGAGCCACGTAAGTAATTGAGAAATTAAAGAAATTGCGTGGGATTGATGGACCTTTAAGTGCTGTTCAGGCGCATGAGTCTGTCTACCCACGCGTCTACCGACCAATCACCTAATGTGGTTAGGTCATATGAAGCATGAACAGCTTGGTATGAACCAACCTGTGGCTTTCCATGAGGTATTATCTCACGTAGGCCACTGTATTCTACCCTTGATTAATTCCGAATTCCCATCGTGAGATCTCCCATTTAGAGATATCAACCAAATACGCATACGAATCACCTCATCTCGATAGTGCTTGAAGCAACGGCAGCAGTCTTTTCAAATTGACCTTACTTAATTCGCGTAACTCACCAAAGCAGTGAACGCCCAAAGACTGATAGATACTCACACTCTGCAACTTTTTAAAAAATAAAAACGCGGGGAGGGATACCTTGGAGGTTGCGTTAGTCTTGTCAGGCAGGACGACGTGGAATTATCATTGTTTCTTCGTGGATGAGTGAATGAACTGTACGTGCACCTCCATCGGCTCAGGCTATAAAGTTAAGGATAGGTAGGAGTGGATGACTACAGAAGGCAGTCACACTTAGACTAGGGTAGACCCATTGTGATACCACGCTCTCCTAACACTGGGATCAGTTGGTACTTGTGAGTAAGCCGTTTAACTGGCTAATAGCTCACAACAAGGCTCCAAGAGGATGTCAGTCCTCGGCTTTAGTCTGAAACCGCCTAAAATACTTGGTCCCCGCCACTCGCTAACAACACGAGTAGTTCTTATAGAAGCAACTCCCAGGCGCCTGAACGGATCTGCAGCTTTGCCCACATTGAAGACTGCCGAACGTGTGGCAATCATTAAAAAATGTTATGGAAATTCGGGCTCATTTTTGCAATTTTTCGATTGACAGAGTGCTGATCAGAAATGAAGTATTACAGAGATGACCAACTTCTACCTCTCTTGCCACTTAAAATTTTTGACAATTGTTTTTTACAACGTATTCTTAAACCAAATTAAACCGTAAATCAGAGGACGGCATTTACGTTATTTCGTTAATAACCGTCAAAAATGCATGAATATCTGTCAAAAAAGCACTCAAAATCGACGATGGACTAGGGGGCAATCAGCTGTGAAGTCGGCTATCTCTGTAGTAATTCATTTCTGGTGCTGATGCAGGAATTGAAGCTGGACGACGCAGGGTAGTGAGTTCACTAACTGGGAGCTAGAAAGATAGGTTTATGGCTGTGCTTTAGCACTAGTATCTTTCAATCAGAAATATACGCCATAGACAGACGCGTTCAGTCCTGACAGGAACTATACCAACAGCGACATAGTAATAATGTAGCGCCACTTTGCCAGTCATTGTAAATTTTCCTGCGCATCAAATGTGCTAATTGTACCTCCAAGTGGTAGCTATCGGGTACTGTTTATAGTTCACTAGTTCACCCGAACTCAGCTTACTAAACTTATAAGTGCGACCTCTTGCCCAAAATGAGCTGGTCCGCCAGGTCTCCACTCAAAACAATAACAGATACGAAGCAACAACAGGCCTCGCAAACGGCCGGAATTACTGACGACGAACCCTGGGACAATGATCTCCGGATCTGTACGTGGAATGCAAGGGCCTTTTATAGGTCAGGTGTAGCCGAACAACTAGCGGAAGCAATAGGCTGCTACAAAGCAGATATAACCGCCATTCAAGAAGTGCGATGGGATGGACTGTGCAAAAAGACGATGAAAAACTATGATATTTACAACGGTAATTGCTACAGGTTGGGGTGGGGGCGTAGTGGTTAAGTGCGTCGACTCCTACCCAGAGGGTCCCAGGTTCGATACCCGAATTTACAACCTTTTATAATGCACGGCTCCACTTCCTTCCAATCACTGACAATGCTCAAAGAGTATTCCTGTCTACAAAAAGCTTCTCAACTTCGCCGTTCGGAGTCGGCATTTAACTGTAGCTCCACTCGTGAAAGAACAATAGCACGTACAACACGAGTGGTTGCTGAGAAGCTAGGCCCAGGTCCGCCTCGGACTGTCGCGCCACTCATATTTTTATTATTATAATTGCTACAGGTAACATAAGCACCACTTGCTTGGGTGTGGATTCGTCGTCAGCGGTAGACTTAGGCAAGAAGTCTTATCGGTCAGGTTTGTGAACGAGCGCCTAGCGACTATTAGCATCAAGGCTGAACTCGCAAATATAAGCCTTTTAGAGGCGAAAAACCACAATACTAAAGACAGTTTCTATGAGCTCTTTGACAAAATTTACGAGCACTGTCCTACTGTGACGGGGAAGCCCACCATCCACCAGATTTTCACACTACGGCAGATCCTGGAAAAGACCCAAGAAATGCAAATCGACACCCACCACCTTTTTGTCGATTTCAAGGCCGCATATGACAGCGTGTATAGGCACGAGCTATACAACGCCATGTGTAGTTTTGACATTCCTGCCAAACTCGCCAGGTCCGGTCAACGAACTCACCGAGACCGATCAGTACCGAGATCAAACGCAGAGTAACTCTTGCCAACCGCTGTTTCTATGGGCTCAAGAGGCAATTGAGTAGTAGAGCCATCTCTCAAAAGACCAAGCTGACTTAATACAAGACCTTGATAATCCCAGTCCTGCTGTACGGCGCGGAGGCATGGGCAATCTCAAAAGCGGATGAGGGAGTCCTTGGTATTTTCGAGAGAAAAGCTCTGCGTGCGATCTTTGGTCCAGTTGGCGTTGACGGTTTTTTTTTTATTTTTATTTCATTTATTTCATTTATTTATTTTTAATATCTATCGCTGTACTTCAAGAATCATATGTTCTTTTACTGGTACAGGAACATTATAAAATAAAATATTATTTTGTGTGACATGATTGGGATTAGTGATTTCAAGTTACTTCAATTATAATTTAAGAGTGTAGATTTCTGATTTTAAAATTTAATGCTATTAGAATACATATGTGTAGAGAAAGAGTTAAGACTGAAGTTACTAGGAATTATTTCAGTTCGAGCGGGAGAAATATGAGAAGCAAGCGTTACAAAATTGTCTGTACTTGGTCTTAAACCGTACCTGTGAAGGTAGGTGATTCCATAAATGAACAGCATGAATGAAAAAGTGCCTACGTGACATTAAACAGGTATGATTGGAGGGTTTCAAGGTAATATTACGACTTGATCGACAGAAGGTGATCTTTTCATATAAATATTTTGGCTGTTTCTTGTGAATAATTTTGAAGAGTAATAAGCACGACCGGTAGCATAAGAATGCGTCCAGTTCACATCCTAGGAGAATGCGACGTTGTTCCGAGACGTGATCAAATCTGCGAAGGTTAAAAACATACCGTGCAGCCGCGTTAATTGCTTTTATCAATTTTAGGGAGGAAGAATAATCACAGTCAGCGAACAACTCAGATCCATATGTCAAGATTGGCACTATGAGTGCTCTGGCAAGTTTTAATTTGATGTTCACAGGGAGAATGTATTTGCTGATTGATAAGCCTCTTAGGGATGTATACACCTTTGATACTACACTATCAATTTGGTCAGTCCACGTCAGTTCACTATTGCACATTATTCCAAGGTTTTTTACACATGTAACATATTCAATTGCGGTCGAGTTCAGTTCTATTAGCGGGAAATTTGACAAGGAAGGCGGTTGTTTCGAGAACGGGATGGCTTTGGTTTTGTTAGGATTAAGCATTAGACCATTTTGTGTAGCCCAGTTTGCAATAGAGCCCAAATCCTCGTTTATTCTAGCAACTGAGTCTTCAACCATACCAAGAGGGAAACTTAGGTAGATTTGGACATCGTCTGCATAGATATGGAATTTACAATAGGATAAAACTAGTGGGAGGTCATTAATAAACATTGAAAATAATAAAGGACCGAGAATGGAACCTTGAGGAACACCATAACGTACGTCACAAAAGGATGACAGTTTAGAGTTATGAAAAACTGCTTGGACTCGGTTAGTAAGATACGAGAGAATTGATTTATTAGTAGGATTACAGAAATTGAATTGGGTGGACAGTTTATGACAAAGTATTGTTGGGTCTACGCAGTCAAATGCTTTCGAGAAGTCGAGTAAGGTTAGTATGGTCGTTTTGTCTTCGTCGATAGCTCTTCGAATATCGTCTGTTTCTGTTTCTGGAGGAGAAGATTTACCCACGAACTGTACGGGCTGTACAGCGACATGAGTCTAGTCAGGTGTCGTCGGATACAACGCCTAAGATGGCTAGGCCATGTAAAGCGTATGGACAACTCAGCTCCGGCCGGAAAGTTTTCGACTCCGAACCCGTGGGACCACGCAACAGAGGACGCCCGCGTTTAAGGTGGCGCACCCAGGTGGAGAAGGACCTCAACCAACTTGGCGTGCGACACTGGAGACAGCTAGCCAGAGACCGTGCTAGCTGGAGAGACTTGTTGGTTGAGGCCCAGGTCCACCCAGGACTGTAGCGACAAATAAAGAAGAAGAAGTCCTACTGTGACTATACTAAGTGATTTCAACACCAAGCTAGGAAGATAGATCGTGTCAGGAGGTACAGCCTGCACGACACCACCTCCTATAACCGATTTAGGCATCAACATTGCTGCGGGGAGCAACGTTTTAGTAGCCAGTACATTTTAATCAGTATTAAATCAGTTTTTATTGATGTTATATCAGGTCTTCCCCAGGGCAGTCATTTAGGTCCTTCTTTTTTTTCAATTTGTCTGTGAACAATATTCCTGAAATTCTGCTTGATTTATGCAGACTGCAGACGATGTTAAATTGGTGTAAACTGGTGTAAATACAATCACCGTGAGCTTAATATATCGAAGTGCAAAACGTTTTGTGTTCATAGAAAGTTGTTGCCGCTGTTTTGTACTATTTTGTAGTTTTTGTATATATTTGTAAAAGATATTTGAAATTTCAGTGTTAAATCAGATGAATTACTCGCTTTAATTTCCTGGTAAACACCGGATTAACATCTAAGAAATAGAGATGCAACTTTCTATCTTCCCACTCATCGTACTAACTTTGGTCAAAATAATTCTATTGGTCGCTCACTTAAATTTTATAATTCTGTCTCATCGGAAGTCGATAATTCGGACCACCAACTAGCTGTGCCCAAGTTAAGGTTGCTACACGTAAATGCTGCTCTGGCCAGGGCCCGAGGCGCTTTTGCCCTTACAAAGAGACTGTTTTACAACAGCCAACTCGATGCGAGGGTGAAGATTATCTGCTACATGGCCCTCATCCGGCCAATGCTCACCTATGGCTGCCTCGTGTGGTTCAACGTGAGTGCAAGCTTGATGGAAAAGATTCGGTTGCTTGAGAGGGCTTGTCTTAGGGATTGCCTTCGTCTTTATCGAACTCCAGAGTGCCAGTACATACAATTCTATTCCAATGAGGTTTCATACAACAGGGCAAACCTAATAAGAGTGGACAATTTTCTGTTGAAAGTGAAACTCGGTCAATAACTTGATCTCAGAGTCTTACTACCCCAATCCAGAATAAGGGTACGCCACCAGAAGCTTTTCTCCATTTAGACAAGAACGGACTGTTACAAAACATAAAAGCGGTAAGGCTCATCTTCCACATAGCCCGTTCAACTGGGGATGGGCGACTCAACCACGACCGTTCCGTCGCACTACGAGCTGAGGTATTGTTTCGGTATGTTGCTAGGGCGACCATACAGGTGTATATGCACATAAACGTAGGTTAGCTTAAGTTAGCTTGTAAGTTTTATTTGAAGGTAGAATGTAAGTTATCTTGTACGTTTTTCTTGTACCGCCCAGTCATTAAGCATAGAGTGCCCGCCTAGGGCCTGTAAGTTAGAAATAAAACGTTGTTCGTCTAACTAGTTTTAAGCATTTTTGTCAAGTGTAAGTTCGTTATGAATTTGAAATAAAAATGAATTAAGGAAAAAAAAAAGTGAAGGTTGCGGAAAGCAATAGATTACTGTGAGGAAGTTCGAAATTGGACGACTACAACCGCAAAAGATCGCCAAATCCGTTTCCGATCGAGTCGAGTCTCCCTTAACCTCTCAAGAAATCCTACGATGCCAATCAAGACCAGTGGCAACATTGCCAAAAAGCCATCAGAGATGCCGCCTCTGATGTACTGGGCTTAACTCGGCCAATACAATGAAACCCCTGGTTTGACCTCAAGAGTGTCGGCAGACGAAAGCACCTGAGCAAGAGGCCTGTAATTCTTCTTCTTCTGGTGGCGCTATAGTCCGGGGTGGACCTGGGCCTCAACCAGTAAGCCTCTCCAGCCGGCACGATTTTAAGCCACCTGTCTCCAACTGCGTACACCAAGTTGATTGAGGTCCTTCTTCACCTGGGTGCGCCATCGGTTCCGTGGGCGTCCTCTATTGCATTGTCCCACTGGTTCGGAGTCGAAGACTCTTCGGACTAGAGCAGTGTTGTCCATGCGCTCTACATGGCCCAGCCATCTTAGGCGTGAAATTCGTAGACGCCTAACTAGGCTCATGCCGCTGTACAGCCCGTACAGTTCGTGGTTGAAACTTCTTCTCCAATAACCATCAACGCAGACAGGAAAAAAGATAGAACGCAGAACTTTTCTCTCGAAAAGACCAAGAGCTTCTTCATCCGCTTTTGAGATTGTCCATGCCTCCGCACCATAGAGCAGGACAGGGATGATCAAGGTGTTATATAAAGTTAGCTTGGTCCTTCGAGAGATGCCTCTTGAGCCCAAAGAAACAGCCATTAGCAAGAGTAATCAGAGGCCTGTAATGCGGCACTGCAAAAGAGGACAACAGCTACCATTATGCGTTGTAGGAGACCATGTCCTCAGAGAAGAATTCAGGGACCTAGACAAAAGTTCGTTTTTGGTTACCCTGTTTTATAATTACTCACTTGTTCTCGTTGTATGGTATGTGCATTTAGAAAGAGAAAGAGAAAGGGCTCAATTCCACATCGGCTTATATTCGAAACGACCAATACAGTTGTTCTCAAGCCACGCCATCCACAAAATCATTCCATCTTCAGAAAGAACACCACAAATTGGAAAATGTCTATTTTTATTTTTTTTTTTCGCTGAATTCATCTTATAATAAATTACATTATTTACAAAAACACATACAACTACATGCAAATAAAAATAAAAAAAAAAACTTTCTTAATTTTTAAGTACAAAAAAAAAACTACATCCTTTCGACTACCGGACTCCGACTACCTAAACGTCTGACTTCAGTTCTCGGAGGCAACACACAATGACTTAGCACTCGAAACTTCTTCTGTTTTTCTATGTTGCAGCACTTTCACTGACTGGACTCTGCTCTTAAGCTCTAGACTCGTTCACTTCTACCTCCGCATCAGGTTCACTAGTAGCGCGCCGAGGACAGCGTACGTACTCAGGGCGTTCAGGCTGGCTGCTGCCGAATTACCCAGGCGGTGCTGGGCTATCACAATTGGTTCCACCTCTGGTCGGTACTTCCAGTCGATGACATTCGTCTTGCAGATCTTCGCGTACACCTTGGCGGACATCTTTGGTGTGCGCGTCCGGTTTGGATGGTTGAAGTCCACGTGGTAAAGTCCGAATTTCTCGCTGTGGAACAAGCAAACAATGAAAAGCAATTAATGGGGATGAATGGGTGATAGGGACTTACGTGAAGCCAGCCTTCCACTCGTAACTGTCCATGAGACTCCAGGCGATGTATCCCTTGACGTTGGCACCCTCCTCGATGGCGTCCAGGACGGATGTCAGGTATGCGTTGTAATAGTCCACGCGGGGATAGTCGTCGAGGCCGCCCTTGTCGCTGACCCCATTTTCAGTCACCAGCACCGGTGGGTTGTTGTATTCCCGCTTGATCCACATCAGGAGTTTGTACATCCCTATTGGAACAACCTGAACGGCGGGGAGGGGGAGAGAAAGCAGATTGTGGGGGCTTGTTAGTGCCTTTGTTGTCTGGTGCTGCTGCGGGGATGGGGGGAGGAGGGGTGTCTCGGAAAGTCAGTGAACTCGTGAATGGGGGTTGCATTACACAAGAGTGCCCTATCTGCAGAAGACAAACGATGCTGTCTGGTTGATAAGAGAGGGTGGCTGCACGGCGGCACATGAGTAGATACTTCCTCTGAGTCCCCCGAGATCGTGTGTGTGTGCGCGGTTAAATTGAATTAATTTCTGATGGAAAATTGGCCCGCTTTATGCCTTTATTGCCGGATGACGCTCAAGGGGTGGGTTAAGTCGGCCTTAATGGCCTTGCAAGATGTCGAGTAAGCTGTTTTTAATTTTGCCCCCTTTCACACGAGGCAATGGGGCGGATTCGTGAAGATGAATCGGAAGAATGGAGGAGGATTTCGTGTGTAATTTGTGGCACAAGCGGCTTGAATTGAGCATGGTTACGGGGCGAAGCACGCGGCGTTCATGAAAGTGTGAGGTAACCATGTGGGTGCGTACGTGTAGAACGACGTCATTGTGCGGTGAAAGTTACCGCATCACACAAAAGGCGCACTTCAAGGGCTTTTCGCTTTAATTTGGCTTTGAAATGGTTAAGTGGCGCTGAAGTAATTGAGACGAGACCTACTTTTTGGGCTTGCTTTAGAGCCGCAACCTATATCCGCAGGCAGACTATATGCTCCACTCAGGCTAGATGATGTGGGATGAGTAGCAGTGGATAGTTGTCACATCGATCTAGTCACAGACTTCGGTGCCGTGGCAAACAGTTAAAGTAGAACAAAACCTTTCAAGCCTCAGGTTCAGGCTTAGGTTGCTGATAAGCTAGTAAATAATCATGGCTTCCTTAGACTCAGAAGGCAGTTGAGAATGGAGCCTCCCTCGAGGGTCCAAGCTGACTTCCTACAAGACATTCATCAATCCAGTCCCGGCCTTCGGTGCAAAGTCGTAACCAATTACAATACCGGATGAAGAAATCATTAGCCTCGTCAAGAGAGGCTGATGCTCCAGTTCCTGCTTTTTGCCGTGGTTGAAGGACATGTTCTAACGTATGGTTCTCTGGTCTGGTGGAAACCCCTGGAGAAGAAATATCTTCTAAGGAAGAGGAAGAGGAAGGGTAAGAGGATCGGTTTGTTTAAGAATAACAGGGTGTCTTAGAACAAAACCAATGGCAGTTCGAACTGTTTTTCCTCCATCGCCTCGACCTATTCTTCAACAACAGTGCACCCTCATCGGCTCTGAGGCTCCGAGTGGGATTCTGAAAAAAAAACCATGCGGCCACGCTTCTATACTCAAAGGATGGAAGGCGGCACAACATAATAGCCACAGTCTAGTCTACCTGCCACTGACATTGGCCCTGGAGAAGACCTTCCGCACACGTTTCCCAGAACGGAAACAAGGGCCCGAACAACTGGTAGCTGAAGGAGGTGAATTCTCGCTGTTCAGAGAAAAAAGAGTGCAGGTACAGGCGCAGGGATCTTCTGAGACCGAGAAATCCCTGGCACAAAGAGACGTCTGTAGCGTCTTCCGAGCTTTAGTGGCAGTGACCGCGCTGAAGGAAGTCAGCTTAATCTGAAAAAAAAACAAATAAATCTCAAGCTTTTCCGGCAGCCAAGCGGCAATAAAAGCCACAGCTTCGAACATCTTAACGTCGAGACTATTCAGGATGTGCAGGCCTGACTATTGCTGGCAAACATGGTGACCCTATCCTTGGTATCTGGCATCCAAGAGAGAAAAATGAAACTGACCGATACTTTTACAGGCCCTAAGAGGAAAACTCCAAGACGAAGCCCTGGACAGACCCAGAGCACGTTGGCTCAATCTGGAAATTGGCACAATAGCAAGGGTCTTGTGTCTGACGCTGAGAAAAAAGAGATCAACATCACTGATCAGCTTTAGTCGTGAGGAAGTGCGAATGCTAATGAGAGTCCTTACGGGCCTTCGGATGCATCGGGACTGAATATACCATACAACGACTTCTGCAGAAGCAGCAGAGATAAATAAATTAAATATAATCTATCTAACACCTGCGAATGCCCAGCCTTAGGTTAGGTTAACTTGGAGTGACTGACTACCTTAAAGGTAGTCACACTTAGGCCAAAGTTGGTCCATTGTGTTACCACAAAGATCTAGAAGATCCTAATCCATAAAACCGTCTGCAGCCCTTAATAAAGCGATGAAGAAGACTAATGCTAATATGATTTAGTTCTGTCAAGTCGTAGAAATATGAAGCGTTCGAGTGCCTAAAACTGCGAAATGAGAGGATACTGCAATTGTAAAGATGGGGTGAATGATGGTTGGTTCTGCTCTTCATCTGCCGAGTCTTAGCAAGGAAAAGAAAACAGTTCATGGGAAGGAAGCCTCTTAAAGTCTCTAAATAATTCCAGAAGGTTTTAGTAACAAAAGAGGGTCTCATGGTAGTAAATACAACATCCATCAAGGGCGCAAGATGCTGGTCAAAGTGAGCGGGGGCTCGAAAAGCAGTAAGGGCACCCATTTTACCTACCTGTCTACCTTGCTCAAGTTCGTCATGGTGACAACTGGCGACGAAAATTTTACAATGAACTGTACTAGCTCTACAACGACTTGAGTTTAGCCAGTGGGCCAGGGATCTAATGTAAAAGATGGTTGGCTCTTGTAAGGCGAATGGACAGATCTGACTGAAGTCTTCAACCGAAGTCATATCCAAGCCAGTGGGATAATGCAAGATAAGACGGCCGATTTTAAGTTGCAACACGAACGTTGGGAAGGGCTGGAACCAGCTTGGCTATGCGGACCTTCTGGTTAGCCAAATATCTTGAGATGTTGGACTAATTTCGCCTCGGATTGTGCGGCAGACAAAGGAGAAGAAGAAATAGCAAAGTGTCTAAGAACCTCTGTCCCTTCTAAGATCATGTAAAGACTTGAATGCGATTTGTTTGGTTTTTAGACATTTTGTGGGTGGGCTGTGACTCTACCCTGTATGGACCTGAATCTTAACAAAGAGACCCCCCTGTTGTCACAACCTGTTTTTTCGTCGTCTCCAACTGCCCACTCCGTTTCAGTACTGGCGTCAGACAGACTCAAAGCCAAGGATTCTTCAGGCCGGAGCTGAGTTGCTCATACATACACCTTATGGGTTGGACGAATACGCCTGTCGTGATTGGGGAACGCATTGGATTAATAGACAACTGGATAGCTTGTAGCTCTTCTCTCGAAACACTCAGGGTCTTCTACAGGGTGGACCATATAGTGGTTTTGTTTTTTAAATCATAGGTTATTTTGACACTGTCAGCTGTTTCTCGGTCGAAATTGAAAGAAAGTCACGGAATGAAATGAGTTGCTTTAAACTTCAACAACGTTGGGAAATAATGACAACTTACTTCCAAAGTTTTTGTTTGGCCTAAATGAAGCAATCACCGCGACTGCTGTACGCAAGTTTGTGCAAAAAGTTCGTGAGACTGATATGCTAATGGACAGCACTCATGGTCCGCGTCGTCGTACGGTGCGCACAGATGACAGTGTGGCTTGTGCGGATTGTTAGACCACTTTTCTTCGAAAATGAAAATTGTTCAACGTTGACCCTTACAGAGCCTTGTCACCCCATTTTTGTTTTAATTGCAATTGAAGACATATGTCGATTTAGACCACCTCTGGTTCACGCAGGATGGCACACCATGCCACAATCGATCTCAATTGGCCGCCTCGGCGCTGCGATTTGACCCCTTTGGACTTTTTTTGTGGGGAACCGTGGAGGACCGGAAACGATTCAAGCACTTAAGGCGAATATCATCCAAGCATCAACAAGGTCTAGGAAAATTTGGCTGACAGAATGCGTTACTGCGAAGCCAGCCTAGGCAGCCACTTGAACGACGTTGTATTTCATAATTAATGGCAATATCTGTTCTTACTAAAAAGCCATAACACAGTAGAACCTTAGAAAGATGAACATGCATAAAACATGCTGCGTTCATCTTTTCAAATTGTTCTTCAAACAGAACCACCAAAAAACATTTAGTTTTATCTTAAAAATGCAAGCAAATAAACAAAAATAAAAGTTGTTTATAAAAGTTATAAAAACACACGTATTTAGACATTTTTCTTAAGAAACTGCTGTATGGTACACTTTTGCCGGGAAAGAAGTAGTCTAACGTATTCGTTCAACTTGCCGAAGTGTCCACTTTATAGAACCGTTCAAATTATCGACATTCTACTGCCCATGGGAAAAAATTTAATTCTGTTGATCTTATTGCCATTTTTAAAAATTGGGTCCACCCTGTATATATGCATTCGCTGTTAGCCTTGCATCTACACCACGGAGCAAGATACTGGTCATCAAGGTCTCAACTATGTGGTCTGGCCTCTGAATTAGCTTTTCTACTTTCGCTACATTTTTAATTCCCCTGCTTTCACGTATAAAATCAAGGGTTTAGCTTCCCCGTATTGACAGGCTTGGATAGATTTCAAGTCCTCTAGAAACTTGAAAACTGTCCCAACCCATTGATACGGCGAAAGACAGAGAGAGATAAAGTGAGAGAGAGTGAGAGGGTGTGTGTGAGAGAGATAGAATGTGTGTGTGTGAGAGAGAGAGAGAGAGAGATAGAGAACTGATCCCATCTCAAATTTATGATTCCGAGAAAGCCATTTGACAGGTTTCAGATATCTTCATTTGGGAAGGCCCATCTGGCCAACCACTTTGAACGCAATAAACTTCATTTCGAAATTAAACGAGGTCATCGCAAATAACTGTCAACTTTTATTACCCGCCAAATGACTTCCGCGTTGACTCACAATCTGCCAGACGAACATCTTAATGGGCTTTCCTTTGTCTTTCGTCCTTTCCAGCTCCCAAACGACACCACAAGGCGGATGTCTCCCAAAATAGCTCAAACGCCTCAAGGCTGGATATAATTAGCCTCGATTTGTTCGCACTTCTCCGACTCCATATCGCTATTCGTAATTTCCTGCCACATTCCATTTCATCGAAATCACAACCCCCGAACGGACTCTATTTGATCGTTGAAGCAAAAGAAACCGGTCCCGTCAAGTCCGCCTCAATGCGATTGAAAACTTCGACTTGGACCGTGATTGACAACCTTAACGACACGGTTCCGTGCCCGGTGTCAATGGGCAGCGTTGTTCCTCACAATCGCGCGAATTAAGATACCAAGTGTCAATTAAATGTCGATTATTAGTGAGCAGGTACGCGCGGCGCGAGTATGTTGGCTTGAATTTAATGGTTTTACATACGATCGGGCCCCATGCATATTTATGGCCTTTCGCACACAATTAAAAAAGAAACGAGACACCTTTTAGCAAATTGATGTTCCACGATGCCAATGCATCTCGTTGAAAGAGCTGAAATACTTGAAGTGACGTAATGGATGTGAAGCATCTCCTCGTGGAGAGGTTAAAAAGATCGTCTATTCGCAGAAGCTGCTGCATTTACATACAGATGACCGACTGGCAAGACAGTCTGAACAGATTGCGCAAGAAATGCATCGAAATGCCTCATCTTCTTCCATTCACAGTCGTAGAGTGTCAACAGCTGGTGATGGAGACACTGACTAGCTAGCTGGGTTCATTAACAAATTCAAAGATCAAGACCGAGAGTAGTGCGAGAACCAGTTTAGCTAGCGCATTGTTCAAAGTGGTCATCATCTTTGAGGCGGTTCCAAAGGAAACAAAACTTGTTCCCGCAATGAGATCATAAATCCATTTCTTCTCACTTACCTTCAGCCATGGCGAACCCGATCCTGGCCAGTTTGGATCCTGTTCCTGAATGACACCCATGTCGTGATCGAACGACGGCACTTGGTATTTGGCAGTGTTGTTGTGACCGTTGTTCGACACCAGATTACTGGTGTACGTGTTGATGCCGAAGAAGTCCGAGGTTCCACGAATGCTGCGGATCTCGTCGGTCGTGAATTCGGGCAGACGTGATCGGGTGAAGCCTTGCTCCTTGCTCATTCCGGCGATGCGATCGATCATGACTTGTGGATAGTTGCCGCGCTTCGAGAAAATCGGATGTCCAAACCAACCGACCTGTGGAATGAAAGAGACAAACGGGGAATGAATTAGTTTTCGAACGACTCTGTTCAGAGAGTGGAGGCTGTAAGAGAAATGGGTTGAATATAGTTTAAAAAATGCCTATAAGTGATGTGCAACAAATGTCTCATGCAGTGGAAGACGTTTGTTGACATTTCTTTGCTTAATATTTTGACAACTGGATGTTATTGGTAACATTGACTGCTGCTGAAACATGGCTACCAAGTCACCCTTTATGATGTGACATGTACATTTTGGAACAAATTTCACTTGGATCAACTTGTAAAACAGATTCTCAAAGGGATTAGCTAAATGATCGATTAAAGAGTTCACTTTGACTAACTCAGCACTGTGACAGCTCTCGTGAATAGCTCGAACGAGAGGAAGGAAAAATAACTCAAACTACAATCCACCGCGAGCTATCCTTGACAAATTAATTTACTCAAAGCAGAGCAAGATCTTGCCACAAAGACGTTTTGTTTCTCATTTCGCACTATCCTTCCGTTGATACTAGATAAGAGCAACACATAAGAACAGGGAATGCAATAAAACTCTTCCTTCTTTAGACAGAAAGTCGTTTAACAAACTGATGAACATTCTTTGCGAGACGAGTATTAAGGAGGATTTGTTTTTTCGGATCGTTGGTAAGTAGTAGATGAAGGTTAAGTTAGGTTAAGTAGGTAGCAGAGGAAGGAAGGCATCGGAGCAAATGTGAGCATTATACTCAAGTTTGGAGGAATGTCTGAGTTCTGAATTTGTAGCCAAATCATATAAGGTCCCCCTTAGAACTTCGCAGCGTTTATAGGCACGTTACAACACAGAACAAACTTACTAAGAATGGTCAATAGTTCGATTCTCCTTCCGAGGTGGAGATCTGCCATCCATGCCTATCCCTTCTGCAAAACATCTTCTGAGGCTTGAAACTGGTGATCGCACTGGTGATCGATTGACTGATGGCCCAGGGTACTCACTACGAAACAATCATGCCGATCACACAGCCTGATCAGAAAGAGCTTGCCGATTTTCAGGACTCCTATCGGCGTTATCACTGGCCCGATTCATCAGCATTGGGACTGCCCTACAACGACTTCTGTAGAAGCTATAGAGCCGGGGAAGAGAAGGAAACTGTTGTGCACTTTCCCTGTAATTGCAGCAACATCTACACCCATAGAAAAAGTCACTCAGAGGCTAACTTCTTCAGCAACCTGGCCGAACTAATTAAATAAGTTAGCGTCAGCCAAAAGTGATCGACTTTGGATGGAGACAGTCGGCTTTTACCTAAGCTATCAAGCATGGAAACGTGTCGTCTCATCCATTTAAGTGCCATTCTTGGTTAAAGCCGGCTTATTAAGGAGTCACTTTGTGGACCACTAGGGCGTTGTTGATGGGGGTTCTGGAATCAATCCACGAATTCAGTAACTTTCATAATCCACAGCTCCATTTCTATCGAGTCACTGACAATGCTTAGAGATTACACCTGTTAAGAAAAACCTTCTTAAACTTCGTCGTTCGGAGAAAGCATTAAATTATAGTCTTTTCAACTCGGAAGAGAAAAATAGTAGAAATGGTTGATGCTGAAGAAGATGGGCCAGGTTGCACCACTTTAGAGCCACCCATAGTATCGCTGCTGTGACAACAGACAGCATAGTAATTCAATGGTCTTGACTTCGAAAAGCCCAATGAAGTAAGTCATGGAACGAATATGGGATGCTAAAAGCCACCGACGAGTGAGTGAAGTGAATTTGAAGGAGCTGACTGGAGGTATATAAAAATGAGAAAAAGTATGGGTGACAGAAGGGAGCCTTGGAGAACACCAGCGGTTATTTGGTGATAAGACTGAAACCAATTCAAAATAATTTAAATTATTTGGTTGATCGAAGATAAACGAAGATTTACAATTTCGACAAACGAATTTGATGTCAAACTATCAAGCACAACGATCTTGTTCGACTACGTTGCGCAAAGATTGGTTCAGCTTTACGAGGAAATGATGTTAAATCAAAATTTGTTGCTCCAGGAATCGTACCAGAAGCGTTCACCATTCAAGATATTCCATCAATTTACGGCTAATGAGCCCATAGGGCACAGAATGAAGCGACGTCATTGCTTTAAGCCGACGGGAGGAGATCTCCAAAAGTTCACAGTACAGGCCGCAGAAGGACAAAGAGTTGCAATTACAGAATAGACAGTTTCTTCTTCCTCAGAAGTCATTGTATGGTAGCCCTTATGTCGAGACGTAAGTTCCAGTGGCTCAATTTTAGCCGATGAAAGTTCTGACTCAGCCTACTCATTCTGATCAGGCTGAATTAGCGTTTCGGATGGAGAGTAGTTGCCGTAGTTGCTTTGTGATGACATTGTTATGAGCAATCGTTTCAAGCTTCAGAAGATGGCTGAATGGATGGCAGATGTCCACCCGGCAAGGGCATGGTACTCATCCCTTTCCAGAGAGTTCGTGTTTTTTACAGCTCTCTGAAATGTCACAGTGTCCCGGTACCCTACTTGGCCACCTCGTTGAGAGAGCGGCAATTCAGGGAAGTCTTGGAGTTATAAGTGACAGTTCAGATATTTGATCGCTGCCTGGCTGTCCGAACTGATGACGATATCTGTACATTGTTGATTAGCCAAGACTGGGCTTGCTTAATCGCTATAGTTCCTCCTGACAGACGCCAGTGTGATTTACTAGTCGGAATGAGAGTTGACTAATTCTCATCTTCGAACCACCCGTGAAAGATCGGAGAGAATCGTACAGTGTCTGGTGTTCAGACATCCTATATACTCTGGGGAGGATGCTGGTTGAGAAGTTATTCTCAAGGAGGTGCTTAGGTATCATGAGGTCGGCGACTTCTTGTGTGGATCAGGATACAGAATCTACCAAGGTTAGTAGAGCGTCCGCGGAGGAGTTCTTTCCACATAATCAGCGCTTCCAATTTTATCGGCATGGCGGAGTATACTCAAAACAGTAGAGAAGGTTATCCAAAAGCTAAACTCACCCCTGGACATACGCATGCCATCCAATCTACAACCTTTCAAGATGGTCTTCTCGAGCGTAGTCCAGCAGATCACATCTTCGCACAGCAGTTTGGCTCAAGCTACTGATGTGTATAGCTACTGGACCATGCCACTGTATAGAGCCGTGGAGGCCTTTTTGTCACGTTCCGTGATATTGATTGGCCAGTTAGGGGGGCCTTTTAGAGGGGTCCCACATTTTGGCGAAGGGTCACAGTCTTATACCACCACCCAATGTTGACGCTGCTTAAGAATATGGTCCAGGGAGTTGGATCCCCAATACCGGCGGCTGCCAGGGGTGAGCAAGCCGGCTCTGGGACGTCGTCATACAGCGACCGCAAAACCAAAAAACCAGAGATCGTAACCCCGGAAGTGGAACAGAAAGCCACAAGTGAACCCAGAAGAGATCTCTATTAAAGACGTGAACGGGTCCAACGCGCACAACCGCCGGCGTCGGCCCCTGCAGGATTGCATGAGCCACTTGCAGAAACAACTTTCGACAGGAGAGCCTTCAGCTGCTCGGGATATATTCCAGAAGGAAAAAACTATAGGTAGTAGCCCCCTCGGTTGCAGAGACTCCACGTAACTCAACTGAAGACGAATTGAGCAGGTTTCTAAGACCTGTTAAAATTGAGTTATACAGAAACTCCCACTCTTAGTAGCACTCAAGGCGGTGTTCGACTTGCCTGGCCTCAATTTGAGGAATTTCCTAATCGCTTCAACCACACAACTCCTGAAACCTAGCCATTAAATTACAAGAAACAACAAATTCATGTTCAACCAAAAACCAGATTAATTTAAGAAAAGAAAAACATGAGTACTTACGAAAAATTGCATTAATCGCTCCGACGCCTCCTTGTCCTCGTCAGAGTTTGTCTTTGGCTCCGGCCACGATGTGTCCAAGGTGATACCGATTTTACCTGTTTAAGATATTCATAATTAAGCATTTTCATTTGCATGCACAAGCTGCAATCCATTAAGTGCATGCGACGGCAGTTAAGAGTATAGATCTCAAGAATCGAAAAGAACACGTCATACCTCTCTGTTTGGCCTGGAAATTGTTTCTGTACATGTGAACGACGGCGGCATGGGCTTTCAGCAGATTATGACCGCACAGGTAGCTCGGAATGCCAGGGTAATCGTAGGCGGGGGCCATATAGTCGACCCCGTAACCATGTTCACACACATGCCATGGCTCATTGATTGTCGTCCAGATCTGTGAAAAATAAACGCTTTTAATGTCTGCATCGTCTGTACACGTGCACCAGCCGCACTCACCTTAACGCGATCGCCAAACAGCTCGAACAGCAGGCGGGCATAATCCTTGAAGACGGGTATTATCTCGGGGTTGGTCCAGCCGCCCAACTCTTGCAGTCGCTGCGGCAGCTCCCAGTGATAGATGGTCACCATTGGGGTGATGTTGTATTTGAGCAGTTCGTCAATTAAGTTGCTGTAGTAATCGATACCCTTGCTGCTGACGTGGTTCATGTAGCCTGTAGGAAGGACACGTGGCCACGAGATGGAAAATCGATATATGTTGACATTGAGTTCGCGCACCATTTGGACGTCCTGTCGCCACTGAAAATGCCGGTAAGAAACGAGAAACGACAGGCATTAGACAACGTTTTCAAGGACACGCGGAAGGATATTTGAGTGGTAAAGTGTAAAAGACTGGGCAGATTCATGGGCAGGGTGTGTGGTAGCATTTTTTATGAGCAACTGACACTTTTTAGCTTCTGGGCAACATTCATCCCAAATGTTTGCGAATTTGTATTCTTTAGTGACCGAATGAGCGACTTGCCAACTGTTTTCCAACACCAGGAGCTCGAGAGGAAATCACTTCCACAAGGCTTCTCAGATTTATTTAAACATTTCTGTAGCCACCACCGAAAATAATTACAGTAAAATAGAGGACGTTGTGGTTATGTGGCTCCAAGGGTAAAGGGCGGACAGGATCTATTTCTTATTTGAAGCCCTCGCTTGGCGTCTGACAAAAGAAATTCTGACGCTTTCAATTAAATGCGAGACACGTTAGAGAGTTTGACAGTACAATTTAAGAGTGGTTAGAAGAGACAACGAAGGCATGACTGCAGAAAGGATCAACGGGGCAGTCGATCAGAAAAGATTGACGACGATTTTCTTAAAATGTTTAAAATATATAAAATTCTCTTCTACAGGGAATATTGTTATCCTATTGCACTTATTTAATAATCGATTTAATAATCTTGCGATCTCTTGGAGAAATACCCTCCCAGCCAAAACTTTGTTTCATATCAATAGACTTCAGACGACTGTGTCCAGTGAGCGCAGCAACCAACACCTCTAGCAACGTATTGTCGAACTGAAGGGACTTGCTGGTGTAAGTATTATTGAACTTAGACCAAAGCGTCTGAAGAGAGGCTGTTCAGAGCACTCCCTTCTGTTCGCCGACCCTTGTCTGGGATGGGTTTGTTTCAGCCACTTTCCTGGCAAGTCCATCAGCTACTTTATTGCCGATTATGTCACTATGACCCGGGCATAGAATAAGCTAGTTTTTTGCATCAACGGCTTCGACTTCATAGCGACAACGTCTAAATTTAGGGTTAAAATTGCTTTAATGGCCTCTTGAGTGTCTATGAGTGGTAGTGAAGGGTGTGCAATTAGAGGCTGACAACTTTAATAGCTGATTTCACAGTTCTTGGCAATTTTCCATGAAAGCCTTCACACCGCAGCAACGTTTAAAAATTGGTAGAATTTATTCTGATAACATGGTTTAATTCGAGAACTTCAAACTATAGCCTTTAAAATGCCATTATCTATCACGCTATTTCTTTTGTAATGGTTCGTCCTCTTATCATATGATTTGAGAAGAATTTAGAATTCCTTTGGTCTGGCGCCCAACGGTGGCATATTTCTTTGGATGCGAAGACAGCTCTGTTTTGTCAATCCTCTCTCGAAGTCCATCATATTTATTAAGCAAAGGGTGTTGAAAGCTATGAAATATCATCTAAATGGCCTAGTGTCCAAAAATCAGCGAGGTCTCAAGAGAGGCTAGGATGGAATGACTGCGGCTTGGGACCATTCACGGTTTTGCTAGAAAAAAAAACTCGCCTGCTAGCTCTGACCCAAATACATATATTGAAACTCCTCTTAACAGACACCCCACAAGGTAGAGTACCTGCCCCTGGTTAGCGGGGTCCCTGGTTCAAATCCCAGTGAAAGCACAATTAATACGCTTTTACCTAGTTTTCAAATCTGGTCTAGTCACTATTTGGCGTTGGAATGAAATTAACGGCACTTTCACTGGAGTAGTCAATCGGTGGTAGTAGTCTCACTACGGGTATCACAATGGTCTGAGTGTACTAGTGAATGCGCTGGCAGCCTCCTTACCTAACCTAACCTAAGGGACATCTGTTTTTACAATTCATCATGATCCCGGCATGAAGGTAATCGCGTATTTCCACCCCTTTCAGAAGGGACACTTCTCTATAAGGGACGATCCTGACGGTCCCGCGGGTGTCCGTATTAGAGAAGTTTCTTTGTAGTCGTTTCAGATTAGAAATCCCATTTGATGCTGTGTGGTTGTTAGGTTCTTAGGATAATTTCATGGATTTTTACATCCGACAGTCGTTCTTAGCCGTTCAACTAAAGACGTTATCTTCCTAGCTGCTGCAAGGTGGGTGGGTGCCGAGGCGATTGAGGAGACCACCTCCTGATCCCTGAAACTTCGGCAAAAGTGGTTGAAGATCGCTCTCATTTTGTTGATTCATCACCTATGAAACAGAGTTAATAACTTCGCTGTTGTCTTTTTCATAACCCCTAGTAGTAAATTGATTACTGCGGGTTTTTCGTCCTTGGCTATTTAGGCCCAAAGTGCAGAGGTATCTCTTCTGTCTCTCAACGTAGACTTTCCGATCGGTATGAGGGGAGTCAGAAGAGGCAACTCAACACACAGAAAGATTTCTGCCTGGATCGCAGTTTTTCCTGTTTGAGATTACTGCCTTGCGACTTGATACGAGTTCTCGAAGGGGACTAATCTGTTTCTTGTCTCGACAACTTCCCATTCCGGACCAACCCCTTAATTCTCTTAGCCACGTTGGTGGTTATAAACTCAAGGACTCCCAAGGCGACCATCGAATTCTAAAATTTTTTGCTGAGAGTTGCTTCGCAGTCACAAAACAAGGTCCACTCTACCATTCTCTGTTGCCTACCCCACCTGGGGCCAAGAATATCCCAACAGGTGTACAAGGTTAATCGCCATTTGTTATGAGAGCAGCTACACAACAGGTCTCGCCCTCTTCTCCTAACGCCCACTTGTCCACTTCTAGGACATCCACTTTGCCAACACTTGACGGGCGAAAAAAAAGGTGCGCCCAGTGGATCCCCCCCACAGCCCAGCGGGTGGCAACAAGGCACTGGAAACACCCACCCAAGTGGACTCCCCACAACTTGTTTATCATTCTAACCTGTCATTGCTAAGATTTATTACACCCCATTCACCTCAGCTGGCGAGATTTCTTTTATCAGCCTCCCCTTAAGCGGAGCATTACGTAACGTGCATTCTTGTCGAACCCCTCGCAGACCCGGTTTGATAAGTGACCTTATCTCGTGGGCTGCAACGACAAGTGACAACTTCAGATATCGATAAGCTGAGCACAACGCAAACGTCTTTCTGCTCCAATAACTACCCGGTCCAGAACGAGAGCCAGAACTGATCCGACAAGACTCCGAAAAGCAAAAACAAAAAATATAACCAGAGAAACACGCCGCGTCTAGATTAATTGGCGTCGATACGTATGCGAATCTGAGATCGATGCAAATTCAATCAAAGTGTTAGAATGCTAATTAACTGGCGTGGACACCGTTCGGCGTTCTCGATACACATCTGGGCAAATCGTAATTCAAATTGTTTTCGCAAAGCGACTGAGAATGCTAATTGCCCGCACCTGGGCCGTGCCGAGTGTCTTATTGCCGAGAGGCAGGGTTGCACCGCCGCCGCAGCCTGTTGAACATCTGCAACCCGGGGGTGGATTCTTGTTCGTCGTAAATATCTGCATGGCTTACGTTGCAAGGTGATTCCGATTTCACCACAATCTAGGCGCTTGCGATTCTGTGAACTGGTCATAAATATGTCGCTGTCCCCCCAAGTCCAAATACATCAAGCCGCGTGCATACTCTCCCCGTCCACAACCGGTGCTGAGTGCTTTTTCGTCTGCTGCCAAGGTCCGACGAAAATGAGATGTAATGACGCGCATATCAATTACGTTTGGTTTTAATGGCCACACGGCCATTAATCGAGAAAGCCAGGTTCGAGCCAACCCGCTTGTCAGATTGCTTCGCCAGGTGGCGACATTGTTACGGCACCGCCACAGTCAATAGCATGGCTTACGCGATCTGAGCGGCTGCCGAAGAGGCTACATCACGATGACGCTGAGTTTGAGATGCGGCAAGCAAATTCAATGCCGGCTCGACAAGCCGGGCGTTCGGCTCGGTGGGTATGTTGTGTGTTGAATCCAAGCCATAAATACGCGGCGGCGAAGAGTTGCAGGCCCAGCGTGATGCTTCTTCGGCTGGATAATTTATTCAACAATGCAACTGAATCTCGTCGTCAGTCGTCAGTCGTCCGTGTCCTGAGTGAGCATTGCATGTGTGGCCCTGGACTTAGGCATCTATGGCAAGGTGTTAGCATTCGATGCGAGACTGCAGTGTCATAGCATTGCACACTGGCTGTAAGTTATTTTCCAACACTTCTGATGATGTTCTTTATTCTGTAAACGTGCCGTCTTCTGACGGCTGTGCGAGATTAACTGAGAGGCAATTTGATCGAAACGTGGCTGGCATTGGGCGCCAATTAATGCCTATATGTGTTATTCTAGAGTGCTTCTCTTCGAAACCATGCCTAGAGGAGGTTTACAGCGGCGCGCTTATGGCGAGAAGGTCCGCAAACTACTCGCGGATATCCCACTAGTTGAAGAGGCTTGTTGGTCTAAGCCCACCTCGGACTGCAGCGGCACGCAAAGAACTGTATATTCTGCCGACGCAAGAACCGCAGAGGCGCAGTTCATACGATTTAGGCTCACGTTCAATGGCACAATGTCCATTCACACGGCGCCGACGCAGTTGAAGCACTGGCAATGCTGAAGGAGGACACCAACTTTCACAATCTTCAGTTCGGCTACCCATTGTAACTCTCATTGTCCCGTTCAGTCTCGATCGACGGGTTCTACAAATTTGAAAAGACAGAAGACAAGAATATTTTTGATGTCTTGAATTTGAGTACTCTCCCAGTGTTCTCTGGCACAGCTGACAAAGACAGAGGCCATGGTCCCCATATACGCGACCGCATGTATTGGTCGTAGTTTCAAATCATGATTCTGCAGACATCTGTGTCCACTGAGCCCACCAACCACTACAGCTAGAAACATATTGTCGAACTGAAGGGGCTGGCTAGTTTAAGCACCTTTGAACTTACGACCAAGCGTCTAAGTCATCTCAGAAGTTGTTAAAAGCAACCACTTCGGTTCGCCGCCTCTCAAATCCGGTCATCCGACGGTGGGTTGCCTGTGATGAGTTTATTTCAGTCACTTTCTTGACGAGCTCATCAGCTATCTCATTGTCACGTTTGTCACCATGATCCAGCCTAGAGTAATCAAATGCTGTGCACCAACGACTTTAAGTTGTTCGCGATAACGACCAGCTCATGCTACGTTTCCACCGAACCGAAATCGCAAGGTTTGGATGGACTTTCACTGAAACCTCAATAAACCATCCCACTGAGTTTGAACTGTTTTGAAATGTCATTCGTTTTCAATTTTCAAGAGGTCGGAATAACAGGTGTTTGTTGACCGGAAAAAATTGTGTGAGAACACCAGATGATAGAGAGAGAGAGAGATAGAGAGAAAATAATAAAAAGGAACACCAAAATGATGGTTTGACAAGCTCTATAGACGTTTGAACTCAAATGGGTTTCAACTAATTTTCGTCGAAAACGTGAGGTTTCGAAACCCAGAAAATGTATTGCAATACCTCGAAGGTTTGTAGAAATTTGATAAACCTCACGATTTCGCATTAGACTTGATTTTGTGTGTTAAAATTTGCGCTTGACTGTCGATGGGAATAGTAATAAAGGAACCTTAAATTGAAAACATTGTTTTCAGTGACAGCTGATTTGACAGTTCTCGGTTGCTTTAAGGTCTGTGGTGGCTTTTCCTTCAAATTACTTCTACGAAATATTATTTAAGAACTTTTATTAATATTTTAGTAGTAAGTAATAATACTAATAGTCTGTAAGCAATGAATATAATGTATAACCATTGTAAAATTGCTGTCATAATAAACAAACAAAAATAAAAGGTCTTTGGTTGTTTGTGGTTTTGAAATTCATTATGAATCCCCTCACGCCGAAGCAATGTGTGAGAATTTTTCAAAATTATTTTGAAAACTTGCTTCAATTCGAGAAGTTCAAACAAAAGTCTTTATCGAAGCACCATTGTTTGTCAGACAAATGTAGGGTCGGAGCCTGATAGCCTATAGTTGCCTTGCAAGGTGGACGTGGTCTATGCTCTCTGGCGTCTGTGATAGCTTGACGTTTTAAACGAAGGTTCGGTCTTCTTCTCCTTTTCAAACCAGAAGGCCGGATTCGAAGACCCTTTTGGCTGGGTCATTGCTGTTCATCTCTGTACAGCGCACAGAATTCGCTTCAGTAGTCAGTGAGATCATGAACGGCGAGCTACAAAATGGGGCTAAGGTCTCTCATCAACTCAAGCAAAACTGAAACTGATGCTCTTCTCCACTAAAAACCAAAATATAAAACTTCTTACTTCCCTGTCTGCTCACCTACCAACCGATAACTCCACCTATCTGCGCTGGATGACCTAGGCGTTACCTTGGATCCCAAATTCAGCTGAAAGCTAAGCATAGACTATCGAGCTAAGGCGGCATCCTTAGCATTTTACGCCTCCATTAGAACCTTCGGTGAAATGTATGGTCTCCCACCCAAGTTGGTGAAATTGGAGCGGTGGGTTGCCCATTTCTAACTTACGGCCCACTGGTAAGTGGACGGTCCTTAGGAAAAAGTACAATGTCTCAAAATTAAGCAAGGCAAAGAGAATAACATGCAAAGACTCCGAACGCTAATGCTACATGTTCTACCTCTTTAACTCACACATCAGGTCTGTTCCCGTACTTTCTGCACAAAATTGTGAAGACTGTCATTTTTTAAGGAGTGGGGGAAAAATCTCTCAGAGAGAAGTAAAATCTCAAGAAAGTACGGGAACGCAGTTTTCCAAACGTATAAATTATGTCATTTATGAAGCGTCAAGTCTTAAATCTCACATGCATACTTACATGAAATTATCACATACATACGAAAACAAAATCAAACAGCAAACTATTTGAGTATTTGACACATCAATTCATTTGACATAAAACCAACAAACTGCCCCCAGCAATTTCTTGTGTTAAAATGGGCAGGGTGGGGAAATTTTTTACTCTCTCGAGAGAGCGCTCATTTGACATAAAACCCAAATTGTTGGCGTACGGGAGCAGACTTTCGTAGATTTGTGTTGTTTTGTACTGTTTTGTGTTGTTTATTTTGGGTTCGGGGACAGCCCTATTAAGACTACAGGGCTATGCTTCAATGGTTTAGTCACGTAGCACGAATGTCCCCAAAATCACGACTTCCGATGCGCGACATGAATGCGATTCCATCACGTTGGCGACCGTTTGGCAGACCCTGGATTAGGTGGTTGGACCAAGTCCATAAACTCGCTTGGTTATAACTCCTGATGGATAAGAGTCCATCGGGGAGAATAGAGATCACTGGAAATCTCTCTTGTGTGCCTTAACCCACGATCATGCGGGTTAGAAGATGATGATGATACAGCGCATAGTGCCATCAGGCTCAGAGACTTTGAGTACTGGACATAAGACTCTATGGTCATAGCGCCATCCTAGACATCTTACCGAGAGATCTCGTTACATCCTTCACAGACTAAACGGTCCTCAAACTTCATCTATCAAGCAGCTTTGTCCTTCTAGTCATCTATAGAACTGAATGGCATAGTGGGCAGGGATTATTACGTGACGGAGTTGGTCCGAGTGTATTCCCAGAATTCCAGAACAATTCTGAAACCTATAGACTCCCGGACAAATCTAGTGTGTTCCAAGCGAAACTATTTGCCATCCAGGAAGAATGTCGCCAAGTCAAAAGACACTCAAATACCTTGCCAAGGCAGCGGTTACACTGATAGCCAAGCAGCCATCAAAGCTATTGGCTCCTTTACTTCATACTCCAAGCTAGGACAGAAATGGAGGGCTGAGCTGCGCTTCCATGTCACAGTGGCATCCCAGGAAGTGAGAAGGCCGCTGAACTGACTAAGCAGGGATCCGCCCTTTCGTACTCACTTGCAGAGGAGGTGCACATCCAAATAAGAGACAGTCAAGGCTAATATCTTTACGGACTTCCTTGAAATAGCTACCCGCAGATGGGCCAGACTGATGATACATCAAGAGGACTGAGTACAACCGATCCAAAACAAAGGATCTCCTTCGGCGGACTCAACATGACCTCGCTAGATTGGTGGCGGGAAACTGGCCGATAAGAGGTCATGCCGCAAAACAACATACATTGTCGGAGTTGCAAGAACAAGGCTGAGATACAGACCGTGGTTATGTCTTCTCCTCCATTCAGTCTCCTCACTGACGGTACACACCATGACATCTAGAAATAAGCCACCATTTGTTGCGCCTTATGGGCCGTTTTTAAGAGAAACGATGGTAAAAAAGTTTCAGTCGACGGTGAGCCATACAGGGACATGATTATTGATTTTTATTCCAACTCTTTGACTTCTAAGCGAGCATTCGACACGCTATTTCCAACATACAGCCTGGTGTACGATGCATATGTATGTGGGTTGATGGATAGAGGAATCATTTTCTGTACCTTATTCCAATTTTGAGTTCTCCGCCTCCAAAAAAAAACCACCCTATATCTTTCCGGTGCCTTCTTTGACAGAGAGGAACGCTTGGCACTTGGCACACTGTCATTTTCTGAGCTGAACTTGTCCCGATCTGTGCCTGTTAACACCTTCGATTCACCATTACGAATGTCGATGGTCGTATTATTAACAGCAAAAATGAAGTATTACAGAGACACAGCTGATTGCCCCTAGTCCATCGACGAATTTGAGTGCTTTTTTGACCGATAGTCCTTAATTTTCGACGGTAATTCACGAAATAACGTAAATGCCGTCCTCTGATTGGTCAATTTGGTTTATGAACACGTTATAAAAAACAGCTATCAATCATTTTAAGGGACAAAGGAGGTAGAAGTCTGGCATCTCAATAATACTTTAGTTCTGATTAACAGTCTTAAGGCCTTTTCTTTCATTTAGGAATGTGGTGAGGTTTTTCCTCGCTCAACCTTAAATAGAACGGAACTCACCTGATTGTAACTGTCAGAACTGACGTCTGCACTCGACTGATCGGCGATCTTCTCCGGAAACCGATGCGTCATGTAGTCCCAGATCGACTCACCCTTGTCGTCCGCATTCCATCCACCCTCGATTTGATAGGACGACGAACCGACACCCCACAGAAAATCATTCGGAAATCGACGTTGCATAGTCGTCACAGCTGATTCACTGAAAATGAGAGAAAAAAAAAATACAGAACTTAATTCAGGTACTTTGTCAAGCAATTAACTTCCACTCTACAGCCGGTGTTTATAGACGTTGCGTGTTCCTACGTATCTATCCTTCCACTCGTTTCAATCTCGCCATAATGAGTGCTTTGGTTGTTCTTATCGACACTGCTCGGAGGCCTTGAGGTCGCATCTGTTATGGCGTTATGCAATACCGAACTTGAATTGTCGTCGCACATGGTGACATTGAACTGCTTTGCAGTGTGCATGAACACTGATTGCTTTGATTTATGATTCATTCATTCCAGTCTATTTTTAAAGGACAATCGGCCAGTCTATTGTGAGCGTGTCTAATTGTAGAACCGGCGAGGTGTCGCAAATCGAGAGCTTTGCATTGCACTCGTTTTGATCTGTGTCACTGATCCGGTATTGTGAGTGTTCCCTTTGTCTGCTGTCTCGTCGGATTAGTTGGACTGTCAATGTCAAGAGCGTATTGTCGCAAGTGAAAGGTCATCCATCGGCTGGAGAGCATTGACTTAATGGTAATTATGGGCTGTGACTGCCGCAAAATGTGAGGGGTTTTCGAGATGAACGTCCAGAGGTATCGTGCATAAAATTAGCAATTCTACAGGTTATGAGCCTCAACCGCAAATCGCAAGTCGGCTTAATGGGCAAGGAAGTTCCGATACGATAAGTGGGATTAGCTAGGCTTAACGTGTTTTCTGTTTCTTGTGACATTGAACAGACATTACAACCATTTGTTGACGTTCTAGAGACTGAGGCGGAAGTGTCCTTGATCTCAGTTTTGCTTTAGAAGAAGAAGATTTGTAAGGTAAGACCGGATGGCAATTCAATTTGTAAGAAGAGAACACTCTGGTTGTGTGTCAAATAGCGCGTGTGATTGTCGACATTCTTCTCCTTTTCATTCGTTTACTTAAGTGGCACAAATTTGACACGCAATTCAATGAATCAGTGCACCGGTAAATGACCTACAGTTAATTTTGACAGTTCAAAGTGAGGTTATGTTTGAATGTCACACGTTAATTTGATGGCATTTGTTGGCATTTGTTTCGTTGACTTTAAAAGACTGACTGACAGCTGTTTTTTGCATTTCACCCTAAGGCGCTGTTTTTGACATGTGAACGGCCAAAGAAAGATCCAAAACCGCCATGAGATCAAAATCTAACATTTATTTTGTAGGTTTTTACAGTTTTAAAAGTAAACAATCCCTACTAGAAAATGTGCAATACTTAAACCAAACGGACCCAGTCTCCAGTGACAGTTCAGTTTGACGTATGTCATTGAAACAGAAATGTCAAATCCCAAACACTTAAGTGCCCAAGCCAAACAGACCCAGTCTCCAGTAACAGGTCTGTTTGACGTATGTCATTGAAACGGAAATGTCAAGTCTCTGGACCCAGTCTTCGGTGACAGTGCTATTTGACGTATGACGATTGAAACGGAAATGTCAAATACGAAAGTTCCGCGAAGACCGTCGAGTGGGTACCAGCCACATGATCACGAACACATCCATCACAGTTTGTCTCTTGAAATTAATTAGCATCATGCACGTAGTTCTCACAAAACGATCTACCAACCGGAGCCGTCCGGCTGTCATTATTATTAAATTCATTTTGCTCACCGAACTGCTTACTTACGGATGTTGTTTGCTATGTCCAAGCCCCACAAATGCTCTTCAATTCTAGATGCATAATGCAAGATACACTTCATGCATGTGCAATTTAAAATCCAACCGCACGTTAATTTGTTCAACCGAGTGTTCTGGATTTTCTCTCACAAAGCAATATGCAAATGACAACTCTTGATTAACTTTGATTTTTCTCTATTAAATCTGATGTGTATTAGCATTAGACACACGTCAAATTAGTGGCTAAGGAATTTCTTGGAAATGGAACGTGTCATTATCGACCGCTGACAATTAAGTGACATTTCAAATGATTCAATCAAAATCAGTCGGTCTATTAATTGAAATAAATTGCAAACTAGCTTGTGTGAATTATTCGCGTAGTGTGCAGCTGCACTACAAGTGCACCTGGGGCATTATCATTGTCAACCTCCTTGACACTGACACTGACACTGACAGCTGGTGTCAAAGGAAATGTATTCCGGAGTACTTCTAAATCAATTAGCACCCTAGATGGCAGTGGAAATTTGTCGATAGGCTTTCAAGTGCTCAATTTGTTGAATGATAAATTGCTTAAGCTTCCAAGTTGACAGGCATACAGTGCTCGACCATGGTATATTGCCATCGTAGTGTTCAGTGAAATGTCATCTAATTGACTTCCCCATCCGGTATTGACTCGATTTCCTTACGATGCATCGATAAATAAAAACCGAATCATCCCAAAATAACTGAGGCTGATTGATGTAAGAAATGATGTAAGAATATGTACAGTTTGTGTTAACAAACAGGTGTGTTCGATTTGCTTGAAACCACAGCTGTTGCCCTCCTTTTGTTTTGTTTCTGCGTCCAATGACCGAGGCAATTCTCGGGGGTAAAAAATAATCAATTTCCTGATAGCCCCTTACAGTTAACAGAGAGAACCAGTTTGTTGCTTTTGAAAAAGCCGCTTGAAATAATGCCCTTGCTAAATTTGAAGGGGCAACTTGGCGTTTGAGAGCGAGCTGTTTGGTAGGAATATGATGTAATAACTAAATTGGCCGAATTTATTTTTAAAATCAACAAGAAATGCGGTTTGTTTGCTGTTTAATTTTTTTGTTTTGGTTTTTTCGTGTTTTTTTTTTTTTTGACACACACTAATGTCAGTGTCAGATTGTAAGGAACTGAAGTAGGTTCGTAGTGTGACCTTGCTGTTAATCGGCTAATTTTAAATTTATGATATCGATGAGAAAGTAGGCTCTTTTCTACGTACCACACTAACCTCTCACTTAGTTCTGTTCGATTAAGGTCGGCTAAATGTCTGATAACGGAATGAAATCTTAAATGAGAACTTCCGATTTTCAGAACGAGATATGCCAGTCCGATGGCCGTCAAAATTCCATGTTCGAAGGTCGAGATTGATTAAGTTGAATAAAAATACCAAAATGTAGGTAATCAACTAATTCAATGAGTCAACGAACTATTTACTATCGTTATAAATCATTCAACTTACGTATTTCAATTTGCTACTATTTATAGCTTGGAATCGATAGCTAGACGATAGGCAAAACTGCGGAGAGGCGCCTTCGAAAGATAAATTCTACGTCGGATATATGCGCCCGTCTGGGACGTAGGTGAATGGAGCACAAGACATAACCGCGCACTCTACTAACTGTACCAGAATGTGGATGTAGTCTAGCCCCGACGGGAATAATCCAGCTCGTCAACATCGAGCGAGCTACGTGCCGCAACATACATATTTGTGGCACCTTCCATCGACAACAATATGTAAATACACAGTCTTTGTCTAATGTCGGATTTCACAGAGAAACCTTATCTTGTGTAGGATCGAAACTTAAACGTCACTCAAGAATATTTTATATCCACACTCAATATTAAAGCGTGGTTTAGGTAAGCTATGGATTGACTGGCATTGTGAACTACTGAATCCACCAACGATGTGAACCATGAACAAAATGGTGATTGTGATTACACATGAACAGCAACCTGCTGAAAACATGGAAAATAGAATACTTGGTGTATTCTCTCAACAAGCGAATGTTCATGCATGTACAAAGAGCAGAAAAAGTCTGAGTTCACCTACTACAAGAAATATTTACTTTTATTCACTGCATTATAATAAACTAATTAGTGCAAGTGGTTGAATGTTCATGATCCCCACATAGAAACAACAAGAACAGCATACAAGGCACAAATTTTGTTCAAGTCACATGAACACCCGGCCAGTTAACGGAAATAATTTCGCTCGTCTTTTTAAAACTTCTTGCAAGCGTCTTTACATCGAGCTTACTAATTTAGACGTGTCTTCAGAGGAAATTTGTTCCCATTCTTCCTTAAACACAGCTTTTAGCATTGTTTTGTTTGTTATTGTGTGTTGGCGGATTCTCCTTTCAAGTAAATGTTACAGGTAGATGTTACAGGTCAATGGGGTTTAATTCTGGAGATTGTGGAGAGGTACGCAGTTGTCTAGGCACATTGTACAACAACCAGAAGCAAACGATCCCGGCTGTTTTGTAACCAAAACTCAGATTCTATTTGAAATTTGCTTGCACTTTTCCTTAAATTTGTCTTCAGAATTTTCAGGTAGGCATATTTGTCCGCAGTCGATCCAATAAACTCAAGTTCTCCAACTCCCCCATTTGCGATTCACACTTGAAATTAACTGTTTTATCGTAATACGCAGCTTTCTTTAGGATTTTCCTAACAGTATCGGCACAGATTTTATTTTTCAATTTGAATATATGAGTACTGCCCGCCATTTTTAGCAATATTTCTAAAACTTTTTCCTTCTTTCCACATTTTTACAATGATTTTTCGCTCATCCACATTTATTTCTTTTATTTTATTCTCCATTCTATAACAAATAACTAAATCGCACAAAAATTATTTCCAAAATATACTCCGATCGGACACGGTAACATCTTAAAAGTGATGTAAAATTCCACTATTCATAACGGTAAATACCAACTGCGTTTGGTGAACGCAGATTTTTTCTGCTATTTGTAAGGATATTGTCATAATATGCATGCGTCTATTAATTTGTGTCCTTTCTGTTCTCTTCAGGAGGATTGCTTTTGCGGGTTTTATCTTTATATTTTGGGGCAGAAATTATTTGAATACACTAACGGCAATTATTTACCCTCTAGATTGACACTCAAATAATGGCAATCGGTAGCTTAAGTTAAACCACTGTTTAAGTGGAATCTATCACTTAACTTCCACTGTGAAAACGACATTTCTATTGATTCTGAGCTTAGAGGAGGATCGACACTTAAGCTTACACTGTGAAATCGGGCATAAGGAATTCGAAATTTCAAGGTTCCTGAGTTATTAGAAATTATTCAAAAACAATTGTATACAAATAGAAACGTATTTGTCGTGATGTATTGAACTTAGCCGGTGTCTCTCTCCATCCGATTAGGGCTTATGAGTTGTCAATTTTTTTGATTCTATTTGCTTGGGCCTTTAGCGGCTCTTGTGCACAACACATAAAGGGCGATCCATTAATATCTGAAAAACAATAGTGCTCGACGCCAGCCGACTTCATGTTACGATGACGCACTGCGTTGAAATAAATACTCAATTTATCAGCTGTTTTCTCTTTCATCTACCAGATGAGAAATATTGCCCCCTTTCTGCATGCACTCATTTGAAATGACTTTTGTGGTTAAATTATTTTTAATCAGCTGTTTTCATTTCTCAAATGACAGTTGACACAAAATACTCTCAATTTGGAAGAAAACTCTCAATCTGGGAAAAAATTCACTCTCACGGCGCACCCCTCTGTCAAAAAATATCCAACATGTTGAATAATGACGTGCGATGGACTACGTTTTCTCTCTCATTATTCACTGACGCAGGTCGACGCTGTATTTTGTGCTTGGCCATTGAATTGTGTGCGTTGAGAGCCAACGCCAGCGCAAACGCACTATTGTGTTACAGGCATAAGCGCTTCCTATCTTTAAATTTAAATAAAACAAAGTGTGCGCGAGATGTCATTGAAATTTTTTATTTGCTTGAAAGGCCAATGAGGACCTTTATCCTTAAAATGTCCTCTGCGCCTTCTCTGGGAGGCGACCAAACGAAATGTCCAACTGTGGCGTATAAAACAGGCTGAATTTGACTGATTCTATGGATTGCACTGTGGTTTGTGGCTTATTCGCATAGACCTGGGACTTTAGAAAAAAAAATTCGACCCCATTAGACTTTGCAACCTCCACTTGAGATAACCATGTCCTCGAGTCGCTCGTCTGGAATTTCCAAAGTGTCGTGAGTTGTGTGGTACGTAACGCAGTCTTATCTAAACCACATGTCGTTTGCATCCATATTATCCGTCAACGGTGATGTCTCGGCCAAACTCGCTCTCAAGAAATATGGACCAAATCCAGCCCAATTGTGTGGACGACGAATCTACCAAGAAATTACTATTTCGGGATGAATTGGACGGCCTTTGGAACTCATGTGAATTGGTATCACCCCAAATTCGAAATTTTTGTTTGTTGACATGTCCATTCATCCAGAAATGGGACCCATCTTATGCGGACCGTAAACAGCGCGCAGAACTGAGCACCCATTTTGATAAAACAATTTCATCGTTTGTAGGTGTTGTTGGACATCCCTGGTGATTTGGCAAAACAGACTGAACAAATGGCAGCTCATTTGACAGATGACGCTTCAATAATATGGCCGCTATGCACTGTCAAAGTCCAGAAGTGCTTATTGAAAGACTCAAATGAGTGACATTTATGAAAATTTACTACAAAATCGTTAAACTCTTCTTATTGTTCTACTACTTCTCCACTTATTGTATAGTGCAGTCCCATGTCCACCTTAACCGGTTAAATGAAACTTTAACCCCTAAGAAGATGATCAGAAAGAGTGCCTTAATGATTTTATACTTGCACTCAACTGGTCAACTGGTGTGTCATTTCGCTTCTAGAACGTTTTAATCTACAATAAAACTCATATAGCTCATATAGATAAACGTTGGTTTTATTATTACAATTATATAAACAAGACCAGTCTGCTCTTAGTCTGTTCCGAACAATTAAATCATCCTTGGTCGTTGACCTGTTCGTCTCACAGCAAGTTGGACTCCATGCTTACTTCAACTAGCAATGCTTTGCTCGTGGATGTGATTACCTTTTAGCAAAGCAACCGGTTTCCCGGATATTTCTGTTAATCTGCTGAAGTCCTCGTAGTTTAACTCTCAACTATATCACACCACAACTGGTTCATGACAAGTTTATAAAAATTTATCTTTCAAAAAATCACCTAAGTTTTTTGTATTTAAGTGCATTAGCATTAGCTCTGAGATAATCTCAAATGATGCCGTTATTTGCTTGGTAAGTGGCACATCGGGTTGTCCCGGCCGGACTGGTTGTAAAAATGGGAGGCGAATAATCACTGAACGGTAAACTCTATTTTCGCCCGACGAAGGAACAGTCTCCACAAATTGAAGCGAGCGCAAAAGGTTGATCAGTGAAGTAGATTTTTACCAGTCTCTAGTCTTGGACCAGACAAGATCCTCAAGTCCTCTGATCTATCTGCTGATCTTCATGTCTTTGACGAGAATGTTCCCAAAGGGAGGACAGGGTGCCCAATAAGACAGAGTCCAAATTGAGACCGCTCCACTCTTCACAGAGGGAGAATACTCAAGGCTCAATGGCTTTGGTTTTATTACAGTTTTGTCAGAAGAGCTTATTGACTTATTGACTCTAAATCTAACACCGAATTCAAATAACTATTGCTTCAGTAGCCGTGAACTGTTTTCAGTTTATTTTGACAGATGCGCGTGTACTTAACCTTATCGTTTTGTCAGATAATTCCCTGGTATCTCGGGAGTTAGCGTAAAGAAACTGTCTCGTTACAGCTGGGAGAATGATCAAAGTTCCAGTAGCGGAGCATTAAACGAAGCTTGGTCATTTACAAGGATATTGATGTGCGAGCTGTAAGCTTTAACAGCTTCAAGCCGCTTTTTTTTGTGGCTATGACTTCGGCTTGAAAAATGCTGCTGTTGTGTTGCATCCATTAACATGATTTCACCCAGAAGCTTTTGAATACAAAAATCGTAACGTTATTAGCATCTAGCAATCTGAACCAAAAGGGTGTATAGTGCCTAGTTAAAAAATGCACTGTAAACAATAAAAGGAGATAAAGGCTAGATGTAAGCCGTAGTGTGCCTGGGCTTAGCGTCTATAGGAGTATTTTGGGGGACGCACAGATTTGTGCCGACTCAGAAGAGCGGCATTTGAAATAGACAACTACATTCGGCGGGCATTGTCAGTGTCTCCAGAGAGGTGGAGCCGTGAATCACGAAAGCCATATATAAGTCATATCGGCAATTTGACCTACAAGTCATATCCACGGTGTCGATCATGCAAGAGAATTAAGGTGAACTCGCAACCCTCTTTGTTAAAGACCCCTCGTGAGATGAGTCCGAGGCGGACCTGGGCCCAGTTTCTCAGCAACCACTCATTTTGTGTGTTATAATGTTCTTTTACGAGTGGAAGGGACCTACAGTTTTATGCCGTGTCCGAAGGGCAAAGTGTCCGAGTGTCAGTGACTCGAAAGCGATGGAAGCCGTGAATTATGAGTTGGCAAATTGGGGATTCGAACCTGGCACCCTTAGCGCAGGGGACGACGCACTAACCCACTACGCCACGGCGACTCCTAATAGATGAGTAAAAGAAAATGCCGTCTTCTCCGAAAGGACTGGATGGTCAATAAATGTTCCACTCTTGTTACGATCAATAGAGGTGCCGTGGAAGGTGTGTTATAGGCTTCGTGGTCTTCTATAAACTACAACTTTTCTTGAGATGTCTTCACCAACCCATTTGACGGTTCTTATTTCTTTTTTAGCTTGCTAGAACTTGACCAAGGTATCCTGTTTGTAATCCAATTGATTCTACTAATTTATGCTTGGATTATTGGATATTTGTGGAGCTCTAGCCCCTAAACGGCATTTGTTTCTGGATGTAGCTTGATATAAAGTTTGACTTCTATTCAGAGGAATTCGCAAGATTTGGGAATGACTCAAAACGAGGCATGCGAGATCTGTGGAAAATGTTTTTATGCCAACACACACATGTTGAAGTCTTCTTTGTTTGTCTGTACAGTCTGGGGTGGAGCTTGTCCTCAACCAACAAGCCTCTCCAACTAGCGCGACCTCCGGCTAGCTGTCTCCATTTTCCCACAGAAAGTTGGTTGAGGTCCTTCTCCATCTGGGTGAGGGCGTCGTCTGTTGCTTTGTCCCACAGGTTCGGAGTCGAAGACTCTTCGACGCGGAGATGAAATGTCCATGCGCTCTACATGGTCTAGCCACTTTGGTCGTCGGGCCTAGAAATCTAGCAAGGCTCATGTCGCTGTACAGCCCATACAGTTGAATCTTCTCCTATCAATGCCTTCAACGCAAATAGGACCAAAACTCTTGCGCAAAACTTTTCTCTCAAACATATTCGCTCAGGCGCTTTTGAGATTCTCCATGCCTCGGCGCCAAACAGCAGGACTGTGACTATCAGTATCTTATATAAAGTCGGCTTGGCCCTTCGAGAGACGGCTCTTCTTATGAATTGCCTCTTCTTCTATAATAAGCGCAATGTATGGAAGTATGTAAGTATGTCACAGCTGTACCGGATGTGGTCGCGTTGCTCGCGATTCTACAGGCTGTGCGTTCGAATCCGACTGGAAGCTTTATTTTTTTTTTTCTTTTTTATACGCTTCGTTTTGTTTGAATAAACATTTTCCTTCTGTTTTTCTAATGCCTGTCTAACAGTGCAAGTTTGGGCTCCACATTTCCTTCAACGTGAGTTTCTTTCCTTAAACTGAGTTAAACGGGAGAGTACTCCGATTTGAAACTCATTTCTTTTGAGAGGGAGTGCATTTTGTTCTCAGTGCATAATGATGCCCGATAATGGAATATACCCCTTCTTCATTTTTCTATCCATTCACTTTTTTTTTATTTTCGACATTTAGTGTTAAATTTCTTTGTCCCTGTTTATGCATAGCGACTAGGTAGTTTTTTGCTTCCATTTTTTTATTATTTTTCTTTTACTGGTCGGACTCAGGGCAGTGGCGATTCCTGGCCCGAAAAAGGGTTAGCTACGAGTTCACAAATACATTGCATCCCAGGCAACGAACAAAATTATGTGAATTATATTCTATCAATCGAACGCACTCTTTTATTGTTGCCAAACGAAATAAGAGAATCAAACGCTTAAGTTTGTCCTTCCGTTTCCAGGAAGTTCAACGGCGCGCCGACTCAACACTCAAGAGTGGACAAATTGTTCCATAGATATATATATCAAGCAACACGCAAGCAAAATGCCTACTTCCACCCCAATTTGAAAACCTAATGTGTCGTGGTTTATCGAATTTTTCGCGGACATTTCGGCATTATTTCGTTGGTTGTGCTTATTTTCACGTTCTGTGTCCAAATCTGACTCGAGCTACTCTTCTTTTCGTGGGAAATAACTCTTTTTTTATTTGAATAAACAATACGTTTCCGAAGCATTACATTTGCAATGAATATAATAAAATTATACTTAAAAAATATGTAATATATGTAATTGAATAATAATTGATTACATAAATGCTTGTGACATCGCTCGTGTCGTACGACAGGTTTTCCTACTAGTAATCCCCTAGAAACAACGGTTTGTAAGTTACTCTGCGTTTTATCTCGGTACTGATGGTGTTGGTAGTGTTTACTTTGGAGCCGAGATAAACGAAGTCCTTATCGAAGATCGAAGCCTTAGAATGAAATTCAGCCAACTCGGACACCATTTTTGTCCACTGTTTGGAACAAAGAAGCTTAAACGTTGGCTTTAGAAAACAATTTCACATATCGAGAAGACAAACGAAATGTTATCCAAGTTACTACAAGTGGCTGTAACTTAATCACTAACGGGCTCAGATTAAGTGGTGAACCCCATCTAACCACAAAAGCGCAAAAATATTTTTGATTTTTAATCAGACAATCAATACTCACAAAACCCCACGAACTACCACTCATCCAACCGCATTTAAAGACCATATGAAAGTTGCTCATGACCATCACCCGCAACTTGAATCGCAAACAGGTTCACTCGAATGGATTAACATCTTCAAATAGTAAACATCCGTTCCTCATCAATCACCAGGGTGGAATGCACTTAAGAATGTCATAGTTGTTGAACGCGAGATCATATGCGATTTACCTCAAGTGACAGTGAGATTCAAAAGTCAGCAGAAATTAATTAGAATTAGATTCACACGATCCCACGGTGATTCATCAAAATTGAAATGCTTAACAAATCGAAAGGAGAAATCACATCGAGTCGTCGATCATCTTACAGCGGTTAAGTTTTGTAACGGCGCGTGATGCTGTTAATTTGGTATTCCAGTAGTTACACGAGGCACGATTCAAGTTCAATTAGCACGAAACTGTAATCGAACGCAGCCCGTTCAAGGGTTTCCATGCGAATGCAAAAATGTACTTTCACATTCTTGACGGTGTTCTAATATAATTATTTCGATTAATTGGAGTTTTATTTTCATGTTCATTCGATCAGAAACTAATTTAAGAAACCGGAAAATACTGAAAACGTGCGGATAACTGGTCGAGGCAAGGGTGACATTTGACGGAAACTATCGAATCGAAGAATTTCCTCTCTCTTGCAGTCGGATATGGAGATGTTGACTGACGGAGACTGGGACATTTCCACCATGGTCGAGCATTCAGTGTCGTTACTTAAACTGTAGGAGCTGTGTTCGGTGTTTAATCAACAGCTTTCACCGTGGGCTTTGAACTTCGCCAAGGGTGCGTCTTGTTACCTCTGCTTTTTATTAAATTATATGATCTGCAGCGCATATTGGAACATTGGAAGAGTTGAGGATAAGGCAGCTTCTTTTTTTCCCGATGACATAGTTATTCTCAGATCCCTTCAGACGGAGCTCCAGTATGATCCGATGCCGACAATCAGTGGACAAATCAGAGGTTCCGGGCTGGAACATTGGTGTGCATTCGGTCCACATGACCTAGCCAGGCTCGAGGACGTTTGACCAGATCGATGTTGCTGTAAATCCAGCTCAATTTCCTTCTGCAATCCTGACGTATGGCAGTGTAGTTTGGTCGCAAGCTTGTCTGCAAAGTTCAAACTTAAAGCTGCTCACGAGCATACAGAGACGCGCATGCCTAGGTGTGAGAGGGGCAATCTCGACCACCCCCACAGCGGGTTTAGAGCTACTACTGGATCTTCTTCCACTTGACTTCTATGCACAGATTACTGCCGCAAAGGGAGCCATTAGGATCTCCCTCTCTCTCTCTCTCTCTCTCTTCCAATCCAAAAACTGGCAACCCAGCCCCCCAGGCCATGCATGTATTCTTGAAACACTTCACATAGAACAATTAGAAAGCGACTACTCTCTCCCCACCCTTGACTTCGAAATACCCTTCAAAAAGTATTTCCTTACAAGGGAGGAGTAGAGCTGATCACTGACTCGTATGTCATCCATGTCCATGCCGACGGGTCAAAGATGGAAAATGGAACCGGAGCGGGCATCTTCTACGAATTGTTAAACATGCACTGCTCTATTAGATTACCTGACTACGGCAGTGTTTTTCAAGCGGAGGTCCTTGCGGTCAAAGATACAGCCAAATTGATATCATTGTTGGAAATACCACCAGCTGATATTACCTTCTTAATTGACAGTCAAGCGGCCATTAAAGCAATTTCGGGAATTGAAATCAAGTCCAAGCTAGTCGCAAGCTGTCGCGAAGAGCTCAAGGTTCTTGGCACACAGCATTCGATCACTATGTGCTGGGTCCCAGGTCACAGCGATATAAGCGGAAACGATGTAGAAGATGAACTTGCCAGAAAAGGGGTCGAATCCGTCCCATCCCAGGCAATCCCATGGCTCTCCCCACCTCTGTCTGATATCAAGAGAAAGGTTGACAGTGAAATCATGGAGCTAGCTAATGTGAAAGGTGGAGTTTATTCCCCACATGTGAGACCACTCGTACGATATGGCCTGGGTTTAAAAACCGATTCCCTCCTCCAATGTAGCAGGAAACTGCTGAGAATGATGGTCGGAGCTATTACTGGTCATAACCATCTGAGGTATCATGAACACAAAATGGGACTTACACCATTTGCAGAGGCTGTGGGGACGAAGAGGAGATTGCGGATTGCGGATCTTTGTCAATGCATCCAGTCTATGCAAACTGAGACAAAGAACCCTGTGAGAATTTTTCTTCTATGACCTCCATGACATATCAGATATCCAACTAAAATCTCTTTGCACGTTTATAAGGATCTCTGGATGGCTGGAAGGAGGACAATTACCAAATAACACCTTGGAGTCAGGAGTTTTCATCATCCGGCGAGTAAGAAGATTACAAGGTTTTACCCCTTAGGCATCACAATGGGTCCAATAGGACCTCAGTGTGGCGCGTCAACAAGAGTCGTCAACCCACGAACCTAACCTAACCTTCTTCCTGCAAACACCATCAGTACATGCGGAACCAAAGATAATATGAAGGAAGCGACCAAGAATCTCCTCGTCCGCGTTGGTCAGTGTCCATGCTTCTTTGCCGTTCAACAGGATTGAGACCATCAATGTCTTTTATAGACATATCGTGGTTCTTCGAGAGAGGGCTTTATTCCTTAATTGCTTTCCAAGCCCAAAAACACAGTGATTGGCAAGCGTGATCCTTCGTTTTATCTCGACGTTGGTGTCATTGCTCGAGTTCACTACTTGGAAGTTATAGCTATCTACAGTAACGTCGGTGTGAAAGGACCTTTTCCGTCACTCCTGATTAGACACAGTCGATGGGAGGATCGAGTTGCCTGGAGATCTCTGGTGGATGTTAAGCCCCCGCGCAGTTTAAACTGAACCACATCTGAAACTAGCCACTTTTCAATCCTAATTGGACTACATTTTACGATCGTCTACTAATAGTACATTAACGAATTAAGCTTAAAGTCCCCTACTGGTTAACGAAGTCGAACAAGGCTTAAGATCCATCAAAATCATTCGTACGTCCTAATTCAATCGAAATTGGAACTGTCATACTTAACGGTTGACATTTTCGATTCACACTCTATGTCAATTAATACAGTTTTTCCCCTGAGTAATGACAGATTCCGGACATTTCAATTAAATCCGGTGCTTGTCCATTGAATCAGAACGTAATTGGAAAAAAAATGGGGAATGTCCGCAACGAAATGAATGCATGACACACTTCCACATGAATGTCAACAATCGCTTCGTTTTAATTGTGACCTAACCACACAAATGTCGTTTTGACATTCATGTCATTAAATGCTCGCCTAAAACGTGCTGATTCATCATTCTGCACTGAATGCACGTCACCCTGACCCTCTCGCTCACACAGACCGTGTCACTGCATTCAAGAGTTCACTGAACTTGATCAAGCTGGAAAACAAAAAATTAAATCACGGGAGAAATACATAAATCAATCTGCTTAGCACTTGCCAAACTCACCAGTTGTTTGACGGCCAGCTTTGACGGAAAGCGAAGAAAACGAAAACTGGCTCTGTCAGCAATACGCGGTTGTGAAAATTATTAAATAAGGTCTTGTGAATATTGCGTCGAGTTCAGCGTTACTTGTTTGACAACTTGGTTATCGTACTTAAGCTACGTTCAGTGTCACTAGACAGATAACGGATTAAGATCGTACCGCAATAAAGCGTCTATTCAAAAGCATGTAACAGCATCTGGAGCGGAGACAGATCGAGAGACTCGGGCGATTTGGGGCCGTGAAGTGGCACAGCAATGTTTGCACGGCGCGGCGTGTCGGAGCGCCATGAAATATCTGCAATCAACACACATCCATCCATTTGGCAATTAAATTATAATATCAATGATCAAATGTTTGATTTGTTTATTGTCAACGCGATGGCGCTGATTGCATCGTTGACACTTAGATAGTCACTAATTTACGCCTAACCGTAGTCGCCTTGGGCTTATTTATGGTGCATGCTCGGGTGTGGTGTCGTGATGAATGTTGCGGACACCGCCGGAGAATATGTGCTTCAAGAATGATCCCGCCAATTGGCAAATAATGAGGGTAACACCGCATGGAATTGATGGCACTGGCATTTTCCACGAGCCTCCGCTTGACACACTGGACTCGCGTTGCGGGGAGTTATGTCAGTGAGTGTGATTGAAAGCCAAGTCAGCTGAACGGTGCCGCGGCGGTGCGGTGGTGTGATGAAACGACGCGATTGTTGGAATTGGAATAGACATTTGTGACGCTTGGTATTGAGCTGAAGTTCAATACACTGGACAATGTGCGCGCCTTGGCATGCTACAAGTACCTCAACAACTTGTCTCTGGGACAACAGGTTTTCGTTTTCCCTCTTTTGCGAAAAGTTGGAATTCTATCAAGCCATGCGACTACGTGACCACGTTTACGTGACAGAGAGAGTGCGGGTGCGAGTGTATGGCGTATACGTAACTTTTCCTCCTCTTCAGCAAGTGAGAAAAACATCTGAACGATGGAAGCCCGATGTTACGTCAAATGGAATTTGTGACTTGGACATGACCCGCCTCAATGCTGTGGGAACATTGCTCGATTGTCAACGGAATCCGTTTGGACGCACACATGGCTTAGTTGGCAAGCAGTTTGGCATGAATCATCATTCGTGACTCGTGACATCATGGCCCTCGGAAATGGATGTGAATGAATGGCATGCATATTCTCAGTTATTTACGCAATACTGCGCGAAGCGCCGCCGCATTGATGGTAGGTGACAGCACCTGACAGCAGTTGACAAGCGGATCGGCGAAGGCGAATGCAATTCCACTGCAGTCTTGTGAAATTTGATCGAGTCGTTGGAAAGGGATGTGAAGGCTGTGAGAAGGCCCTGAAGAATTGAAGAAACCTTGTGGGCTTTATTTTCTAAACAGCTCTGGGGACGGGTTTGAGTAGAGCTGGTTTCGATATCGTTTGACGTCTTTTATGAGTCATTATGAGAAAAATCGACAATCGGCATCCTGACAGACAACAATCAGTGCTAAAGATGCCGGACTCACCTCATTGCCTAAGCTGACAAGTGAGTCCGAACATCAAGCCCAGCTTCTACAGAATTCACTTATGTTGTGTGTGCTATCGTTCTCCCACAAGTTGAAGGGACCTACAGTTTAATGCCGACGTCGAACGGTCAAGCTGGAGAAGCCTTTTCTAGACAGTTATTACTCTTTGAGCAGTGGCAGTGACTCGAAATAGGTGAGTTATTTTGGCCGTATCGGAAATCGAACCCTGCCAACGGGGTTCAGTAGTGCAGGTGTCGACGCAGAGAACCACAACGCCACGGCCGCCACAATATCAACTGATCAACTGACAATTAACTGACAGAAGATGCTCCAATGCACACTAGTGACGCTGACCATTTGTCGTGGGACCAGTCCTTTTTCTTCTCACTGGTGGGGAGAAGGAAACGCAGTAGGAAATCTTGTGCAGCGACAGAATGAGGTATCTCCTTCTTCTTTGCGTGGCGACTGGCTAGCTGCCTCTGGTTGGTTGAGGTTCCACTTTTAGACATTCAAGCCACACCACCAAACGCTGATGGAAGGAGTTAGTTGCCGTCCTTGGCCTTTGCTTGGGTTGAATTGAAGTGAATTGGAGAATTTGGGATGTGTCTTGTCTTTCTTCTTTTACCTAGGACTTAAGTGCTGCCGTACATCCGAGAGCGTAGCAGAAAAACCAATCGCGGCCTTGTATTGCTGCATGAACGCAATAGAATTTAAGTGGGATCTACAGGATCGCATTGTCTGCACTGGCTATTCGTGTTACCAGTAAGAGATGCAGTTGCAATATGGTGAGCAGCGCTTGGAAAGGACATCAAGTGCTTACTACTCAATCGTATGCAATGGATGGCCTCTTTCATCAGGGGACAGATAGCGGCCAGTACAGAAATTAGACTCGAAACTCCTTGCTGTACACCATATTATAATTTACCCGGAGCCTCCGATATCATGCTACGTAACCTCCTCTCCGGAAAGAACTCCTAAGCTAGCATCCCATACAGTGTCTGTTAGTCAGACTTCGAGTAGTCTGAGAATCTTCACAGATGAATCGAAGATGGATGAACGCATGGACGCGGACGTCTATTTTTGCAGACCACTGTTGCAGAGACTACAGCAAATATGACACCTTTTTCCTGGTGAAACAATATAAAACAAAAGAAATTTATCGGCACACGGTATGATGGCCTTTGACTTAGAAGCGATCACTTTTGGCTCGAAGACTTCCCTGATAACCGCCTACTTCTTAAGATGATGGTCGAGAATCTCAGCATTTTCCCAAACTGGTGAACTCGATGCATAGGGCTCTGCTTGATTACACTTTCCGTGTGAAGATCTGCCATCCATGCCTATGGCTAATGCCAGACATACAATAGTAATAATATTAATATGGGTAGCGCTACAGCCCGAAGAAGGCCAGGGCCTAGTTTTTCAGCAACCACTCATGTTGTGCGTACTATTGTTATCTCACGAGTGGAAGGGACCTACAGTTTTATGCCTACTCCGAACGGCCAAGTTTGAGAAGCTTTTTCTAGACACGAATACTCTTTGAACATTTTCAGTTACATGAAAGTGGTGGAGTCGTGAATTAGCAAACTTGATGAATTCGGGGATCGAACCTGACACACTCTCGTGTGGGAGTGGACGCACAAACAGACTAGCTCGTGGCGGCCCACAGGTCACTACCTTCTTTATAACAGAAACGTGCATTTAGAAAGAAAAGCGTCTTGTATTCACAAGAGATTGTTCAGAGCAAGGCCTAAATTGAAGAAAAAAAACAAACTCTGAATGAAAAAAGTTGTTCATAAACACTTTTCGTTTAGCCAGACATTGACTGGCGCTCTGAAATAAGTTAGGTTAGGTGATTGGTCCCACAAGGCAATATATTGAGAATTTGGAGGAGTCACTTATTGAGCCAAATAGTCCAGTCAGGCAAAAGTCTGCACTCAATCTGAACAATGATAGAGCAAATGTGTAACCCCCGACCTAGAAAGGGTAAAGACAGTTTATCAAGACTAAGGACTTACAAAGTTGCTGGTGATGATCTGTTGAGCGCATGCTAAGATATGGTCGGAGAGTACATCTTTTGCCCGATCGACAAAAAGGAGACTTTGTTCCTTAACCCTTAACTTGTAGGTCCGTCTTAGAGCTTTATCAAGAGCTTGATATGTCATAATCAGTGCGGCTTCAGACCTGTCAAGGCCACAACAGACTATATCTTCAAAAAAGGCAGGTGCTGTGTATATACACAAGAAGTACTGAGCGACAATAGCCGCTTCTTCATCTTGTTCAAGATCGAACCCAGGAAGCGAACTTAAGTTGCGTTGTGTCGACGCACATAGCCACAAACCCACGGCCACCATCATGCAAGACATCTTTTGAAGGGTGAAGCGGTTCATCAACCAGTCGCCAATGGTCTGATGGCACATTGTACCTTAACGCGAAACAATTGTCACCCACTCTCAATCCAGGCCGATTTCACACTCTGAGCAGACTGATCAGGCCGACTCTCAGGACTCATGCCTTCAGATTAATTCATACACACAATCACTTCTACATGATTTGCAGAGAAGAGTAAACCACAGTGGACCTTCTTTTCCTCCCAGCCTCCTCTTCTCCTCTTCCATCTCTTAACACCCATGATCCACTAAATTGGTAGCTAAAAGCTTCATCTGGCAAGTCTTGGTCTGTCGATTAGTAGATATTCCGTAGTTTGTTGCGCCTGGCCACAGTACCTACAGGTTTCTGAACTGATAAGGCTCATTTTATGGAGGAGGTAGTTACTTGGTCCGAAGCCTGTAAGTGCTCCTCATAGCACTCTTACGTCAGTTTTGTTGATGTCCAGAGCTTTTTTTGGCTCGCTTGGGATCGTAGTTTTGACCCATGAACGTCCTTGAGTCTTGCTTAGATTACAAAAGAGCCCAGTAGTTTCCCTTCAAAAGATGCAACGTAACATAATACACTCCCGGTCGTTCTAAAAACACGATCATTTGTTTGGAGATCCATGAATTCTTGTGTCCGTGTTATTGAATCCATTAAGAGGGGGTACCCGAGCATCTGCCTTGGCTTGTGTGTTAGCCTCTTCATCACCTTCATGTCACCCAGATTCGCTTCAGTCTTGCTTAGGTTATAGACGGGCCAGTAGTTCCCTTCAATGCCAGAAGCAGTCACTTCAGTCATTCACAACATTTTAGTTCTTCGACGCCATATCCATTTGTTCCCTACACCACCTGCCACATCGTGATAATTAAGATGTTTGAATCCAAAATTCAACTCCCTCTTAATGGCCTCATTTTTGTGAAAGTAGATTTTGAAAGTATGATGCAAGCGTGCTCAACTCTTGCAAATCGATGACGTATTCAATTGGAAACATTGGTGACTGTCGGATTGAGAGAAACAAGTAAATGACACCCACTCGAATGGACGGAAATGCGTCCAGTTTCAGTACAACTTTGAAATCAAGGCAAACCATTTAATCGGTCGTGCTTAAACATTCTCCTTTTAGATCATTCGCAGTGCCAACAAGTGATTTTTTGAAAGTGTGGTAGAACCTGTCAAAGATTTGACTGCTGCTGGTTTAAGCAACAAGAATTCTTATTTCCCGTTCAGTGTCAGTTGGTGAGAAGTTGTTTAGAGGTGATACAGGACCATGTCGTGGTGCAGTGGATACGGATGTCGACTTTCACGTTGGTTGTCTCTAGGTTCACTTCCGACAAGAACCCCTTTCAGTCCTCAGAGCAAGGATAATGCTCTGAGAGTGTAACTGTCTTGATTAATCAAACTACGCCATTTGGAAAAAATTAATGTAGATCCCTTCCATTCATGGAGATCAATGACAAGCGCAACCAAGAGAATGCAAGCACTGGAGTGTAACACACGTCAAAGGGCATATAGAGCTAGTATTCAAAAACCCCCTAAGCAACCAGACTGTTTGACGCCATTGGAGGACTTTGAAATAAAACACAGAACAATAATTCCCACGAGAGAAGATTGTGACGAAGATGAGGTCTGTAATCCGTCTATACACAGACGGATCCAAGTCGGATGAAGGTACTTCGCCAAAGAACTGCACAGTATTCCAGGCAGAAGTAGCAGCTGTTGAAATGGCAGTCCACCGACTATAATGTCTGCAACACAGTACTGCGTTGCTTGCAGCTTCAAGTCTTGTGAATCTAAACAAAACAAAAGCTCCCCTCGTGGTAGCGGCTCCTGTGCCAGGGAAGTTACTAAAGCGAATTTAATTATTTTTAACTACTACATAATTGGATCACATTGTGATCTTATTAAAACTAGTAAATTAAACGTCCCATGGCGTCGTTTGTGGCCGGCATGTAATATAGAGACGTCATTTGTATTGATTGGTAACGAGATGTATCCTTTAAGATCACATTTGCTATGATCATAACCCAAAAGCAATTTAACGAAGGACCAAATAATATTTAACGACAATTTTTCAACAGCAAGGAAAACTATAGAGTATGTCTTTGGACATATAACCAGCAAATGGCGAATTTTATTGAAGCCAATTGAGACAAATATCGCTAAAACCATCACAAAATGAGTCTACCTTCTTCACAATTCACTTTGCATAAAATTCATTACACAACTAAGACGTACTGAGCGATATTGCAAGAGGAATAAAAATGATCCCTTTTATCAAACGAATCCACCACCAACATAAACTACCGCCTTGAGTGAAAGAGAGTGGCCAACGATCGGGTGAGTCAGAGAGGACATGCATTAGCAATCGTGTTTGGATCGCGAAAGGGTACGGTAGTTGGTTTGATCGAAGGAGAAATTCGCCATAAATAGGTGTAAGCACAAATTCCCCAAAAAACATCTTGTTCGCTTACACATTCACTTAGTTCGCACGAGTAAATCATGTGCACGCGAACCACAACATAGGAAATGAGTACTTTTGAGCGAATTTTGCGCTGTCAAACGAGTGATATACGTTTTAATTCCCTGACACCGGATCAGCAACCTCTAGGAGAGCTTTAGTTGTGCACGGCCTCATACCAAGTCAGCCTGCCAACCAAGTCAGAAGACTCGGATAATCCTACATTGACTTCTGAAGGAGTTGCAGGGATGAGGAGGAAGAGGAAACAGTTCTGAATTACCTCGGTACTTGCCCCGCCCTTGCAGAAACCAGAAGAAGATTCAATAAAGAAGAATAACGTTTGCTGTCCTTACCTGATACTGTGAATCATGCGCACTTTTGGTTCCGTCGATTCCGGTCCGGTAATTTCGAAACCAAATATGCACCACGCTCTGGAAAACCAATTTTCGAAAATGTCGATCAAATCCTGGAACTAATCGAGTCTGACCGTCATGCAAGTACCGTTTCGATTGCCCAGGAACTACAGATTGTACAAAAAAGCCATTTGAACAAGGCTTGCATACAGAAAGAAGTTCGATGTATGGTCACCACGCGAGTGAACGCTAAAGAAAATCATGACCGGAATTTCCATTTGCGAATCACTGCTGGCTGAATCGCAACAACGGTGACCCATTTTCGAATCGGAAATATGGATCACTTACAACAACATCAAGCGGGAACAGGTCGTGGTCGTGGTCGAATCGCGGTGAATTGGAGCTAACGGTGGCCAGGCCACGATTAACGGCGAAGAAAATGTCGCTGTTTGTTTGGTGGGATTTGCAAGAAATTATGTGCTGACCTCTTACGGCAAACTTCTTAATTCAACAATTGGATCGTCTGAAGGAGGCTTTAGCTGAAAATCCGCCAACCTTGGCTCATAGGGAAAGCTTTGTTTTTCACCACTACAAGGACAGCCTACACACATCGACAAAGACTCGTCAGAAGCTTCGGAGGCTTGATTTGGAGGACCCTATGGATCCTGTGGGTCGCCGTGACGTAGTGGATAAGTGCGTCGACTCCTACGCAGAGGGTGCCAGGGTCGATACGCGAATTTACCACCTTTGATAATTAACGGCTCCACCTCTTTCCAATCCCTGAAAATGCTCAAAGAGTATTCCTGTCAACAAAAAGCTTCTCAACTTCGCCGTTCGGAGTCGGAATTAAACTGTAGATCCCTTCCACTCGTGAAAGAACAATAGCACGCACAACACAAGTAGTTGCTGAGAAGCTAGGTCCAGGTCCGCCGCGGACTGTCGCGCAACCCTATTATTATGTTATATGGATCCACCCCATAGTCCGGACCTCTCATCAAGTGATTACCGCCTGTTGCTGTCCATTGCGAACGATTATGCAGATGAAGTTCGTCTCAAGACAAGCTGGTGAAATAAGACTCTCTCAGTTTTCGGCCATAGAGAAGCGGGCTCTTACGGCAACACCGTCAACATGGCAAAGTGATCTAAATCGGACCATTTTCACTTTTTTTCTTAGGGTTCCTCTCCGGGCCGGAGGTTGGAAGTCATAGTTTTGACCGTTTGTTTATCCATTACTTCTCTGAATAGTTCCGGTGTTGAGAGATTTAACCATTCTCTCAGATTTGCTGTCCACGTTTTTCATTGTGCGCCTCTTGTCCACGTATCTCTCCTCTATATCCACATTTCGAAAGCTTCTATTTTCTTTGTGGTTATTTTCTTAAGCGTCCAAGTTTCGGCACCTTATCCTTGGCCTTATATAATATTTCACCATTGTCGTTTTTGTTTCCATTTTGATTTCTCTGCTGCATAAAAGTTTCTTCATTTTGCAGAAGCCGGGTGTGGCTTGTTCTAAACAGCATTGAGTCTCTTTTCAAGGATCTCCATTTCTGTGGATGACCATTCCTAAGTATCACTCTCCCCACGTCTGTATTGTTTATCTTGATTTCGAAGTTCTCTATTTTTTCGCTTGCAAGAATAAGCTTTACTATGGTAAATACAGCCTTTAATTTCGTGCCAAAATAATACCACTTAAACGGTATTCTCTGATTCGATCGTGAAAATGTTATAAAAAAAACAGCAATTAGTGAATGCAAAGGATCCAATCTGACCGACAGTTTCCATCCGAAGAAGTGAAATGATCTCTGTTCAATCACAGCCACAGACATACTGCATTGTCTGCATTTTATTAAGCAGTGTTCCCCGTAGTGACGCGTGTGAATACAGAGAAATGCATCGTTTGCATTTTCATGTCGTGAGAACTTCGCAGTCACGCGTAACGTGTGATAACCTTGTTTTTGGTGTTCCCACGACGCGACGCAACGTTTGTCTGCCTCGTCTTGGAAATGACACCTGAACCAATTTGTTCGCCCTACTTTCGAGGGCGAATTCGTATTAACAGCTAGACCACAACCGACGTCTTTTGATTTCGAGTTCGAATTCGAGTATTTTTTTTAGCTAATCCTTGTGGTGATACCCAAAGCCAACCATCGGCGGATTACAATGTACATGGACGAATTGAATTAAAATGAATACGCATGAAAGAGAAGGAAGATGGCGGACTATGGAGCTGAAGATGTTCAATGACGGCTAATGACAGAGCCATCATGACACATCTTGACCCGCAATGCAGGACGGAAAATTGTAATTTTCGTGTAGCGAGAGAATACTGTATTTCTCAACAGGTACAACCCGCACATGCAGCTATTATACAATTCTCTCAAAGTTGCGCAACGGTAAACTTGAAAGTCTCACACGAACGACCAGTGGTATCTTCAAATCCCGTTGTTATATGCTAATTGACTTGCCTTTCTAAATCTCGATCAAGAATCCACTTCGATTACCATCGAGACCACCAAATAAAATTCGAGTTATTCTGAGGCGTTCTTTTCTCGCCAACCAGTTTCGATAAGTTGCATCAGTTTCTTTAAGAATCTCAAAATACCACTTGTCCTTAGAGAAAGAAAAACTGTTTGCAAACAAAGATTGAGTCAGACCGCAGGTTATTTCAGGACTTCTCACATGATTCACGACCGAGAATCGAATCCCAAGTGCCCTGGTGAGACTGTCCCCAAGAATGCCGAAATTATGAAATTCGTGTCATTCGAATCGATGCCGAAACAATGCTTTCTTTCACGGCCCATTTCTCTTTGAGATGAACTGACAAAGCGGGAAGCAAACAACTTTAATGCATTGTCAGCGGCAGACAAGCTTAAAGCATTTCACTTTTTGCGTCCATTAGGTCATTGAATGGGTTTGCCACCATAGTTCATGTGTGAAAGGTACTGTTCAAGTTCGACGTGGGAAGCGACAAGCGAAAGCGCCACCGAGTCACTTGTGCTTGTGCAAATACACACAAGTTAACACAAACAAGACTGCTGATAGAGTGATAAACTAGGGCGAGTTTACAAGCCGCTGTGAAAATTAAATGCTTTTCTTTGGGGAATTAAGGTAAATCAAATTAAAATAAATCGTTTTCCTCAACAAATAAAAGTCTACTGCTTTCCAAGCACCAGAGGTTTTAGTTCGGTCTTATATTTCAGCAAACTCGATTAGTGCTTGAGAGGTCTTTCAAGACAATTTGTCAGCGAACTGGATCCCACGGTAAATGGAACCCTTGATATAAGCCTGTTGGCTGGATATCAGGTGAATCGAAAAAGTCACTAGTGTGCTAGTGTGTGACAGGTAGAGGACAGACGTTTTTTACGCATGAATGTAAAAGACTGTGCTCAAAGTCTTGGAATATAACCTCAACTGTAGTAGTTTAGGGATTCAGCTATTTGGAACGCAATGCATGCTAGCTTGAAGCAAAGAACTTGTAAATAGACGAACAAGAAGTGCTTGTTTTGATTGAGTTTACAAGGAAACCAACGTCATCCATCATCATCAGTTTAAAGCTAGGAATTAGTTGTTGCATCATTACGTCATTTAACTGGATTATACGACGTATTTCTTTGGTTACTCGTATCTAATGGCTTGACTTCCGAGGAAGTACAACAGCGACTTGTTTAAAGCCAGTTCATGAAATCTGTCAACAAATTTACAGCTCATAAGCCCTAATCAAAAATGAAGTGTTACAGTGATAGCCGACATAACAGCTGATTGCCCTCTCGTCCATCGACGAATTTGAGTGCCTTTTTAACAGATCATGATTGTTTGACGGTTATTCACGAAATAATGTAAATGCCGTCCTCTGATTGGCCAATTTGGTTTAAGAACACGTTATAGAAGAAATTTCAACTTTTCAACTTTTGTGCAGATGTTTCGCGGAAAATTCATTTATTTCAAATTGATTGAAATTTTCGACTTTCTTAGATTTACACAAGAGAGGATTGCACACGCAACATATTCATTGGGTTACGACTTTGCACTGCGGACACCTAAATTATTGCGGGTCAAAAGGCAACGTACGCAAAGGATTGTATAGACTGCGACTTTTAGAGTTTATTTGCATTCCCCCTGTGAAGTGTCCCATGAAAAGGACACTCATGCATGAAATTTAGTGTGAGCATCGTTGTCGCCACATATTTCACATGTCGTGCTGTGTATGAGGCCCCTTACCTCAAAGAGACAGAAGTTGATTTAATTGACCAAGTACTGCGAGCACGAACTTTCCAAAAGCAATTTTCCAGTAACTATGTATAAACAAAACGTTATAATTCTTGGTACGCAAAATGATGTGGATTGAATTATCGAGTTTTTTTTTTCTACTAAACTGTCAAACTGTCAAGCTGAGTTCACAAGACCCAATAAATGGAAATAAATTCACGACCAAAAATTTTGCGATGAAGTGTCTGTTTTCTCAATTTCTACCCATTGCTCTCTGCAAATGAAAAAAATCCATATGAATGAAGTGTCAGAGCTTGCGAAGTTCCCCATTCGTAGTGGGCTCATATGAATGGCCCTTTAATCCTGTTCTTGGTGACTTGTCAAACTGAAAACAATATCCACAAAGAGACAGAGATCCACGATTTAAAAATTAGCGAATTCCGCAAAATAAGAAAACGCCATGTGCATGAAATGTCAGAGCTAGCGAAGTTTGCATATCGCAAAACGCCTTCAATTTGGCCTTCACTTACGATGGCAGATAACTGCAAATTATTTTGAATGAGATCACTTCTGTCAATGCCAATACATCGAATATATTATCCTAAAAACAACATAATGGTTTGCCAGCGTAACAATAAAAATATTTTAATTACATTTATGTGAAAGTGCTACCATGCACGATACGTGCAATTTACACGATCAGATTGAGATTATCACGACAGCTGACGTAGGTGACGTAACTCACACGACAAGTTTAGGATGCGTTCAGAAATTCACTGCAGCTACCAATCTGCGTAGAGAATTTTGAAGTTTGAGCCAACATGGCCTGCAAGGTATTGTACAGGCAACTGCGAGAGGATCTACTACAAAGATCATTGTTTCTGAAGAATCGACACAAAAGGCCAGTTGCCGGATACGGTTGAAGAGCTTTCGTACAGATTCTCGTTTGGCTACGAATTACAGTCGAATTTCAAAAGTCGAACATTGATAGTCGAACTTCGACGAGTCGAACTCCGATAGTTGAACTTCGATAAGTCGAACTTCGATAGCTCGAATATTTTATAACTCGAATGAAATTGGTTGGCAATAGCGCCAAGACTGAAATTTTCATGTAATTTCACTTCGATAACTCGAACTACGATTACCCGAACGTCTTGATAACTCGAACAAAATATTTGGCATCACCTTCGATAAGTCGAATTCTGAAGAGAAATTCTCGAATTCTGCGTATTCTACAAGTTCGTTTTATAAGGAATCGCTTTCGGGCATTGCGTTTATATGTTAGTTTGTATACCACCAAGTATAAACGAAATTGTGCTTATGGTGAATATTCTGAGCGGGTGGAAGAGGATAAAGAGGGAGAAAGAGAATAAAATTCCAATAATTTTCAGAACTTAACTCCTAACTTAACTAAACGAAAGAAATGAGGGAGAATGCAACTGAAAATGGAATTTGAAGCTTTACGAAATAACAGGTACATATATACAAGGTGTTAGGTATGATGATATTCTGCAGGAGTTTCCCACAGATGAAGATATTTTCGAGATACATATTTAGATGTGACCTCGAATCTTCTCAGCTCGACAATAAAGACCACAGCGGCCGTGATGTAGTAATGAAAGATTAGGCGATAATTGAGGATGGTTTGATTAAACCACCTTCAAACGAGTTGGCTGTAAATTCATTATTCATTTTGTGGAGACATATCTCAACCGAGGGTACACTTGTTGCTGCATTTGCGGATCAAACAGCGATCAACTCAACTTAAAAAAAACTGCACCGAGCTCTGGACAAAATAAACGCACATAAATTTTACCTACAGAAATATTAAAAATCGACCAGTTTTCATTAATTCTGTACAAATGCCGTACGCTAATGAAGCAAAATATCTTGGTATGACACTCGATGCGAAACTCAAGTGGAAGGCAAGAAACGGGATGAGCTCGGACACCGGTATAGAGAAATGCACTGGTTATTTGGAAGTCACTCCACGTTAAGCATGTACAACAAACTGCTATTATACAAGGAAGTACTGAAGCCCATATGGACTTACGGCAAACAACTACGGGGTTGTACCAAATCAAATAACAGAGGATTTATTCCGTGCTTTCAAAATAAAACTATACGGGATATTGTGAAAGCTCCCTGGTATCTCAAGAATTGTGATATAAAAAAGGGACCTAGGGATAACTACCGTCGACGAAGAAATAACAAACTCCGCTTGAAAGCTAAGTATCAGACTTCGTGGTCATGGTAACAATGCCTTCCTCCGAACTGTGGACATGAGACGTTTAGTACGCCGACTCCAGCGTACGAGACCGCTTGATTTGGAGCACTGGTAATAAACCATCCTAACGATGGTCATGGCTGGTGATTTTACCGAAGGTCTACCTGCAACACGCGAAAATATCCTTAAATGTAAACTACTAGATAAGGAAAATTACTTGTAGAGAGTTAAGAAAAACCAAAAGGGAAGGGTGTCAGTCTGACACTACTATATGGACACGGGTCATATAGTGTCTTGTTGAAGATTTTCACCAACCGAAGTAACAAAAAAAAAAACATTTTGGGTTTATATTAAAAGGCTCATGAAACAGCAAGTGATTCTGTTTACGTACAATGGTTCGAATTCCATTGATTCATTCCACATGCTCTTCTGTCATGTGTGACAGACTATTTTGAATAATAATTATGCTGCTCTACGTTTTATGCGTGAGAAGAATGGGCATCAGACGTAGTCAGAGAAGCTTGTTATCTGGAAGTATACATAGACGGATCCAAAACGGAAGAAGGCACTGGACTAGGAGTATGTCATCGCAGGAAATATCCTTCTCTCTGTCCCGTCGATTGTCCAACCACTGTAGTATATGTCAGGCAGAAGTAAAAGGTATCCAAGAGGCTGCCCGCTTACTGTCAATGGACCCGATAGAAGGGCTATGTATCGTTATATATATGGCCAGTCAGGCGGCCATCAAGGCTCTGGATACACCATCAATCAAGTCAAAGATGGTAAAACTTTGCCAACCTTTCCCTATGATGGGTCCCCGGGCATAGTGGAATGCCAGGCAACGAAAGGGCCGACGAGCTAGCTAGAACAGGGGTGGGTTTCACCCCACCCCATACCCCTCTCTTCAAGTAATAAACACTTTGTTACTTACAGATGCCATCAACGCCGCCAACCGGAGGTGGGTGGAATTAGATACTTGCAGAACTTCAAGGCTAGTACGGCCTTCAATAACTCCCAAAAAAACAAGCACACTCCTAAAACTAAATAGAAAGGAAATCAGCAATGCTGTTGGCATTATTACTGGCCATTGCCCATTCAGAACACACACGCAAGGAGAATGGGAACTCCCTACAATGACTTTTGTAGGAGCTGCAGGGACGAAAGAGGAAGACGAAACTACCCTTCACTACCTCGGCACCTGACTTGCGAGTACTTGCAAGGACAGGGAAAAACACGCTAGGCAGCTATTCATTCAATAGCCTTGGGGAAATGTCTGGCATTGATATTCTGGACATAGCAAAATTTATAAAAAATACTAATTAGCTGTAACCCAGCAAAGGAGTGCATCATCCAGGATATGCCAGTAGCATACCAGTAGGTATCTTCAGGTGTTTTTGTTAGTACCCACAGAGGAACCGACACTTAAGCTGCCGATTAATGATAAGACAATGGATCCAATCAGGAACTAAGTGGGCCAGAACTGCTTCTGTACTTCTGTACTAACTGACTTGCTTGTGGCTAACTGCTTGTGGCAATCACATAAAACTAACCTAACGTTTTATGTGTTATATCGCAAATAAATAAATATTTATATCAATTATGTATTTTACTTGATAACTCGAAGTTTTTCTTTTGTGGCAAGTAGTGGTTCGAGTTATCGAAGTTCAACTGTATATTTTCATCCACAAGCCTCTGAAATTATGAGACTCAGACGAAAGACTGGAGAGTCAGCAAGATCAGGTGTCAGGATCAGGAGTCATCTGGACTTCCACTAGTAAACTGACTCTCCTTGAGGTTCGAATCGACGATGCACGATTGTTGTCTCGCTAGACGCAATAAAATGAAATTACGATGAATGAAAAAATGAGTTTATCAGATCAAGATAAGGATCCCATCAAATGCAAATAGCAACGAACAAGAATTTGTGTGTACTCGCAGACGCTTGGAAAGGTCAAATGTCTGTCAGAATATTGAAAAAGACAATCGCTTGACCCTCGAATCTGGAACAATCAACATTTGTTGATCATGAATCGTAAACTGCATCCATTCATCGAACAAATATTTTTAACCGACTGACTTAAGCCCTACTTAAGCGGATATAGAAAAACGTCCACCAATTAACACAGAAAAAAAAAGAAACAAACACAAAATAAAAACGTGTCCAAAAACCCGAACCGAACGTGCAACAATATAACCACCATTAAAAGCTTGTAAAAAACAAAAACTAGCGAGATTCAATTTCTTTCAATTATTCAAATCAAAGTCAATACTTACACAAATTGACTGCAAATTAATCCCAAAATAACGGCAAGCAGCACGCAACAAGTTTGCTTGTTACCCCACAGATACATTTTGTTTTTGTTTTATTTTGGAAAGTTGAATTCGATTATTTGCACAAGAGCAACAACAAACTTGCGATCGTGTTATCGGTAATTAAACAAGCCAACACCTTCCGTTGTCTACACGAATCTATAAAACAAATAAAAAGCGAAACTCCGTCGAATTGCCTCGGAAGACCGTTTGGGTTTTTTTTTCTCTTTTCGCAACACACTCCCAATCTCGGGTAATTGTTCGGCAAATAGAAGTGCACAGACAGAAAAAAAAAACAAATTATTTTCGTCAACCTTAAGGGTATGACTTTTTCTTTTTCGAATGTTTTTGAATTTGAACCGCGTTCTGCGCACGATCGATCGTCTCGCAATACAGAAGAGTTCTAAGCTGGGCGCAGTGGTTTTATATCCTCGTACCGGGCCCTAACCTTACTCACACTCGCCAGTCGCCACACTTCAGCCAGCAGCATAGAAATACTGAGAAAACGTCCAAAAAACCGAACCGAACAACAACCGACGGCGTCTACGTCAGTCGCAGACGAGTTTTACCTCATATCTGCTTGCCCCACCACGCTCACTACGCGATCAGTACCTTAAGTGTGATCTAAACAGCGCCGGCAACACTGACGTGGAACAATATCTTTTCTCACATGTTCTCAAGAGCCGTGTCGCACACCTTAACTGCGGCGATGGCAGCGGTAATACGAGTCAAAGCGACGACAACGGCGTCATCGTCATCACTCTCGTCGTCATCAATGCCCGAGAACGATTTGTAACTGAAATCGAAATTGGGTCTGTTTGTGTTGTTATCGTGCCGCTGAACTTCGCCAGGTGACTTTGCGCCAGTTGGACGCTTGTGAAGGAAACAGTTGCGCACGATAAGGAAGTCAAGTGCGATCGATTGTGAGCTTATGACAGCTCCCTGCACTTGACCTAGACGATTCGATATGAATTTATGAGCAATCGACACTGTGAATGAATGCCGAGAAGTTGATAAGTGTCATAAATGGGGTTTTTGTTGTGGACGGGCTATTGTCGCGCAGATACGAGCGAAACGTTCTCAAGTTGAAGGAATGCTGGGAGCTGGTAGAGGAGAATGGCTTTGAATAAAAATGCCACTTTCAAATTTGAAGGTCGGGTGGAGTCGGATCAAGAATGCGAATGGATATGGTCCGCTTGCCATGCGATGTTGTTGAGTGATAAGTTGACAATCGAAAGTTTCCTTTTCCGGCAAAATGTTGTCTGACATTTGATTTTGTCTACAATTTGGCTGAATACAGGCGTATTCCATGGCGGGCGATGTTTTGTGGCAGTGCTTAAGGCGTGTCAGAAACTGCCTGCAGACATGTACAAGGATGTGTTGGAAGACAATCGGGCTGCCAGTTTGAATACAGTGTAAGCTCGATTTATGCAACCCTTGATTCGCGCAACCCCTCGAGTTAGAATATTGAATTTCTTTAGAAAAAAACGCTTGCCTTAGAATGTATATATTCTAACTTTAGGTTTTCTGATTTTGTAAGAACTGTGTTCAATAATAATGATTTGCTTTCGTTCCAAAAATGTGTTTAGCGCGCTTAAAAAAAGAAGAAGAGAATGGCGCTTGTAGCCTCAATTAGGCCGCAGGTGCTGAGTATTTAAAATAAAATTGTAAAATAATACTATAACACAGGTGGCGCGACAGTCCGAGGTGGACCTGAGCCCAACTTCCACATGGTGACGTGCCGTGGTGTTTCCAGTAAGTTGTTGACTAATTGATACTTCACATTTTGTGAAGGCTGTCTATCGATTTTATTCTAGGCAACGGTAAAATGATAGAGGTCGGAGTAACCCGAACCCCATGCAGGAGTGTATCTCGTTTACTTGCAAAAAGCAAGAAAGGCCAGCAGAATAATTTCCTTACAGCGGGACAACCACACATCCAAAGTTTCACCTCATCATTTTGTCTTGAAAATATCTGGTAGAGGCTGTATACTTAGAAACGAAAAACGATGAAACGATAATGACCAAGATTTCTCAACGTACTGCTTCTGCCTTCTACAGAACGTACTACCTACAACGGAGTGTGGGATGCACAACAGTGCAATGAATGTTGCTGAACACTTTTTTTTTTATGGTTTGCGCCGATGGATGTTGAATCCTCTTCAAGATACTGGTAACCAGTTTTAGCAGCATGAACGATTCACGGGATATTATTCTCCTTTTTCCTCGCGCCTACGTTCTAAACAACACCTCTGCACACTTCTACCACTCTCCCCGCGGGACTGCCGTTGGGTATTACTTCGCGGGGCTGGTTAGCATATCACGCTAAGTGATCTATATTTGCCAATTCGGCCGAATTCTTTCGAGCCTTCTTAGCTCCATCTGCACCCCTGTAATAAAGGAACAGGTCACCAGCCATTTGTCAGCTGACTCCGTCATATGGCTAACTAGGAGCTCGTGAGTTGGTAGACTTCCTCTCGCCACGGCAAAGCGTCTGCAATGGAATATTGCGTGCTCTGCGTCTTCACATTCGCGCGCGCATTCTGGACAAGTGGGTGAGCTATCGTGACCGAATCTGTGGAGGTATTTTCGGTAACCCCCATGGCCCGACAAAAACTAAATGAGGTTGTAGTTGCAGTTCCCGCAAGCTCTCGTTGTCCAGGCTTCTATTCTGGGTATCAATTTATGGGTCCATCTGCCTTTGGTTGTTGTGTCCCACCGGGCTTGCCACAGTGTCATTGATGTTGCCCTTTCTTCATTTTTCAGACCTCTTGCGCTAGTCTCCGCGTGATTTGCATGTCTTCGTAGGTAGATCCTCTGCATTTCAGTGGCGAGAATGTCAATCGGGACTATACCCGCAATGACGCAGGCTGCTGATTGCTCTTATCACGCAGAGCCTGTATGATGTCGAGAGCTTCCTTGCTGCATCCGTGTTCGCCAGGGCCCCCGCCCATACTGGTGCAGCATATAGGAGGATTGAGCTTACCACTGTGGAAAGCAGGACCCTTCTCTCGTATCCAGGTCCTCCAATGTTGGGCAGCATTCCGGAGAGCGCTGCCAGCATCCTTGCTGCTTTTTTGCTGCAGTACTCGACGTGAGTTTTAAAGTTCAGCCGGTTGTCGAGCATTACCCTTAGGTATTTTAGAGCCTCCTTCGATCGAATTATCTGGGAATCAACCCGGAAGTTCGCGTATTCCACAGTCTTTCGGCTGGTTACTAAGACAGCCTCAGTCTTGTGGTCTGAACACCTAACCACACAAATTTGTATTCAATTTTGTCTTCTCTTTCTGTCTGAATTTTTTTGATATTTGGATTTGCTTTTCTTCTGGCCCCTGATGTGAAGAGAACACCAAAATGTATTCATTGTGGTTGTTTTTGTTGAGAATGAATTCTCTTGCCATTGGAAAGAAGCTAAGGAGGACCGTTGAGAGGTGCGCTTAATAAAGGTGAACACTAAGTGAAGTGCTATAGATTTTTTATCGTGTTTTTTTTTTACTTTGTATGTGGATTCGGTGCGCTAAAGGAGAAAACCTCTAAATGATAGCTAGCTAGGTAGTGGCAAATGAGAAGACATAAGTATTTTGGTAACATAAGCAGTTTTTGGCAGGGTGTGCGGTGAACTCGCAAATGTGCGTACCTTCGAATAAACATCACTGCTTGCACACCAACCACTCGTGTTGTTCGTGGGAAGTTGAGAAGCTTTTGCTAGACGAGCACACTCCTTGCGCATTGACAGTGGCTCGAAAAGACGGTAAATTAGAATATCGAACCTGACACCACTGACGTAGCAGTCAACGCACCAACCCAATACGCCACGGCGCATCGACCCACAACAATACAATTACATAGGAGTTTCAAGACACGTAAAGTCTTATAATTCTAAGCTTTGTTTACAATCAAAGACTACAATGCATCCATGCCACAATCAAGAACCTGATCTTTCGCGGGTAGTTAATGAGTTCATTTACCAATCACGTGCAAAGAGTGTCTTTATTGCGAATTCGACATTAGATATTTCACACATTGGACACAGGTATTCAACAAATAAGTGCTGCGTGTGTACTCCATCACACTCGTTGACGGTACACAAGCATGTGCTAATGCAAGTTAGCACGGCGAGCGAGCAGAAATGCCGTGCTTGCATTTAGGCACTACGCACGAGGTCAGTTCAACGCACCGAGTTCATCGCTCATGGTTCGACTTCTAAGTCGCGTTCATCAGCGGAAGCAGCTGATATGCCGATTCGACATATTCGCGACGACCCATATCGTGTCTGCTTAGCTTAGATAATTCAACGTTAGCGTAGACTAGGGCAGAACAAAGACAAGGGGAAATGAAGTCAAGTACGGTTCGTGCGTTTGTGATTAACTTGTGCAATGGGCAGACCTGTCGACTGGTATCGCCGACCAAAGTATGTATTATTGTTGGAACACAACATGCACGTGTTAGATTACATGAACCTTTTGTCTGTGGAAACTATCAAGGAATAAGCTTATCAAGAATAAAGCCTAGACATTGTGGAAACTATCAAGGAATAAGCTTATCAAGAATAAAGCCTAGACATTGCGACGGATCTTAGAAGAGACCCAAGTGGCAAGTCGGTTTTATTCACAAGCTTCTTAACAAGTAACATACCCTTAGTCCATTTGGGAATACAAAAAAGTATCAATGGTGGCCACATAGGGCTCAATGTGTAAGTAAGAGGCTTTAAAGGATGAACTTAGGCCACAGTGGGCCCGTTTTACCGCCACGTGGCTCAACAAACAAGGGATTGGGTCGGCATAATTACCGCTCCAGTTTTGTCAGTAAATTCAAATATTGATTTGACCGGTCTTTCAATTGCGGTCAGTGGGATTAGCAAAGATGTAGGCTTTCCTGATCGAGGCGAGTGCAGGGCAAAAAGAAGGTGATGTACATTTTTCTCCTCTTCTTCATCTGCAGAAATCACTTGAGAATATGCATTTTTCAGGCGGTGTCTGGTAATAATTTTGGATCTCTTGAAGGAGATCAAGCCAACCGATCTCTTTAGATCGAAACGAGGCCAGATTTGCTTGGAGACCTGGCATGTGATGCCTGTTTTCCATCGGGCACGACGAGGTCAAGATAGCAATATCAAGACTGTCCGCTGAAATATTAAGGGCAGCTGGATATGATCTGGTTGGGTGCCTGGACCAGCTCATCTGTAGGGCATGTTCGGAGGGCGGCGTGACCGATGAGTGAAACTCCATTGGTCTCGGGCCGGAAACCGTTGATAGAAACTCTTCTCCGGGCCAGGGTTCTTTCCAGTTTTTTTAATATGTCTGGCAGAGTGATCTCTGACTCTCTGAGCCTCAGGTTGCCTGGTACTGTAGAATAAGTCGAGAGAAGGAAGGAAGAGAATGGCCCTGAGCGCTGCTTTCGGAGTTATTCTGAGAAAACCTATTAGCAAAATATCCTCTTATCCACAGTGAAATTTACCCGAAATGGGGATGGCCTGATCGTCTGCATATGCGGCTACTGTGAAGCCTCCCATCTCCAACGTCTTAATGATGTCATTAACCGCTAGGATCCATTGGAGAGGTGAGAGTACTCATCCCTCTGCTCACCTTCCTTGTGCAACATAGATCTTTCAGTGATGATAAACGCAGTATCAGCCCGATCCAATCGCAGAGTCCTGCGTCGACTGCTGATCTAAGGAGACTTGTCTGAATCGCGTCGTTTATCACGTTGTTAAAGGTACCTCTATACCGACGAAAGCGCCCAGGAGTTATGTTTCCAATAAAAAGAAAGGACTTGCAAAGAAACATTTCACATTCTTTATATATTTAATTTTATTTTTGACTTAAGGTTTTTTAAATAAATTCAGTGAAATCAGTTATTTACATAAATTATCTCAGGGTTTTTGTTTTTCGAAATTCGGCTATATGTCCTTGTGAAGGCATAACAAGGACAGAGAACCAATTTGCTCTAACCAGAAATGAAGCATTACAGAGATGCTAAACTTCTACCTCCTTTGCTCCTTAAAATTTTCGACAGCTGTTTTTTATACCGTTTTCTCAAACCAAATTGACCAATCAGAGAACGGCTTTCAGGTTATTTCATGAATAACCGTCAAAATTCATGAATATCTGTCAAAAAGGCACTCCAATTTGTCGATGGACTAAGGGGCAATCAGCTGTGAAGTCGCTCATCTCTGTAATACTTCATTTCTGGTTCTAACCAGCCAGATATTGTATAACCCGAGATTTTTCAGGTTACTATGATTTTTCCCTCTTTATCTTACTGCCATTTTGCTGTTGTTCTCTTATGGGCTATGGAGTATGTGTCATGTGATGTTTGGAGAAGATGTGTATGGTGTATAAACATATGTAGAGCGCAGAACGATATGAAAACGATGATAAGCAGGTTGTGGGCAAGGACGATGATAGAGCCGTTATTCCTTTGTTAGAATTGTGAGGCGTTGTCAGCACATTGGTGTTTTGCTGACAAAACATCACGTGTGCTGAAAAATGCCTTCTAACATTAATTATTAAGGTTACATATAATATATATGTGACAATATACATAATTTGTAGTGATCATTTGCAACATTAGAGAAAATTGATTGAGATTGAGATCATTGAAACCTCAAAGAAGACATTTAAATTGAAAACCCGGATTCTACGTCGAATCTCAGACACTTGGAGACGTATACAAGAGATAATCGAGTATTACATTTATAATTCTTTGGAATTACATATACATACTCAAACAAGATATTATCGCGACCTTCGAACTGCTGCTCTGCAAGGTAATAGCAACGACCTGCTTGAGGAAGCTCTTTATTCTCCTCGTGAAATCGAATCAAAAAATGCGCAATCGACGACGGGGTCTAAAGCCTTCAATACTTGGAATGTACCTGTCTATTGTGATATTTCAGAGAGGACCACAATTCGTTGAGATCTAGCTCCAGCAACCCCACCAACGACTCCGCCGTCAATCATCGAATCTCCCTTCCCCCGCCCCCTTCATGGATTAATCGAATGCTGTTCACAAGTTAAGCCATTAAATCCATGGATCTATTTACAAAATGTTCAACAGACAGAAGCAAACAGGTCTCAGGCAACCAAAAAGGGGTTTTACCACACACCTCCCCGTTCGTAGCCGCCGCCGCCAATACCATACCGACCACTCACTAAGGAATAACTCAGCTGTAAAAGTCACCCATTGTCCATACATCAAAAAATACCTGCGGTTTGCCCGATCTGAATTCAACTTCCAGAACCGGATCGGTTTTCCGGTAGTAGTTGTAGCACAAAACGCCATTTAGTCGCACAATCCGTATTTATGTCTCGGATTCCCCTGAAAAGTGAAAATTAGTCACGCAGTCGGCAATGGATTTGGGACTTCCCGACCGCAACTAGTTCCTAGCATGTAGTGCAGCGCAGACCGACCAACGACTCGTGACTAAGTCGAAGCCAGTTCAATTGAGCAACTTCTACTCTCTGCGGTGCCCTTCTAAAAATAGCCACCGGATTGGAGTACAATAAAAGAAAAACCACTCCCAATTCATGTTGACGGATAATGATCGTTTGATATTCACAGACCGGCTAGCATGTGTCGCTTGATGGTAAGTAGACGTTTTGAAAGTGCAGCGCAGAGACTTCCTAAAATCGCATGACAACTCGGACGGGTCTTGTGCCATTGGCCGCGCCTGACACGCGTGTGAGGTCGCCACTCAAACACCTGTGTCACACACTGTTGTGACATTCGATCAGCTTTGTTATCACGGTGGGTTGATTTATTTTGAAAACAAGAAAAGGTTCTGCTGCCAGGTATCCGCACACGATTTGACACCTGTTTCTAATGACAAACCCGGTCTTCGCCTCTCGCCGAATGTTGAGTGTTCTTGCGACTCTTCTTAAATCATCATCAGACAGGCGAAGACAAAGAGACGTTTCAATTAGAAGTGTGCTACTGGGGGTCAGTATAAATTGGGTATTAACAGGATTATAATCTGCATATGAATCGAATCTATTTTCGAATGACATTTATTATGCCGTTGAGTCTTGGAAATTCCGGATATACAATATGAGCGATAATCTGCGTTCTAGGCACATGTGGTCAAGGATGTTGTTGAGTCGAGAATCGAAATTAAATTCACTTGACGTGTAATATTCATCGATCAATATTTTTCACGTTCATACTTGATGCAAATTCATTCAGGTTGTGCACTTTTAGAAGACATTCGTTTCAAGATGATTTGTTGCGGTTTACCTTAAACTGGTTCAATTACAAACTACGCCACAAAAAAACTCACATATTCTGATCAGGCCTTTCGGAATAAAGGAATTCTGTTTAAGGAATTAGTACTTCCCCCTTGACGTCTTCTTTACACGGTTTTGTCTGTACACGTGTCTACCGTGTAAAAACAAAATTAGGTGTACTTTACATCCCGATTACACATGTAATCCTTATTTCGATGACAGTAGTTTGTAATCAAAATGACAATCGACAGCTTACGTCTGTCAAAATTACATGAACAGCTGACGTCTGTACAGGAAAGTTTGCAGACCGTTAAAATTGTTATGCTCACCAATCCTGGCCAGTGACATCAACAAGTGATATGGCGTGGTTTACACAAAAACAAGCTTGTTTACTTTTAGCGAGGAGACAAACGACATCTAAGTATCGTAACCAAAACAAGTGTCATTTTGTTTTTAAGTTTTATCGAACTGCGCAAAAGCGCCACCAGCCATAACCCCACGGGACTTACTATGTTACTTGACAATACAATAAAATGGCCCAAATTCGAAAAATCAGAGCTATGCAACTTTTTATGAATATTCGAACAAACGAAAATCGAACAGTGCCCAGTTTTTAATAGGATTGGCATTCGCTCGCCAAAGTGACCAATCAGAGGACGGCATTTACGTAATTTCGTGAATAACGGTCAAAAATGCATGAATATCTGTCAAAAATGCACTCAAATTCGTCGATGGACTAGGGGGCAATCAGCTTTTAAGTCAGCTGTCTCTGTAATACTTCATTTCTGCTCCATTTGAATGAAGTGTCAGAGTTTGCGAAGTTCGCGATTTGTAGTGAGCCCATTTGAATTGACAGAATCCTCTCCTTGCGGGCCAAGCCCACCATATGTGGAGGATGTGTAATTGGATAGAGCGTCAGATATACTGTTATTCTTTAAATTTTAGATGGCCCAATCCGCTACTTCTGCATTTAAAAACTGAAGAATGGGGCGTTAAAGGTAGGTTTTGCACAGGACGCTCATTTGATTTGGAACGGTGCTGTAGGTATTACTTTATTATATACACAGTACATATGAGCTGCGAAATGCGTGCCCGTTCAGAAAAATAAAATGTTCAGTACACAAACGGTCATACTTCTTCTTTGGCTGGTTCTACAGTCTGGAGTGGACCTGGGCCTCAGCCAACGTGCCTCTCTATTTAGCACCGTCTGGTGCTAGGTGCTTCCAGCCACGCAGCTACGTGAGCCACCGTAGGCGTGGTCCTTTACCCAGTTGTCTATCCCGCGGGATTGGAGTCAAGGACGGACCATAAGCAATCCACGAATTCCCGACCAAAAAATTGTCCATGCAATGTCAGGTTTATCAAATTCTATGCGTTGTTCTCTGCGAAAGGATCGTGCGCCGTAGCGTAGTAGATTGGTGCGTCGACTTCTACGTCATAGCTGCACGGTTCCAGTTCCTGAATTTACCTACTTTCATAATTCACTGTTCCACCTCTTTCGAGTCTCTGACAATGCTTAAAGAATATTTCCTGTCTAGAAAAGCTTCTCAAACTTCGTCGATCGGAGTCGGCATTAAACTGTAGGACCCATCTACTAGCGATAGAAAAATAGCACGCACGCATATGTGGTTGCTGTGGAAGCTAGGCCCTGGCCCACCGGGGAACACATATTATTATTATTAAAAGAAACAAATGCGCTGATAAATGGAAGAAATGTGAACGTTTCTGTCAGAAACAAAGGAAATAAATAACAGAATTTTCGGTGTAACTACGTGCAAAAGTGAGCAGGAAAGTCCTAGTCCTCTACATGTCCTTACGCAGATTCGGTAGGAAATGTGTCGACAAGAGGGGCCGAAAAGGCGAGCAGACCAGTCCCCACCCGAGATAAATTAGAGCGGCCAAAAGTCCTCGAAGTGTTGACTTATAACTCTGTGTACCATTCTTCACTTGTTTGTTATCTACTTCCGCTATTAATGTTCGAGAATGTGGCTTCCAGCGAATCACGAAAATACGGCAAAGAATATGCAAATTAACGGTAAATTCCATAAAGTAATAATCAACTACTTTTGAAAGTGAACCAAAATAAAGAAAAAAACCTTCTAAGTGAGCCAAACAATTGACATGCGGTACACAAGAAATTATGCAATCAAGCATGTAAGAGACAAGAATAACTTCAACATCGGCCCGGCAAGGTCATTAATCAAGTTTATTCGTATCTTGCCAGACAGTCTATGAGAACAATAGATGTTAGTTTCGTTTTATTTGTGCCTGTGGTATTTTATTATGCCGCTTACGTCTTGGAATGCCTTCAAACAGGATCGACTAGATTAGAACAAAATCTCAATTAATTATCCACAGCATCAGATAGCTAGCTAAAAATAACCGAGCGTATTAAAATTACGCGAAGCACCACTTTGTAATAAGTTCGCGGACTGAAAGGGATTTATTTACATTCAAACTAAGTTCAGGCATGAGATTTGAACTCTGAACTGTCTTTAGTGGTGTTCAGTGGCTTCTTAAAGGGATCACTACAAGTCTACGCTTTTTGGATACAACTAGACTGATAATGCGGATGGATGATATGTCTTTTATCATAAAAACCATGAACTTCATCTTTTCGCACGCACTTTGTTCTGTCAATAGTTATGGGTTATAACATTATAACCGGAACCGATTGTACATTCAAGAAACGAACCAATGCTATTCAGTAACTGAACTCACGCTCGAGGCCAGCTTTTCAAACAGGAAATAAAAAACTGCTGTTCTTTACTTGGAAGCAGAATAAGTGCAGGCGCATTCCGTAACCACTTTGGAAGATCTGTGGTCATAAGTGATCAGGCAAAAGAGTCAAACGCCCTTGACCGATCGATTGCTCTATATTCCGAAAGCCAGAGAAACTGGAAAGCTTATCTAGATATCCGCGAAATATCCTTGGTCTAAATCTATTACTTTCTACAGCTTAGGACAGAATCTTCTTCTTCTCATGGCTCTACAGTGCGGTAATGGACCTCAGCTAGCAAGCCTCTCAAGCAAGCACGATCTTAAGCCAGCTGCCTCCAATTTCGCAAGCCAAGTTGGTAGATGTCCTTCTCCACTTGTGTGCGCCACGTGACCATACTTCGACGACTAAAACCCGGGACAAATTATCAAAAAATGTACAACAAGAAGAAAAAAGGTGGCTTTTTACATATTTATTACCATTATAATAAATAAAAGCCAAACTAACAATAAAATGAATACAATTCAACAAAACAAAAAAACGAACATATTAAACATTCTAATTATGATATTAATTTAATTTATGATTAGCTAATTTAGTTGATCGCTCTCTCTATGGTTAGTTAAGCTACGTTTGCTTTTATAGCCAGTTATCTTTCGCCGAAGCTCGAGTTTTCGAAAACACGAAAATGAACGAAAGTGCGAAACCTCGGAGGTTTGCAGAAATTTGATGAAACTTTGCGATTACCTTTAGTGGGAACAAAGCATTATCCACTTCGAACCAAATATCATTTAATACATAATGTTAAGATATTTGTTGTGCATTCCGAGCAGCTCCAACTTACTACGGTTGGTTTTAAAGTCTGTAAAGGATACGCGGTTAGACGACCCACTTACAAAGCATTCCGCCCATTTCAAACGATGTTTAAAAGTTAGACAGGAACGCTCTTCGAGTAATGTCACGTGCCTACCCTAAGACATAGGTTAGGTTAGGTTGAAGTGGCTGACTGCCGCGCATACGAGCAGCAGACACACTTAGGACAAACATGGGCCCATTGTGTTACCACGCGGATCTTAGGCTACCTATTCCGCAAACCAATCTGTGCTTTTGATAAAGCGAAGAAGAGGGCTGATTTTTATGCTGCTCAGTTCAGCCAGATTAACAAAGAAAAGAGCCCCCAGAAGTCTGAATCTAAGGGGTGAGAGAGCACTGCAATTACATACCAACTGTTCGATGGTTTCTTCCTCGTCCAAGCAGCTTCTACAGAAATCATTATAGGGAAGGCCTAGTCTAGAGGCGTGAGTTTCGATGGCACAATGCCCTGTTAAAACGCCAATAAGAGATCTGAGATTTGGCTAGCTTAGTCTGATCAAGCTAAGAGATCGCTTGGGATCGATCATAGGCCATAGTTGTTTGGTAATGAGGCACCCAGTGCCAGATATCCATCTGCGGTTTGTTTGGGCAAGCGTTTCAAGCTTTAGCAGATGTTTAATAGTAGCGATAGGCATGGAGGGTGGGTCTCCACCCGGAAAGAGCACTTAGTGTGTGCCCTTCCTAGCGAGCTCGTCCGCTTTGCAATTCTCTTGAATGTCACAGTGTCCTGGCACCAACATCAGTTGGATGCTAAAATACTTGGACATCTCAAGAGATAGGCGGCAATTAAGAGAAGTCTTGGAATTAAAAGTGACTGATTCCAGAGATTTGATCGCTGCCTGGCTATCAGAACAGATGACGATATCTGTGCACCTTTAATAACATAACCCTAAGATATAACTTGTTCTGAAAATTCCTTTATAAAGTTGCATCTTCCTTATATCATAACTATCGGTTACCCGGCATGTAGTAGCACGAAAAGTAAATAAGTACATTTTGTTTATTTGTTGGAAAAAAATGGAAATTGTGTGTATTTATTAACTTTTCGATCTTGATGCTAGCAGATAAACAATATTTTGATTTTTGGGGTGAAGTTGTCAGCATAAAGATTTTTCGGCGAGCAAGCAACTAAAAATAATTGGCCATATGGAAAACAGTAATTTTCTAAATTCAAATCAACAACACTTAGCGATTAACCTTCGAGTCGAAAATCGACATCACGAATGGACCGAATTCGCCTATTGCCTTAGCTTAGTGATCTATTGCATTGGCTCGGGACTGTCCCGAGCAAACCGGAACGTATTGTCGCCGTAGTTATGGAACAGCCGATAATGTACTTCGAGGAATATCAAATTCGTGGCAACATCAGACTTTTTTGATTTCGTCAATCATATTTTTTTTTGTTTAGAGAGGAATTTTCTACGAAAAGTAACACGAGCAAAGCAAGATTTAAGTTTAAGTTCGACTTACAAAGGTTTGACTTTGGTATACAGTCAAACCTCTGTACAAGAATTCTGAACAAAGGATATTTATTCTGTTTCCATTTCATGTTGGATCGGTGTACCTATAAATTGAATGATATCTACTACGTCTAATTCAAAGACGGAGATATGGCCACCATGGACATATTTTTTTTGCTGATCTTCCATGACGCAATTAGCAGTGCATCTGTCGCCGATTGCTGAAGTATTCACAAACAGTGTATTTGAATGTTGCAAATCGACAGTTATATGAGGAGTTACAATGTTAGTAAGATGTAAACTCGAGAAATAGCTGACCATTGACCACGGGTAAACACTCCGCATAATGCCATCTTACACATTGCCTTGCTCGGTGATGGATTCGTTATTAGCGAGTTTTATATGCTCATGAACAGCACTCATTCTCGTTATCTCTCTCTAACCCACTCGTCAAGCTGTATCGCACTCTACATTTGGTGCTCCTCCTCCCCAAATAGTGTCGGTTTTCGTAACATATGATATCTCGCGTATTCCATTTACTCCCGAACGCGCGTTTTAAAGTTTTACTTGACAAAATAAAAATAGCATTGCCTTACGGAAGAGGACTGTAGAGAGACTGGGAGAGTCTCAATCTCAAAAAGCAAAGCCTTATGCGCAAACAAAACTAACACGGATGAACCGATAGGGTCTTACTGTCCACAATAATCGAGAAGAGATAGTCAAAGTGATCGCGACAGAGACTAATCGCAGATTGTGTGCTGTCTAGACCGATCGCCGATTTTCGCTGCACGTAACATAATTTTTGTTCATCAGCTTCTTCTATAACACCCGTCTATCTAAAAAAAAACACACAACAGGAAACTAGGCCTTTATCATTTTTGCCAGTTCAGTCATCATCAGAGAGCGAATAGTAACCAAATTTTGAGGCTAAAACTTCGCGTGGTCCACAAACTGCTTATGTCTGTAGTCAGGATCATACTACTGTATGGTATAGCGATTCGGTGGACCGCGCTGTAGAAAGACATCAATTGTAAACTGCTCGAAAGCGTACAAAGGACCGCGTGTGTATTTATTGAACAATGCCCTCCGCAGCCACTAATCTTTTCGCCGATGGACCCCTTTGGCAAACATGGTGCCGTCATTACGGCGATAATACAGATCAGAAAAATTTTTAAACCAACAGAGCGTCGACAAATCCCGAAATTATATCAGAACTACTAAAAAATCCTAATGTCTTGTTATTTGCACCTCATTGAATTCATAAAACACGTGCAAAACAGACAACATGTTCAAATTCGATTCAATCAAAAACCCAACGTATTTCTTATAATCGTTTAATCAAACAAACCCTCAGAGCATGTCACCATGACATCATAGATGGCACTGACATCTGTTTGTTTTTATTCTGCACGTGTTGAGTTTTATGTTTTGACATTTCACAGTGTCGGCAAAGTTTCCGTGAGTTCTTCCATTTACTGAATAAAAATGGAATTATTCTCCGTTCAAAGGTAATAATAAAAGCCGAAGTCGCTTACCATGTAAACAACAATTCATACAATCCATTCTTAGATACACAGAAGAAGATAAGACTAGTCATGACCCCAACCAAGGAGAAGAAATTCTCCAGAAGCTCCTCAAGAAGGCAAAGAAGCGCAAATTGGAGCAAGAATTGGAAACACAAATAACACCAAGTGAAGCTCCAGCAATTGACGAAAAACAGGATCCATCAGCTGATGTCGAAGCCAAGACGAATGATGAACCAAATCAGCCAACAATTGAACAAATCCCCGACCAGCCAGAGTCGGGGGATTTTCAAGTTCTCGGCTCAAATCTGTTTGAAAAGAAGCCTAAAGTGGAAATGATTCTTCCCTCATGGTTAGCCCATCCAACTGTCATTGCAACAGCTATCCAGGAAGCAGCAGATTCGAAGGAAGATGCGATATCAGAACTAGATTATCTATCGGACGACATAAAGGCCTCACTTCAAGGGATGCCAATAAATAAACTTTTCCCCGTGCAGGAAGCCGTGATCCCATGGGTGCTGCAGTCGCACTCGAAGCCGTATCCCTTCAGGCCGAGGGACATTTGTGTTTCAGCACCCACTGGCAGCGGTAAGACATTGGCTTTTGCGATTCCGATTGTCCAGCTGCTCTCGAGCAGGGTAGAGAAGAAGATCCGTGCGCTGGTTGTGCTGCCGGTCGCTGAATTAGCTCTGCAAGTGTTTAAAGTCTTCAAAAAGCTCGCAGAGAAAACCGATTTAAGTGTTTGTCTCTTATCTACCTCGGTGCCGTTCCCAGGAGAACAGCAAAAACTTGTGGAGTGTTACAAAGGCCAATTCTACTCGAAGGTGGACATAGTGATCACAACCCCCGGGCGGTTGGTGGAACATCTTCACTCGACAAAAGGTTTCTGTCTGAAATCTCTCAAGTTTCTGGTCATCGATGAGGCAGACAGGATCATGGATCAAGTACATCACAACTGGCTGTACCACCTAGACGAGCATGTGAAAACCACATCGGATATGCTGTTGTCTGGCCGAGCAGCGCCACTTTGCATCAAAGAACTCGATACCTCGGCCAGCTGTCAGCCTCACAAGATGCTCTTCTCAGCCACCCTATCACAGGATCCGGAGAAACTTCAGAATCTACGGTTATTCCAGCCCAAGTTGTTCACATCGGTCCTCACCAGTCTGGAGGAATTGAAGGAGAACTTCATTGAGAAGGACTCTCAGGAGGTTAGGGGCGAATTCATTGGCAAATACACCACACCAGCTGAACTCACTGAAAAGTATTGCCTGACTGAGGCACGCCTCAAGCCGCTCACCCTATATTCGCTGATCACTGAGAATAAATGGACCAAGTTCCTGTGTTTCACGAACAGCGCAGAATCGTCCGGAAGGTAACTACACAACAACATGCAGCTTGAAACGTCTTTCATGAGATTTCCCTTTCAGATTAGCGTTTGTTCTTGGAGAACTCTTCGAAGACTCACTCAATATATCTGAACTGTCCGCATCCATGAGTCCAAGAAAACGCGCAAGTGTCCTAAGTGCATTCACGAGGGGCAAGATCCACGGGTTAATCAGTTCAGATGCCTTGGCCCGCGGTATTGACATTCCAGACGTGGACATAGTCATCTCCTACGACCCAGCGCGGCACATCAAGACCTACATTCACCGAATAGGAAGAACAGCGCGCGCCGGTCGACCGGGAACAGCCATCACACTTTTGGATCAAAAGGAGCTCAACACATTCAATGTAAGTCGCAGTCTCGCCTGCTAACGTGGACAGGTACCATTAAATGTTCTTCTTACAGCAAACCTTGTCTGAAGTTGGCAAAGCCCTCACTCTTGAGATCAAGGTCACCGGCAAGACCGAGGAAAACATGGCCAATAACTATGCCACAGCACTGGAAAACCTCCGCATTAAGCTGGAACAGGAAAAACACAGCCGATCTGTGATGAAAAACTTGGCTAAGGAGAAGGCCCAGCCTGTGGATCCAACGAAGATGACATTAATGGAGAAGCTCCAGGCCGACGCAACCAAGAAAGTGTTGCAAAAAGCAGCGGCGGCTGTTCAGAGTACAATTCACGTTGGAAAGCGTAAGATGAAGAATCCCAACTCATCGAAGGCGTTCAAGCTGAAAAAGGCCCAAAAGCTGGGAGCAAAGCCCAGCAAAAAGAAAAGTGGTTGAGTAGAGGATGAAGGGTGTGAATAAATAAAATGTAAATAAATTTATTTTATTTTTTAAATCACACAAGCGATGAGTTTTTTCGTTTTGATGGTAGCTGTAAATGTTTGCGAGAAGAAGGATGTTCTGACAAAGCATACATACTTAATGCTAAGGCTAACAACCTGTGAGTGGATAAAATGATAAAAATCGAATCCGCGATGATGGACTACGCAGTAGTATGTTGTAGATAGCTTTTACCAGCTATTATTCTAACAATAAGGACTTCTCTTTCATAGGCCTGGTATGAACATGAACATAAAACTCTATTACTCTCTCTTGCATGTCGCCCTGGCAAGGGAAATGTATAAATGTTATCCCCGACAAACTGGTTTCCATTATGAGAGCCTTGAATAGGATGAGCACACCGCAGTATTTGAACAAGATAATCGTCAGCTATTTCACCAAAAGAAGACACAGGTACCTGACTGACGATGGTACTAAATATTTGACGTCTCGGCAGGCGTTCCACAGGGTTCAGTTCTTGGACCCCACCTGTGTACGACGGAGAACTAAGACTGACGCTGCCACATGGAGTCAGTTTTGCGCACGACATCGCGGTCGTGACGGTGGCCAAGCACATCCACGATGTGGAAACCGCCACAAACGAAGCAATTAAGAGACTTAAAAATTGGCTGGAATCTTTCGTCCTTTAACTAGCTGACGAAGCAACCTGGGCCATTGCGGGATGGTCCCTATCGACAATCAACAACTCACGAGAAGAGCACAAGATGCCTGAAGAAAGAATGAAAGGGAAACATCTATGGCACTGTAACAAGCCAGATGGGACACCATAACAAAAGGCGGATTGATTCCCACGATAGAAAAAAAGGTGAAGAGGAAGACGCAGAGCACGCAATATGCCATTGCAGAAAGAGTGTACTAACTCCAGAGCTCCTAGCCATACGACAGAGTCAGCCGACAAATGTCTGCAGATTTGCTTCTTTATAAGGAACCAAGAAGACCCGAGAGAGCCGAATTACAGCCCCCGAAGTTATACCTACTGACAGTCCTGGGGGTGAGTAGTAGAAGTTTGCAGAGGTGTGATTTAGGACATAGGCGCGAGGTAAAAGGAGAATAATATCCCGGGAATTGTTCATGCTGTTAGCACGAGTTACTGGTATCTTTGAAAAATTCCACATCCATTAGAGCAAACCATTAAAAAAAGAAAGGGAAAACACGAGCGTATTAACTTCACTTTTATATGGTTTTCAAATAGGAAAACCATTCACCGTTGGGATAAAATTAACAGCACTATCCCTGAAGTGGTCAAAGTGGTCTAAGTATAGTGGTGAATTCACTAGCAGGCCCCCTACGTACCTACCTAATGGCTGGTTTCAGCCTGACCAAGTTTGAATCAAAATCGCCGGGTGAGATTATTATTATTATTTATTAACTAGTACTTAAAATTACAAGCTAATTAAAGAGCTTAACGAGCCTAGCTGCCGAGACTATTAGACCAGCGCGTCATGAAGGTAATCACGGTTGACGTTTGCGACTCTGAAACCAGTGTGCAGTTGCATAAAAACCAGGTGCTGCGACCTAAAGAGCAGAAGATTTTAGACTGACCGCGCATTTGTCAATAGGTGTTTGTCTAATGAATTCGACAGTCGATTGGTACCTGAAGTAAGACTCAAAGCGTTGGTTCGCAGTTTCTAGACTCTATGGGCGAATGGACCTCGTGAGTCGTAGTAAAAGCTGAAGATCACGGCAATTCAGTTACATCTCGGAGATACATTTTGCAACGAAAGAAACGGACGCGTTTATTTAAATTACTCAGTTTCTTATGTTTCTTGTTTCACCGCGAAACATTTGGTCAAAATAATCCACTTCAATCCCCTCTTTGTGGAGGTTGTGGAGTCCTTTCAAGCTTCTGAAGAGGAACCATAAAATTTCTTACCTCTGACAATTTGATTCAACGGACTCAGCTCTCCTGCCAAAGAGCCGCCTTGAGACCATTAAAGGAAGGCGCCACCAAGTTAGAAAATACATGCGATTTTATTTAAATATTCCTTTGTTTCTGTTAAGTTAATTACATCTTCAATAAACAACATTACTTCTTGGAATAATGGATTTTTTTTAGTAGTACATATATAAGTAAAATATATATCTTTAAAAAAAATAAACCTATAAAAAAAGAGAAAAAAATAAAGAGAATTCCTGACAAATTTGTATGTAATCTGACGGGTGTTTCACGAAATCTATGCCAAATGTAGTTGGACTGTACAAAGACTAATTTTCGTGGATCGCAATAACAAAAGAAAATTCCTTAGAAGTCCACCACAATTCGTGTGTGCGATACACACTCAACGACCATTCAAAGTCCCGTTCAATCAATGAAAAAAAAAATATAAGAGAATACATTATAATTTTTGCTTAGCATGTGTTTTGTAAGATTTTCTTTCAATATATAGTTATCTTTGCGTTTTTTTTTTTTTTTTGTTTTGTTTATTTGTTGGTTTTTCGTTGAATAACAAAGTTTCGCTTTCCCCTTCTTCTGTGATAAGGAAGAAAACGAAGAATACTAAACAATTTAGACACACATCACAGCCTATAGAATGTACAATCTCCTGGCCTCACTGATGACGGCCAAGAGGGAGAGGTAGACCGCACGTCCGTGAACCTGCGATATCCCTCAAAATGTTTACAAAATTAAAATACGAGAAAAATTATGTTAAATTGTTTTTAACAAAGTGTGTCTCTTTGTTGTTTGTTTGATTTCTTTTTTTTTGTTTGTTTGTTTTGTTTTTATATAAAGTTTAAATGTTATTATTTGTTGTTGCTCGACGACTCTCGCGGTGAGTGTCGCCGACGTTGCAGATAAAAATTCTGCGAAGTCTTATTTAGAAAACAATTCGTATTTTTGTTTCATGTACGTATATGATCTCGTTTACATCATATACAAATGCAGTCTTTAAAAAAGAAAAAAAATGTTTTGTTTATAAAAAAAAAAACGAAAATAATTTAAGTTGGGTTAAAAAAAAACAATATGTGAGAGTTTAAAAGAACGAGATATTTCAGAGCGGAGGAGGCGCGAGGAAAACTATTATAAGATGCCTTCCCGTTCCACCGTGAATTCCCACCCTACTTAATAAATATCAATGAACTGCCCCTCGTCTGTGAATGGTAGGAACGTGTTTAGATCGTCTGAAGGAATGCGGCGAGATCGGTGTTGGTATTTGCAACAGCTGCAAACTTGTCCGGATAGTTGTCGCGAACTTCCTTGATGATTCCGAGGACATTCTCGTATGTCTCCTCGTCGACGTATTCCTTTTTGTAGAGCACATGAATTGCAATAGCGACTATCTGCTCGAGGAAGGTTACGATGGAGTCTCGGCTCTGGATGTACAACAGCTTGAAGCACTTGAAAATTGCGCTGTTCTCGTCGAAGTCTTCCTTGAGCGGAAGGTTCTGTAGGAAAACTGGGAGCACTTGGGGGAGTGGTACCAAATTGCAATTGGTCATGATGAGACGGGCAATAGCACCGCAAATGTTGTCCAAGCTACCCAACTTGGTCTCGGTGGACACTGCCTGCGAGAGAGCTGTCAAAACTTGAGGGAACGATCTGCAAGAACAGTGAAGATGATTTATTAGCAATTGGGCAAAGTGAACAGAGCACGGTATATACTTACTCGTATGATTTAGCCTCAGCGTAGAGCACCAGCTCACCGATGCCGAAAACGGCGTTTTGTCTTGCCTGATCGAAGTCATCGGTCAGACCACCAAGCATAACCGGCAGCAGTGTATCGAAGTAGGTTCCAGCGTACGATTGAAGTGGGGCAAAGCATTCGGCGATGGCACCATAAGCAAACGACCTCTGAGACTCAAGATCTTCATTCTTTTTCGCCTTTTCCTAAAGAAGGATTCAAGAAGGATATCAATATATATATATCACATGCCACTGCTAACGGCGTCTGCGAACTTACCAATTTTTGCAAAAGAATAGGCATAACTCTGCCGAAGTACATGGCAAACTCTTCTGGACGCAAGGCCTTTCCAAAGACTGGAAGGATATTACCAGCCGATTCGACTATGGCCTCGTCATATTCACTGTCCTCGTTCTCCTCATCTCCACCAGCGCCGCCCGCCGGGTCATCGAACTGGCATGCCACCTTGCCGAGGAGCACATCATTGATACACGTGAAGATGGTATCACGAAGCTCATCAGTGGGAATAGCCAATTGCTTCAAGTCCTTGAGCAAGTCTCCGTAGCCCTCCAAAGCAGCCATAACAACGGCGACCTCCTCATCGTCGCGGATGATTTGTCCCAGTTTCGGAACCAAAATCACCACAGCATTGGAAACTCCTTGAGTGTCATTCTGCTTGAACAGGGCCAAAATGAAAGTGACCAAAGCGTCAATGGACACCTTTCTGATGTCTTCCTGTGGATGATCGATCATCTTGTACACATTCTGATATGATTTCTCGAGATATGGAATGAACGCAACACCACTGTGCAAGGCGAATTCCTTCAAGGCCAGAATAGCCTCCTCCTTCTCGTCCAGATACGAGTTCTCAACACTGTATCCAGCAATGTTATCGGTGTCATCCTCTTCGCCCTCGGAAAGTTCGATGTCAATCCCATCGTCATCTTCTGCTTCCACAACAGGCGGGACGGGCAAATCATCTTCTTTGAAGTTCGGAATCACCTCCTCAGTGGTGAGGATTGACTCATAGATTCTCTCCATGATCTTGGGATAGACACTGGCCATCTCTTCGTTGACGACCTCAGAGAGAGATGCAATCAGATTGTACAATGCCCGACGGACATCTGGATCATCGGCATTGGCGAGAAGATTCAGTGCAAAGTTCATTGTATCAGTTGCCAACGGCATGAAGTTATCCTTGCCAATGGTGCGGGCAATAGCTGCCAGGGTATCAATAGCTTGTGGACGCAATGAAATGATATCTTCGTTTGTAGTCTCTGCTAAGTACACTTGAAGAATCTGGATTAGTTGAGTGAAGAATGGCATCATATTCTCCTTGGCGGCATTTGCGGCTGCCGACACAGCGCTGAGTGCCAACTCACGCAGACGCACTGAGTTGTTGTGGTCCAGTGCTTGGAAGAGCCTAAGCAATAGAAATGGGGTTGCATTTAGCGATGCGTAGGGAGGCCACGGTCCTATTGAGATTAATGTAAATTTAGAGTTGAACTTACTTGTCCATCAGCAGCGGCAAATGGGGAACAAGGGCATCCTCAAGGTTCTCGCAGAATGTTTCCAAGGCGTAGAACATGCGATCGATGTGTCTCGGTTCAGTGCCTCCGCTCTAAATTAACACGCGCGAGAGAGGAAAGGAAAAATATATTACTCGTTTAAGACTGCTCCATGGGGGGAAGGGGGATTGGATGGCAGTAATTGATGCGATCATTTTCAAGTTAACCTTTAAATCAATGCTTTTTCTTCTTACTTCTTATGCAATTGCAATGATGTGAGACAAATAATATGAGAAACAAGCAAGAATAAATTAATGGAATAGAACAGGATAACTTTTGCCTGGCGACAGTGTGGAAGCATGTGCCGGTGTCCTAATGAAGGAAGCCTACACTCTCTGAGCGTGTGCCGGAGGTCACAGAAGGCTGCGTGCACACACGGAAGACCGTTCTCCATCTGTCATGTTCCAGTGTCGCGTGTGCAAAACGGATGTAGACAAGAAATGAAAATTGTATAATTGGCTAACGATTGCAGTGTGAGGTTAGGGGGAAAAGGGACTCTGGTAAATCGAAAATGAAAAGCAAAAAACCAATTCAAACTAAAGGTGGGACAACAAGAACAAGAACAACAACCAAAAAGGAGTGATCAAATTATAGAAATAAGCTCTAAAAACCAACAAAGTCCATTCACAAAATGTAACTCAAAACCTCAAAACTGAATGATAATTATCTTTAAAAATGTTTGTGTAAAGATTATTTTCAGTAAAATGATCACACCAATGTGGCTCTAAAATTGAAAGACATCGAATGTCTGGTGACGATTTATAACCCAATTAGTTAACAGAGATTTTCGTTTCAACTGAAGACCACTGAAGTGCAAGATTGAGTCACTACTTGCTTTTCCTGCATGGGCTGAAGAAGCTGAATTCTTGTAAGTATTTGAGGGGGGAAGAACAGCTTTGAATAATGTGACAATGAAAGAGATCCAGCAAAGATAGATAAACTTACCCGCAGTTCATTGCACAGATGCTGCAAGAATTCGAAAAGAATTGGCAAAATCTCCGGAGCGAATTTTGTGATGTCTGGTTGTAGATGTTCAGAGAATTGACCGAGAGCAAAGAATGCAGCGTTGCGTACGATGGGATTGGGATCGGTGATGCCGACTTTGATGATGCTTAACATTGTCTCTAAGTACTTGTTGCAGATGGCCTCTGAGCATCCTTCAGCGATGACAGCCATGCTTAAGTAGGCGGCTTTGCGTGCCAAGGGATCGGTTCCCCTCAGAGCTGGCTCCAAGAGTTGCAATAGTGGTGGGATGAGTTTCTCTGGTGGGACGTGTAATGCCAACAAGTCCATTGTTTGAGTTGCAGTTGCCATTGGATTGGAACTGTCCTCGCCGAGGAAGTACTCTTCATCGTCATCTAAGTGTTTGCAGAAAAAACGAATTAGGGACCTGGGGAATGTCGAATAATTGACTGAATACTAACTATCTCCAGACTCTGGTTCGGTTGCCATTAAGTTGAACACCACCTGGACGATTGGTTCGATGAGCTTCTGCTTCACGATAACCTTCTTCTTTAAGCGCACCAACCAGCCGATGTACGCGACGGTCTTAACTCGGACAGAGCTGTCCAACTGAGTGTTGTTCGATGCTTCCAAGCAGAAGTCTAGCAGCATCCTGATGTTGGTCGTGAGCAGCCGTGGAGTGTAGTCAGCCATGCTCTCCAGGATGTCAAAAGCTTGGACAAACTGAGAAATAAACAGAAATGAGGACGATGTACTTTAAATTCCTTTCATGTTTGGATCTTACCTTTTCATCGTCCTGAACGGCGAATGCCTGGAGGGCCTTGATGATAAGGGGGATGGACTTTTGGTAGGTCTGCTCGGCGGTGTTGTGTCCCAAGATGAACGGCACCAGATAAGTCATGCCCAGGAGAATGTTAAAAATCACTGGAGTTGCCATATTTCCACTGGCTTCAGTGGCCACCAAGGCGGCAGTGAACATCTCACAGATGGACTCCATGTGTGGAACGAACTGATCGGGTGCCACGTCAGTCAATGTAGCGAAAATCGATGAGCCCAATTCGCTTTGCTTAGGATCGGCTGAACTACAGTGACTGTAGACAAATTGAAGGACTTCCAATGTCCACGAGCCCTTCTTGTCCACCTCGTGACGGATCAGAACACCAATGAACTGAGCAATAGCATTGCGCACTGACTTCTCTTGTTCCTGCATCAGAGCATTCAACATTCCCTTTTTGATGCTGAAAATGAAAGCGAAATTAGTTGTGGAACTACGACGGGGAGATGTTGTCACTTACCAGAACTGTTGCTCTGGGGGAATCAATTGCCAGTTGCGCAGTTTTCCCAAACGTTTTTTCAACAAAACCGCCGAATATTGACGGATTTGAGGCTCCTTTGATGATACTACGATCTCGCATAGTGCTGGAATGGTTTCAGGACGTTTGTATGCTTCTTGCAATTCTGCTGTTGCCTGAAAGTGAAAATTGTTTCAAAATTATGGTTAGTTTGTTTGCGAACTCGGTAGAACGTCTAGTAAGATGTTGCCTGTAAATAGTCGACTTGATGGCACGTTATCTGCGTGTTTAACACTTTTCCGTTCGAGCAGCAAGAAATGTGTGCGTCGTGTACTACTGCTTGTCTTTGTGTCACCGAAGCCATACAACGCAGTCAGGATAAGATTGTGTAACTAATGATGCAATGATTCTCACGCTATGCTGCAAATGGTACTACCTCTTCGAAACTGTGTGTATTTGTATTTAATATTGGACAACAGAACTAAATCACCAAAGACCTGTGTTAAACACGTTCATGGATTGTGTAAGTCATGTGGAGGAATGTAGGGCCCAAGGGAAATGGAATAACGGACCGTGAAAGGCCAACAACTCGTGTGACTTAACCTCGCGACACGGAAACAACGAGAGGAGTGAACAAGTCAACAAATTAAAACGATCGTTTTCAACCTCTTGATTGGGACTTGAAGATATCTCAAGGGTTTTCATTATCATTATCGTGCTTATTTCATATCTCTTATCCTCAAGAAAAGTCAACTGGCTTAGAGAGAGTACTCTAGAATAAATCTGTCCACATTCGAACAACAAGAGTCCCTCAATACAACTCTGAAACTACTGCATGTGATGGGAGCTCTTAAGATAGTAAAGAGGGCACAATAGATCTAAAGGCCGCCGTGCATTATACCTTCAACAATAATAATAATACAGTGCAAGCTCCAATTACGGACACTCTCTTAGGCGGACAATCCGCTTGAGCGGAAAAAATTCCCATGGACGGACAACTCCCTTTGCGGGACGAAAGTGCTGCGGTCTTTACTGTTCCCCTATGAGAGTATTGTCTATTTGTACTTTAACCGACGGGAGATCTCATGAGGAATCGTGTTATTTTGACACTCACATCTGTTCCCCGCTCGAAATCTTGACAGAAAGTCAGTATCATACCTCCGTGAAACGAAATGAGTAGCTTTACGCTTGAACAACGTTTAGAAATATTGAAAACTGATTTCTAAGTGGTGTAGTCCAAATAGTGATTTATTTGAAAAGTTTTGGCAGAAATGAAGCACCCACCGCGACTGCTGTACATAAGTTTGTGCACAACGTTCGTGAGACTGGTATTCTGGTGGACAACACACATGGTCCCCGTGGACGTACTAATCCAAGCAATCCGTGAGCTACAGCCCGAAACCATCCACAAGATCTTAGAAAATTTGGGTGACAGAATGCGCTACTGTGAAGTCAGCCCAGGCAGTCCCTTGAACGTTGTTGTATTCCATAAGTAATGTTTGTTCTTACTGATGAAGTCATAAAACATGGAAAGTTTTGTTCATTTTATATATATATTCCTCTATACTAGCAACCTGCTGCCACGAACTATTATCCGTACAAATCACTCGATTTCGATTGGATTCCAGATCGCAGCAACATGCGGCGCAACAAAGTAGCTGATGAACTTGTCAGGAACGGATATTGACCCATCCCAAGCAGTTCTATGGATCAATCCATCATTTGCAGATGTCCCAGGAAGGCGAACGGAAGCTTCTGCTCTTTGGCCACCTGTAAATTCATTCGAGTCTAAGTTCATCAGTACTAAAGCCAATAATGTCTTTCAGTGCAACAACCGTCTGGCGTATCATTTGACAATGGGACTTGTCATAAACTGCATACATATACAAGTGTGGTCCAATAAGTACTTAACCTCCGAAAAAAAGGAACATTTTGGGAAAGTTGCGATTTATTTCTCTACATAGTATCCTTTTAGCTCGATACACTCAGCGATGCTCCAACTTCTCTAACCCGCCTGAAAAATACGTTTTCTGGAGGTCTGCGAAGTAGGCCTATTTGGCGACGATAGATAACCTTCTCATTCGGCTCAAATTTCTGCCCGGCGAGTGAATTTTTCAAGTTTGGAAACTAAAAGTCGCACGGGGCCAATCGGCGGTTTACCAATATGAGATCGTAGATTTTTGTCACGTTATCCTCCGTTGCTCATCAAAAATCGACGTGAGTCTCCATTGAAACTCGTTAAACGAATTAAGAAGAGCCACCGTACACAGCATCGTGCATCAAGTGCTTTCATTTCGACGACCAATATTCTTCTGTTTCCATTTTTTTTAAACCCGCGGAGACAAGCCCTCTTCCACAAGTGGTCAGAACAAAACTACGAATCCAATATAATTTTGTCAGTAGCCGCCTACGAGAATGTACAAGTCGATAATAAATTTGTCTTGGGATAGTGGTACCATCGGGCGGTAAGACTAAGTACTTATCGGACTATCCTCGTATGACGACTTCCTCCATCATTGTCACAGGCTTTTTCGATTTTTCACGATCTTCAGGGTATTCCAAATACTGACATATCGGATTTGTTAAAATATCGCGATGAGTGCACATAACTCAGGAAAAAATGGTACAAAGACAAGGGTAGCAAGGAGACTTTTTTCCCCAAGGCATCATAATGATTCCATTAGGACCTAAGTAGTGAATGCCTAAGTAGTGAATGTGTGAAAAGGATTTACAAAACTTTATTCATATAAGTATAAATTCAAGACAAGACAATGAAGCACGAAAAATGAAAATTACAAAATCTTGGTGAATCGGCCTTCGCAAATAATGGTGTAATAAGAAAGAGTCCATCATAGAATGTCATTACGTGGCCACCTTATTTCAAATTGTACACTTCTCAGCCATGCCCGGTCACTAGCCAGAAGCAGTGAATGATAAGCTCATGAGTATTCAAGTCAACGATAATTTTTCGCTAATTTGTTCTGCACATCCGCTTCCGTGCGAATACCTACAGGAATGTACGAAAATGCAAAGCGTCAGCAATCCAATTCCATCTAATGACTATCACTAGCCACGTTATTTCCAATGTTGTCACTCCCATTTATGTGATAATTCACAATGCTAATTTTGAGGGCAATTAAAAATCCATGCTGCGTCTGATCCCTGACCGTGGCCTATTGGAATCCGGAATGCTGATAGAGACGCAAAAGAAGTATATTTATACAAAAAAATATAAATTGCCATTATTCACCACGAAATCATGTGGCTGTCACTAATGCGCGCTAGCCAAAAGCATTTCACCGTTGTCGCAGAATGAACAGCGCATAGAAATACAAAACATGATTGTACCTACTCATCGGCGTACGTATGGGAAACCGAAATACCTACAAGGGGCTGACGCGAGAGCAGTTCGAGTAAAAGGGATGTATTATTGCCAAGAAAAATTATTCATTTTCAATAAAAACAAACACAAACACCGATGGAAATGCCGTATAATTGCTGGTGAACAAGGAAAACAATGCAAAGAGCGGTGTTTGCTAAAAATATTCACGCACATGGAAAACGAGAGGATGAATCGATATTCTATTGTTTAGCCTTAATGCATGATTCCACATGGGTTGCAATGCAATAGCCATTGATTTCAATGAATAAGTGGTGGAGTCGGTCGTATACCTCTGGACAAGAAGAGGGCATAATTGTTTGCGAGAATAGGAGCAGGAGATCTTTTCTTTTTTGTGAAAAAGAACACACACATCTGCTGATGTATTGTGTTCTTCATCTTAAGGGCAGATGTTTTCAGTTACTCATCATGCCTGCTGCAATGGACCGAGAGAGGGAAAGCGGCATTTATGAACTTTATTACTTTCTAAGCCCTTTATGGCCTCGTTTGTTTTATTATACTCAATTTTCTATGATTGCGTAAAAGTGACATTCGAAAGGAATTCAGTAGGGCCAGAGGATGATGACATCAGCGATCTGTGTTAATTGTCAAAGCCGGAAGATGGTCCCATGCGAAGCATGCGAGTGACGAATCATCTGTAGCAGCACTCTCCCGCATTGTGTTAAGAAGTTGAGTTTTCCTTTGACCTTCATGACAAACCCATTTGACATCTGTTGCAATGAACACAATTTGACACGATGAACTTTAGCCGTTTTCGAAAGCTTTTTGTGGTCTCTCTAACAAATTGAGGGACTGTGTCATTTTACTTCATCCGTTGGTCATAATGGTGGAACTTCATGGCAGAGCCGTTAGATGCCGGGAAAAAAACACGTGCAAAGACAAGCCAAAGCACCCTCTTACAGCAAACAAAATGTTCTGGCCTTATTCCGATAGTTTAGTAAGGAGTCTACATCCGGAAGACACTCGAAAAATACGCCTTTCGTGTCTACAACTATTATAGTTACAGAATCAACCACAAAACAATTTTACATCGTTGCTATTAGACTACCAGGTTCAGTTGCTTCAGTACGATGCTCAAATCTAATTTAGAAATATACCCTTGCATCGAGTCTGAGGCATGAGTCTTTTTTTTTTGCGCGCCCTCCACAAATGTGTTCAACCTTGTGGCACGCTACTTTATTTTGTTTATACGAACGCAAACTCGAAGCTTTCATCGATTCAGATCCCGAAGAATGCCAGCAAAGAAAAACAAAACAATACGTCAACGGAATTGTTTGCACTGGAATTAAGTAGGAATCTCGGATGTACCCAGGATAGTCATTCATATTAAATTGGACACTGCGTAGGGGTGCTATCTTATCTTTTATCTTAATGGAACACATCTAAACGAATACAACCTCTCGTTGGTATTTCCAAAATTTGACAAGGGCATGTTGACATACACATATTCACGTATGCTAATCACGTCTTTAAAGAATTCTGAATTGCACAAGGATTACTAACCTTGGTCAAGTAATATCGAACAGGCAGAGGCAATGAAATTAAAAGCTAATCAGTGAGTCAGCGGTTTTAGGATTGAAATTGTGTGAACGATATAATATGGTTGGCCGACTGCAAAATTGGTACAACATGACGAATCTGTCAGCAGAAAGTCAATTTGTGCACGAATAAAATTAGATCCCTCGGGTGTGTCACGAGTGAATGAATACAGCATGTCCATGAGTGGAGCAGCCTAGAGACATGGGAACATTTGGACGAACATCGCTGAACTTCACATTTGTGCGATTTATTTTTGTAGCTTTCTCAGAAATGTACAAGAGAGAAGGTGACTAAAGATCATCAAAGAAAGGAGAGTAATATGCTCATACGGGAAGAAACGGACAGACATCATAGTCCACAATGGATTCACGTGGCTCATTAGTTCTAACATAACCTTATATATTACCACTCAGGTTGTGGATAATAAATTAGGTAGTTAGCTGCTGCAAGTCAGGTTTCATACAGGGAAATTTCACTGCCCCGAGCAATGTGTTTAAAAAATATGATCCCTGTATTGGCTTAATCCAAGCGACAGCAGATTTACCGAATCTTTAAGCAGATTGGCCTTTGAAACTAAAAAATGTTAGGTAAGGCCAACAACAATCAGGAAACGAACAGATTTTGGAATATGATTCCTCAAATTTCAGCGGAAACACAATAAAAAAACATTCAACAGCTATCTACTTCGGTCTGCAAGGCAGTGCCAGTGATAGCAAACACCCGGCTAATCAATTAGTCCCCACCCGCACACACGCATAATTTCCGTGCCCATGCAGGAAGCTTTAGACATCATCCATAAGTATTTATTAATAATTTATGGCTGAATACCGCAATAAATATAAGCTTATTATCAGAATCTCATATTACACACCGAGTTCCAGAAAATCTTCCCAAATGGGAGAACAGCACTTATTCCATGGGTACTTGGAAACATTTTCTCTTCTCACTGTGCTGGTGCTGGTGATCTTTCGACTCGCAAAGCTCTCATTGAAAATACATCTGCACTTTCTATCATCGAATGAAAATGCCTTTACAGGCATATCTAAATACGTATTGGCCCGTATTCCCACCTTATGACATTGATTAAACATCTGGTGTTGGGATGTATTTTTATCACACCTTCGCTGCTCTGATCGATGGAACATTTTGTAGCAACCAGTTCAACTCCTCCTCTTAGCAACAAAAATGAAGGAAAAAAACGCAACGAACTGAAATTCAAAAAAAGCATTCCTGTACCAGTTGAGAATGACGCCACCCGACCAGAAGAAAACATGTCTTCTTTGTTCCTCTCTTTTGGGAAACCAAAAAAAGATCACTTAGAGTAAATAGGAGTGGCCAAAAGTTAAATGAAGAAACAATTCATAAAAACACGTGTATAAACCAATCGATTGCTAGGAATCCACATAAAATTATTCATCCATGAGTAACAATAGACAGATATCATCAAATTAGCAGAGCGAGACGAATCTGTATGACTATTCAGAGAATCATCCTCTTCTTTTTTTTCATTTGGCCAACCCCACCCGCACCGGCCAACTCTCTCGAAAAACGAACTTTTCACGGATCGGAGAAGGCCCGGCAGAAGATAGAGCTTTTCTCTGCAAATATGTCCGCGCTGCAAATGAGGCCTCCATCAGTGGGACCACGTGTTTTTGTTCGTTTTTCCTCGAAAAAAATACGAAATTTCTCAGAAAATATCCGGCATGGGAACACACGCAATGCAATAGTATAATTTCACACAATTTATGTCAACACTTTGAACTAACTGCGTAGAAGCCACCCAAAGGTGGGTTTTTTTTTGTCAAACATATTCATGCAATCGTGAGGTGTGAATAGACATGCGAAACTTACCTTTTGAATGACATCGTTGTCGGCAACCAAGAGATTAGCGATAATTTGCTCCATTTTTTCTTCAGATTCCTTTGCTTAAGTCGATCTTTTTTTTGTCTGAAATTCCCTGACTAGAGGATAGTGGTGTGCACACTGAGTTTTTCTTTAGTTTTCCTAATATTTGAAGTCACAAAATAGTATATATTCTTAGGAAAGTCACTCACTGAAGTCAAGTATATGTAATCTATGACTGCACCGATGAAAAAAAAAAAACGTGTACTTGTCCACCACCCAGCTAGGCGGAAAATAAATCTCTATTCCGTTCCGATGTGATGTTGACTTGATGTTCGAGCTCGAGGCCGAGAAAAGTTTCTCGTTGCGTTTGCAAATTCGAAAAGATTATTTTCGAAAACTCCCTCCGAACCAGGTATGGTATATGAGTGGAATTCACTTATGGAACGTAAGTACTTGTTGATGTTTTGAACTAGTCTTTTGTTGAATTCTGCGTTGGTTGTTAAAAATGCGTAATGTCTGAAAGTAACACCGAGTATTATTTTCTAAAATTACGCTTTGCGACATGGGCTATGATAGAATCAGAAATGAAGTATTACAGAGATGCACGACTTCTACCTCTCTTGTCCCTTAATATTTTTGACAACTATTTCTTATAACGTGTTCATAAACCAAATTGACCAATCAGAGGACGGCATTTACGTTATTTCGTGAATTACCGTAAAAAATTCATGAATATCTGTCAAAAAGGCAATCAAATTCGCCGATGGACTAGGGGCCGATCAGCTGTTAAATCGTCTCTGTAATACTTCATTTCTGAATAGAATCCACAGTCTGTCATATGTTTCAACAATTCTATGTGTGGTTTTATGGCCTGCTGATACTGGATATTAGGCCATATTCTGGCACACCTCTGTGATGTATCACAAGTCAAACAAGAGGGTAGTTTTCGTATTCGAAGCAACACCTCAAAACTGTCAAAGTTTTGATGTCACGTGAGGTATTACATGTTTCGCATAACAGACATTTGTGAGTTGTCTAAAATAGACCATTATATGAATATCATTCGTTATTCGTTAATTTTAATCTTACTCCATATGGGTCATATATTCCAAAAAAAAAAAAATTTTTTTAAATATACGCTATTGTGAACGCTCTTTATGTAGGATCTATGGTAAATGTGCCTGAAAAGCTCGACTTTTTACCATATTTCAACGGCCCGGCGTATGACAGATACATAGTCGTTGTTTTTTTTTTGCTGAAACGAACGCGTTTATTTCTAGCTTGGTTGCACTAAATGCAGATTTTGTGAAACGTTTGTGGTGCTTCAAAATAATAATGTCGAATGAAATAAATACATCCGAGGAACCAAGTACATCAGAAGTTTCCAAAGAGGTATACAAATGTTCGACTCGACATTCCTTATCGCAACTCTTATAAGTAGTTGTGTGCAGCATGCTTTAATACCAAAAATAACAAATAAATATCCTCCACAGCAAGCGAAGAAACCCGAGTCGCATTCGGAAAAAACCTTCGCCAGATACAAGTATTTGATTCTGAGCGAGTGTGGATATAAGATCTCCACCACAGAAAACCATCTCAAACGATTGCAGAATTTGCGGAAAGAATTGAATTATTTGAAAGAAACCGAGTGGATGTACGATCCGCTTGAGAAGCGCGTCAATCAGCAATAACTATCAAAATTCAAAAATAATTTTCCTTCACTCATCTAGTATTTTGGATTATGAAGGCAACAGCGAGAACTAGTTAGAGGAGTTGGCATGTAAGAAGAAGAAGTAAAACATCAGGCAATTCAAAAGAGGTAATTATTCACTAGAGTCCACTCGTTTAGATCTCAAAAACATGATTACACAGGAAGTGAAGAAACCTGACACCCCCACTCTTAAGATAACAAGCGACCCATAGGGACTGTGAATATAATAGCTCTGCCACAGATAACCATCTCAAGCGAGTGCACAATTTGGGAGAAACGATAAAAACCGATTCTCAGTCACCATGTTGTCCTTCTTCAAGCACGTTTATAATCTGTTCGATTTCGAAGCAAATCGTCCGGAGGTGTTTGAAAAGAAACTTGATGACTTAGTAAGTGTAATAGAATGTGAACTCAAAAGTGAAGATCCAGACGAAAAAGAGAGCGAGGTGAAGAATGAATCTTTGAATGAATCGTCGTGCTATTCGAAGGTCGGAGTTATTACTAGCATTTCAGGCGATATTGGATTAATAGATAGGGTGGTTATGTTTGATGCGGACCTAGCGTACAACTTTAAGGTTGGCGATAAGGTGAACTACTTGACTTATAAACAACCCGGTACGGACTTCTATAAAGTGGTAAAAGTTCATTTGTACGAGTCCTCGTGGGATAATGACAGAGGCACAGAGGAAGATGTAAGTACGATAAACGTGTGTAAAAGTCCAGAAATTTATTGCCTTCGTTTTTATAGATTGAAAGGACCCTGAAGGAATTGGAAGAAAAGGCAGAATCCAAGAAATTTGGCGTTCATCAGAGAAGTCTCATGGGTCAAATTATGTCGCGAAATGGCCAGTTTCTTGTGGTTGATACAGATCACAAGGAAGTCACCGTCGACCTGGACAAAGTGATTATAAAGTTTGTTCCGAAGGAGGGTGACCGCGTGTACCTGGAATGCGACGTACAGACCGACGAAGATTTTGCCGATTTAGGCGGTGAGGTATTGGAAGTGACGAAGGTCCATGCGAGTCGAACGAAAAAATATGAAGGCACTGTAACCAAGCTGAATGGCGACTGGGGTGTCATCAATTCTGATTGCTACTTTACATGCGATGTTTTTCAGAACGGTTTACAACTGAACGTAGGCGACAAGGTGAACTGTAATGTGATCGAATGCGAGAGAGTAAGTACCATTGATGTTAAGCCCACAGGCAAGCATATTTTTATGGGATGTCTTTTTAGGGAATTTTCGTTTGGCGCTGCTTGGCAATAGATGTTTCTAAAAGCGCTCTTGTCGAAAAAGCCCCTGAAGTCAAAGAAAAGAAAGAAGTCGTGAAAGTTGTAATCATAACAGAGGACATTGGTTTCTTTTTCTCGGAGATCTTGGAAGACCAGCAGTTTGAAATTGACCTGACAAACAAGAGCGCACGAGCACATACCGTACAGCGCATCGAAATCTGCGGAGGAGGACGACACAGTTCTCAACTAAAACTCGATAAGATCGTCGTTCCAATTGTCCTAGAACCAAAGCAGAAAAAAACGATCACTCTGGAGTGTTCATCCAAATTATACGGGGTGTCCAAGGAGAAGCTCGTCTTTGTATTCGACAATTTCAAAATATTTCGTACAGTTGAAATCTCAGTTGGTCTCAGTGGAACCGAAGCAGAGAACAATACTGACCACTGTTTTAATAAAAAACTTTCTCGACAATACGCCCATAAAATTTTGGTTAATAAAACAGTGTCCATTCCCGGCGTAAAACCAGTGCAGATGGCTCGATTCGTTGCCCAAAGGATCCCCTTATATGAGGTCCCAGCACGATTGCGAGACGCTCTGCTCATGGATGTCTCACGATCATATCAGATCAAGAATTTGGAGAACTTATATCCGTGGCTGAACGAGACTCTGGATTTCAGCAACTATACGCAACTCTTCGAGTCTCTCCTGTTCATTGAGGAAATCGAATATTTTGTGAACTTCCGTCAGCTCGATATGGAGAGAGCACATTTCAAGCATGAAGGCGAATTCCTGTCGTTAACTATCGAGAATTTAGTCGATCGAAGACCCTCGGTCATGGTGGGCGATACGGTGCGTGCCTTTAACATTTGGCAAGATCCGAAAGCAAAAGAACTACCGTACGATGGGTGCATTCACAAGGTGCTCTACGACAGAGTTTTCATAAAATTCGATTCAGGTTTCCACAATGCATACAATGGGGAAGATTATCGCCTAGAGTTTTACTTTTCCCGATTTTGCTTCCGCAAGCAGCACTTTGCTGTGGAAAAGATCACCAAACTAAGGGGAGCCAACTTCCTGTTCCCCTCAAAGGTCGTGCTGAGCGACACGCTTCAGGTAAACGCGGACTTGGACAGCAGTGGGAACTTGACTGTCGACGGCAAAGTGACTGAACAACAATGGTACAATAAAAGTTTGAACACCATTCAAAGGTGTGCGATAAAGAACATACTTCGGGGGGAAGCACGAAGTTTGCCCTATATTGTGTTCGGACCACCGGGAACTGGCAAGACGGTTACAATAGTTGAGGCAATATTGCAGATTGTCCAAAACATACCTAACTGTCGGATTTTGGTTGGTGTGCCGACGAACAGTGCTGCCGACTTAATCACCACGCGGTTGATCGAGTCCAATGCCCTAAACCCAGGAGATTTCGTGCGGCTGGTTTCACAAAGACTCGTTGAGAAAGAATTAATTCCAAACCACTTGAAGCCATTTTGTGCGACAGTGGATATAGCCGAAGACGGCAGCAGTGAGAACAAAGTGAGTAAATCATATTCTTACCAGAATTACAACTGATTGATCTCTCTTTGCCCTCTCCCTAGATGAAAACCACTGCTTCTGGCTTGAAACTGAGGTGCCAAATGAAATATATGGGTCGTCACCGAGTCACCATTGGTACATGTCTGACTCTGGGAAATTTCCTGCAGATGCGGTTCCCCAAGGAGCACTTCACCCATGTGATAATCGATGAATGCGGTCAGTGCAACGAGCCCGAGCTGATGACAACGCTGTGCCTACTAGCCCCGAATTATGGTCAAGTTATACTTGCCGGAGATCCCTATCAGTTGGGACCAGTCATAGTGAACACTTATGCTTGTGAAAAAGGGCTGAATGTGTCGTTTTTGGATCGTTTGATTGCCAGAAATCCCTATATGAAGGACAAAGCTCGCTTTCCAAAAACAGGCCGTGATCAGCGACTGTTGACAAAGTTGATTCTCAACTATCGCGCAATTCCTAGCATTCTACGGACGTATAATCACCTGTTTTACGATTCTGAATTGCAACCGATGATAACGCAAGAGAGTAGCAAAGAATTTGTACTATTGCAAAGTTTGCAGCCCATTTTGGCGTCATCGAAGACACTTTCCAAGGATCATGGGGTTTTCTTCCATGGAATCGTTGGCATAAATCAACAGGACGCAGATTCTCCATCGTGGTACAACACAAGTGAAGCGAGCCACGTAAGTATCCCATCAGATGTTGTGGGATCGTGAATTTGTGTTTACGTGCTTTTTCTAGATTGTATACTTGATTACACAACTCTACGCGAGCAACGTTCCGCCAGAGAAGATCGGTGTCATCACTCCATATCAGAAACAAGTGAAGGTTATACGCCAATTGCTTGTCGCAAATGGAGCCAAGGTTCCTAAAGTTGGAACCGTTGAAGAATTCCAAGGACAGGTAGGACTTTTCTTGTAATACTTATTCAAATCACTGTCATGCATTTTGTTCATCTAGGAACGTGAAATCATTGTGCTGTCCATTGTACGTTCGTCGAAGAACTTATTGGATGTAGACGTGAAATTCGCTCTCGGGTTTGCGTGCGCTCCAAAGCGACTGAATGTTGCTATATCTCGGGCACGAGCGGTACTTTATATTTGCGGCAATCCACACTTGTTATCCCTAACCAATGAATGGCGATTTCTTATAAGTTATTGTATAAAGAACGACGCATATTCTGGATGTGATCTGCCGAAATGTTTGCAAGACGAATGACTCGAGTTAATCGACCCCATTCCAGAGAGTAGGCAACATAAGCAGAGCAATACACGTGATTGCCAAAAAACACAAGAACAGAAGATTGCCTCTGAAAGTCGCTCTCATAAAGCTGTGGCAGTGGAGTGAGTTCAATTTTTGGGCGTATTGTACTTTAGTGAACATGCAGCCAAAAGTTGAAGAATTACAATGAAACAAAACAAAACCATTAAGAATAGAAATAATTCGTTGGCCCGGTGTGTTTGTCAATGATTTATTAAGTTCTAACACACACGCAGATATTTGTCTACAATTCGAAAGATATGGCGTATGCCTTAGGCTAATGTGAACAAATTAAAGTATATCCAGAGCAATCGGTTCTTCAATTGAAATTTTTTTTTATTATTTGATAACAGGAAACTGAGAGTATCCTAGTTCAGGTTAATACAAAAAGAGCCTAGCTGCGATAAGAAAAATATCTGCGTTGAACTTGAATGAATACCAAATCTCTATAAGTAGATCTCAAGTTTTTCACTTAATCGTGGTCGATTAAGTTAGGTTAAGAAATAAAAAAAATGTTTAACAGCTTGTCGATGCGTGCAGTTATTAAGCATTGGTTTAAATTTCCTTTGAACTGAATTATATGATATAATAAAGTAGATAAAAACTCGAGCTAATAATCTGGTTGATTAAAAAAGGATTAAAAACCAATTGTATCTTCCTCTAGAATTAAAACTAAAAATTAAGTTTAAAAGTTCTTAAAGGGATTGAATAGGGACGCGAAGAATAAATGTGTGCTGGAAAATCAGATTGGCTTTGAAAGTCTCTCTGCTACATCTTGAAATGAGTTAAATTTTGTGGTTTAGAGAACATGGAACAAAAGTTGAAGAATTACAATGATTACATTTGTCTCGTTTCCGTATTCATATTCAAAAGTGTTCTGCAATTGAAATTTGATTTTAATTGTTTTAGGATTAAGTTTTCATAATGAAATTGTTTGACAGCGAGTTGTCGCTGCGCGCAATTACTAAGCAATGGTTTAAGTAAAGGTTTCCTTTGAATGCCTGCACCTAGACACTGAATTATATGATATATCTGATAATTATAATTGTATTGATGTATACTCGAATTAATAAAGGAGATAAATGATAGAAAACCAAATGTTTTATTGTATTATTTAAACAAAAAAAAGTATATAAAGTTCTCAAATGGAATGTGCAAGGACTAGTGATGGGTGCATACAACTTAAACAAAGTCCACAACAGATCGCCAGGAGTCGGAACTACCTGACCGATGAAATCATGCCCATCGAAGCACTGAACGTGCCCTTACACCTCCCACTGGACCTGTACGTCAATTATGTAGTCACGTGCAGCACTATCAGACTCAGAAAAGCAGGATGTTGGTCAACAAGACTGTACGGCCATAGCTCTGTAACTCCTGGCAGCTCCCACGGACTACATTACCCCCACTATAGACTTCGACAAGTCGGCACAATGTCGGTTTTCACCCAGAGAGGACTGAAAAACCCGATAAATTTCCTCGGAATACCTTTTTCTGATCTACACAGATGGTTCTTAGCTAGCCACGGCGGCTCAGTTCATCGGCACGGATTTCAACAACTCTAATTCTTACCGCCTTCCAGATCACTCAAGTATTTTCCAGACTGAAGTGGTCGCCTTGGCGTAGTGGGTAAGTGCGTCGACTCCTACGCAGAGGGTGCCAGGTTCGATACCCGAATTTACCACCTTTGATAATTCACGGCCTCGCGTGAAAGAACAATAGCACGCACAGCACGAGTGGTTGCTGAGAAGCTAGGCCCAGGTCCACCTCGGACTGTCGCGCCACCCATATTATATTATAAGTGCTAGCAATCAGAGAAGCGTGTACGCTCTACCTTTATAAAAAACCCGTAGCCATCTGTAGCGAGAGCCAAGCAGCCATAAGGGCAATCTCTTCAATAATCACTTCCTTTAAATTGGTGCAACAGCGCAAGGAAGAACTCAAACAGGCCAGTAGGGCTTTCCTACATGAAAGGTCAATAGCAGGACTGATGCCCTCCTCAATAGAAATCGCTCCGAAATAGCTTAAGTCGTGGGAGCAAGCACAGAGCCCATACACATCTACGCTGCTAAACTCGGCATACCGCTCAACCCACACTATCACAGTTGCCTCGACACTCTCAGATGACTGTCCGGAACTAGCCAAACAAAGACAATTCGCGTTCGGCAAACCTTTCCTTAGTGCCATGTAAGAGATCGCTAATCAAAGTATGTCGAACATAATCTAAGTCCTAAGCTCCACAGGTTAGGTTAAGGCAATCCAAAACAACCCAGGTCTGCGAGGTGTGGTATCAAAACAGCCAATCGGTTAGCCACTTAAACCAACCAACCCCATGAGATTTCGAAATTGCCAAAATTTACTGTGAAAACTTTATATATATATATGCATATAGAAAGAGCCATTCGAGTATTTCCACCCCTTTACCACAGACGTCCACTAAACCGGACACGGACATGCATTTTAACGCCTTTCGAGGAGTTGCAAACCTTATAACGGACGCACTAGGCAATAACGAGCATGGAAGAGACAGAAGAATATTGTATGCATGCGTTCCCCTGCTCCATTAAGAACATAGACTGTTGTTCAGATTGTAGCTGTGATGTTGGACATCTTGATCAGTGCTTGGACTGACTATATGAAAGGAAAAGGATCTCACTATCCTCTGTGTTAAAATATTTGTGAAATCGTCAGTTATATAACTTTTTGTAATTTTGTGTACATGACCTGTGCGAGGAGTTGAGAAACATGAAATAGCACATGCTGCGGACGTACACTGAACATGAACCATGCCCGGTTCATGGACATGATGTTGAAACGTCTAGTGGAGACACAAAAACCCAAGTTCAAACAAACTGTCATTTATCCGTCTTCATATGACCGACAAATGACAGTTTGAATTCTGTGAATCCACATAAAGGTGTATCTTTGCATTATTAGAAAAAACTGTTCCTTTCATAGGGGGGGTTCCAACAAATTATATCTGTCAGTACAGTATAAATTGATTTGTTAAGGAGTTTGTAAATTGAAATATTAATGCGACAAGTTATTAGAGGTGCTCAGACACAATTCGTCTACCGCAAAACAAGTCTGCCGTGTAGTTGTTACGAGCGTTCACATTGACGTTTTGGCCCGTCAGTCACGGTTGTCAAGCAAATGGTCACGAAAAATTGCTGTGTCTGAACGCGGCTATTAATGGCACGATTTTTACATGACATTTATTACAGATGTATTTTTTAAAGAACATAATCTTTTTTAAAATGCATTAACCTAACGAACAGTGTCCACGAGAACATTTTTGACAGATTTGAAGGAAAAGATGGCGGCGTTCCGAAGTGTTAATAAGTGTGCGTGACTTTGGAACACAAATGTCAAATTCTGATGTAAACTGCAGCGGCTTAGGGATTTTCCAGTGGAAACTTCAATATCTGGATTCTGGATGTAATTGATTTCTGTTTGAAAGTTTCCGCGTGCATTTATATTTTGAGTTTCGCATTGTTGAATTGTAAATGATAGATTTTATCCATAATAACTATGGATGAGGTAAAATTCTATACATTTGTGCATAACATTTTCGTAATACAAATTAATTTATAGGTCGACTTGGAAGATGTCGAAGATTTGTCAGAACTGGAGGCCAGACTCTATGCGCAAATTCATCATGAACCGTCCAATGATGCGGGGTTTTCAACAGATTTTCAGGAAGGCTTGCCGGTTAGACAAGTCACAGCCACCAGTGTTGTCAATAATAAATCATTGGACAAAACCCGTGTTGGTCGCTACTGGAATGATAAGAAAAGCGTGTACATACCGCCAAAGACAAAACCACCTACAATGTCACTTGATGTGAATCAATCTGTGCAAGAGCACAACGTATCATCTTCACTGAGTGGTAAGTTTTTTGTTTTGATAATTTTTCAAAGTTCTTGTTTCTTTTTACTAGCGTTTTCCAAACTAAACCTACTTACTACACATGATTATTTTTATACAACTTAAATAGAAAAGAAAAACATTCTTTGTTTACTATGCTTATTATCTACACAGTCAATTACAAATATGGGTGAGTTTTTGTGTTTTTCCCTTTGTCTGACTGCGTTTTTCTTTTTGTAAAATATGATTTTTAGGGTTTGTTACTTTGAAATTAATATGATTATCATTTCTGAGAAAATCTCAATTTCATTTTTTGTACATCCATATGCTATCGGATTCCAATGCACGTTTCCAGTGCGTGGGATGTAGATGTAGTTACGCGACAAGAAAACAGGAGCATTTATTCAATTCGCACCAAAAGTACTCCCATTACGTAGTGAAGTAAAATTATACAAAAAATGTACGTACTTCGATGGTATGTGTTAAATAGTTTGTCACGTAGTGATTGATTGTTTTGGGTGTCAGTTAGCTTCACGTCAATTAAACAAAGCAAGTTCTCCGTATGGTTGAACACGCGTAATCAGTAGGGGTCGATTTAGTCTTGTGTGTATAACAATGTTCAACTCCCAGAGGAGATATATCCATTGCAAAGTGTCTAGGGTTTTCATTTAATTTTCAATCATTTTAAGACGATATTTCACCTTACCCATGTTGCTCTTTCCTATCACAATACTACTCTGAATTTATTTTTGGGAAACGCTTACATAAATTGAGACGAATGAAAATTGTGTTTCATGTTGACTTCAATAAAAGCTATCTATTTAGGCGGTGTCAGAGAACCACCGGCAGAAACGGTAGACAAGTCGTTTCAGCCGTCAGTAAAAAATTTGTCAAATTTAAGGGTCAATCCATTTGCTTCCGGGAATGGCCCGAATAAAAAAGGAAGCTCATCAAACGATCTAGCGAAGAATGTACCAGCTGCAAAGACAAAGATAACAGATCAAAAAGAAAAAGGCCCCTTTGCTAGGCAAATTAAGAAACTAGCTACTGCTGTTAAGTACGATAAAAAACGACAAAAGGCGGCGATTTCAAAAAGGAAGCCGAAGAATGACTCAAAGGTGCATGCAATTGAACCAACCGAGCCAATAGAATTGCTTTCATCGCAGGATTCCGATCAAGACGATGTTATTGAAGTACCTCTTTCGCCACAGACAATTTTGACAATTGAAAGCAGCTCAGAAGAGGAAGCTTGTGAAAATAAACCCGACTTTATAAAACCAAAAACGACAGCAGTTAAGGAGAATCCTTCAAGGTGCACTAGCCCATGCTCGGTGATATCTGACGATTTTATCAGTCAAAGTGATAGAATGCGACATCTGAAAGATTGCGAAGGCCCTGACGATGAAGATTTACTTTTGCTGCAAGAAGATGTTGACAGCCTGTTGGAAAATCCGCAGAAGAACGCCAATGAACCGTCTACTTCGGGCTTGCATCTATCGGAAACTCCTGACTATCGAGTAACACAGTCCTCGTTTAGAGCATTTGATGTATACGAGAGTGAATCTGATATTCAAGATAGTGTGTACTCAAAAGGATCAAAGCCATCCGTGGTTGTCCGCTTGGATCATGAAAGCAGTTCTGGGGATGACGTTGAAGAGGTCAATATTATACAGAAAACTAAACGCTTGCGAAAGCGTGCAACCAGCAGCAATAAGGAATCCGATACATACATTGACAGCACCGATTCTGAGGATGAAAATCAGAATGACGAATTGTCAAAATCACGTGACGGTGTTATTCGAACAAATATTTCTTTCATAGCGCATGGGGAGGCATTGGAAAAGTGTTTGACAGACGAACAATCCGAGGGTCGGAGTAATGCAAAAAATGCGTCTGATAAGGAGTTTCTTTCGACACTCAGGGCACTTGCTCAGGCTACTCCACCTGCAACGTCAAGAGCTGGTAAACCCGAAAGTGAAGAGGAGGATGAACTAATCACAGCTCGTGCTATTGCTGAGAATGTATTGCAGAAAGAAAACGCCAGCAAGCAACCCTCCGAAACTGTAACGGCCAACAAAGAGGACGGCAATGATGCCGTGCCCACTGACACGTTCAAAGAGCTGACTGATGCTTTTGGAAAAATTGACAACCTGGATAAAAATCCCGTGGTTGTCGAAGATGACTCTGATAACTCTGATAAGTCAATTGAACTGGTTCCACCATTGCCTGTGGTACCTCAAGGTCCGCTGTATCGAAAACAAACAGAAACTCATACCGGCGATCCCATTTACCACATTGTCTACAGTGAGGGAAACTCATGGACTGGAGGAATTGGATGGAACGATGAGATGCGAAAGTTTTACAACAATTCTTGGAAGGGGGAACGTTTCACCGTGAATTCTGTTTGCAGTCAAATGAAGTGTAAGTGTATTGGGTCACAAATATGTGTTTGATCTATATCGTTTATGAATTACAGCTGCAAGATCACTCTGGAAAATCTACACGGACGATCGCTTTCCAAAGTTTCACAGGAACACAAATCAAAAGTGCATAAATTGTCTGGAGTTTGGCCACTTTCGCTCTAAGTGCCCGAAACCGAAGAGACCATTGATTTGTTATATGTGCGGAGAGAGAGGACACCATGAGCCACGTTGTCCAAATACGGTGTGTCTGCGGGTAAGTTGAACACTTTTTAAGATTAATTTTGGTTTCTGTGCGAACAATGCCTAATGGTACTTCTCTTTATTGCTTAGTGTGGAAACAAAACGCGGATGTTCACGAGAACCTGCAACGCTTGTAACTACCAGAATCGCCTGATTTGCCCCATCTGCAAGGTTCGTGGGCACAATTTGAATCTTTGTCCCGATAAGTGGCGTCGATATCATTCAACTGTAAGTAACATATTTCCCCCCAACCTCACGAGAATTGCATTTACAAACAAACTTTTTTTTTGTTTCAAGACAAAGCCGAACGAGTATCCGAACAGCAATGTGGAGTACAAAAATCGGAAATTCTGTTGCATTTGCGGATGTCGTGGACACTTGGCCGAGCACTGCAGGAACGGACTGCGCTATTCCGAATATCCAATATTCATAAGCGAGATACGTTCCCATCAGAAATCATACGACGACATTGCAATTAAATCGATTCGGTCGGGAATCGGTTATAATTTGATGTACAAGCCCGAAGAAGATATCGCATTTAGTTTGGCTGAAAACAAGACCAAACAGCACTACTACGGACGGTTTCTCATAGCTGTCGGTATGGGTTATATGCTGACTCGGAAGCGTAAACGCGATGAAACCAAAGATGGTGGACCCAGTGAAAAACAGCCAAAGGCGGTAACTGGACATTTCAAAGAATACGTCGTCAATCCGTTTGCCAGCGCAGCTCTTGGAATGGCTCCGCGAGAGAAACCCACAACTTCTGATAAAAGCGCCACTGTTAGCAAATCAGTGGACGACCCTGTTGTTGAAGTTCCCTCAACATCGGGACCTGAAGAATCTAAGATCTGCCCGGCAGTAGACAAACCCACAGACGAATGCGAGGAGTCAAATCAACAGCCAGTCCTAAATTTACAATCCCAAGCCTCGACAGCAACATTCAAGAGGCCTGACGCTTCACCGACCACTGGACCATCTCGAAAAGAGTCCGAACTGGAAATAATCGATTCAGACTCCAATTACAGTTTTTCAGATCATTTCGAACCAGCTGCGACTCAACCAAAACCACGAGAAATGGCACCGTTACCTGACTTCATACCGATCACCGATGATGGTGATATTTACCCAGACGAATCTGTGGGCATCTCAAACCCCTTTGTTTCCGCCGACACGGACGACGAAGAAACTAATAAAACACTGAATGACATCCCGTGTGAAGCTAAGATATATTTGACGAATTTCCACAGCAAATTCCTGCTCCGTCCAGAGGGCAATAAGTTTCTTGTTGAGAGGTCCAAGGCCTACGACATCAAAGCAAGGCTGGATTGGACATCAGTCGGCGACATATTGATTTTGTTTGGTCTGCGTGAAAATCAGGACAAATTCCACATGGAATTGCTGCACAGATTCCGTGAACTTTCTGACGACCTGAACCGGAAGCATCTCGAAAATTCACAGAAGGTGCCCAAAAAAACCGAGGTTCTTATACGGTTTCTTCGTGAAAATCTTGCCCAACTGCAGACCGATCTGGGAAATGTATACGACCTCTCAACGCGCTTGCCCCAATATGAGCAACAGAACACAAAGAACGGATGGAAGGCGGCGGAAAAAACACGTCGCATATTGAATATGATTCTAATCGGGCAGACAGGTCTGCGCAATGGCGCAACTCATTTGGACAATTTGCTCTCGCATCTGCGGAAACTCATTGACGAGTGCAAGGATGACGTGGTGCCAAACGATGTCCGAGACGATATTGAACACAACTGGAAGGTGATCTTCTCCTCTTACCGTCACAAAAACTACGATCAACTTGTCAAACTGTATCAGCGTGCCCCGATCAAAAATCGTCTTCACACTTTGAACATAGACCCCAGACTCTTGGGCAAAGGCCTGCTGGACACCACATTGACTAAGGCACAAAAGGATAAGATGAACAAATGCACAGAAGAAATTAAGGAGCCACCGACTACTACAGAAAAGCCCTCCGGATCTCCAAAGATGATATGCAATCCGGCGGCGGTGAAGTTTCAAGCTCGTCAAGCAAAAACTCCAACGGCAGAGAAGAAACGCTTGAAACAAAGCACAAATCTAGCAAGCCAACAGCAACAAGTGCAAGCATCGAACTCACCAGTGGCCAATAAAATCAATGCGGTCAATGCTGCCTGGGAGAACAAGTGTGTTAATCTATTGACGGAAATCGATAGTGTTGCAAAAGTGAAAAATGGACCGGAAAATGACAGCAAGGCTAGCTCTATGTTTTGGTCTCGAGAAGCTATGCCTTATATTGATGAATGCTTGCAGCTTGGTAAATCGAATTCCGGTCTCATGGAGAAACTATCGCGTGTCTCGATTAAATCATCCAAAGGTCTTCTTTCATATAACGACTATCGGGCCATAATCAAGATTCACAACGCGATCAAGGGAAAGAAATGAATGAAGGGTACAAAGAGGGATTTGTATCGTAATAGGTAAACGTAGACGTATCTGTATAAACTAGCTCTCATAATATCAGAAATATAATTATAATTCTTAAATTGGTGTTTGTTTTTTTGTGACTTGGTGATGTTCTAAATATATTTCTCATCAATTGTCATATGGGGTAACTTGGATTTGACCCTTCAGCGGGTGGTGGAGACAATTCTCGATCTGTTTCCAAGAAACAATAGTTCAGCGGAGGGCACTCGGTATTGTTCCATATCACGAAAATCCCAAATGGATAGCTGACGCAATGAGAAACTCCTCTGCTTTGAAAGATTTTTTTTACAGGCATCCACCAAACGAGCTTTAAATGAGTCAAATTTCCGATTTTGTGACATGGACATCACAATGTTTACGCTGGAGGTCTTGTGATTCTCATAGGACGCTGGAACAGTCACTTTGATTTACCAATTTCCAAAACTCAGATGAGATTGGACCAGTTTCGTCAATGTCAGTGCAAGCAGCAAGAAGATTAAAGCTCTGCTGAGAACAGCGTAGTTCACGTTGCTAGTTGAGCTGTAAAAGTACAACCATGCAAATAACCATAGCTTTTGTTAGTAGAACACTTTTCATTGAACCTACCTCTTTAAAACCACAACGGAATTAAACTTCTAATCAATCGCCGTGGCGTAGTGTGTTAGTGCGTCGACTCCTACGCAGAGGGTGCCAGGTTCGATACCCGAATTTACCACCTATCATAATTCTCGGCTCCACCTCTTTCGAGTCACTGACAATGCTCAAAGAGTATTCCTGTCTAGAAAGAGCTTCTCAACTTCGCCGTTCGGAGTCGGCATTAAACTGTAGGTCATTTCCACTCGTGAAAGAACAATAGCACACACAACACGAGTGGTTGCTGAGAAGCTAGACCCAGGTCCACCTCGGACTGTCGCGCCACCCATATTATATTATTATATCAAAACAAACGGCCACAAAACATTTGCATTTTCAAGAGCAGAGAGAAGTATATCAAACAAATGTATAGTAACATCACTAAACAGCATCGATATCAACTCAGAGATCTGCAGCGATACACCGCAACACCGTACTTATTCGTTCAACGCATTTACATTGGGTTTTTCTACCATTCTAACGTATTGATCCTTCATAAAATATTCATCGGCATCGCTTTGATCGCAAACACATGCGGTGTTGCCTTCATGAAGTCATACCAATCGAAACACAATGCAGATCATAGCGATTGAGAAAAAGCGGTGCGAGCGCAAACCGCCACCACAATTGCTGCTATAGTTTTGCACATGCATACGCCGCACATCCCACCGCATCGGCTATGTCAATATAAGCATGTGGTAGTGCAGGATGCGTTGACTCAAAAACGAAGTACTCGAGTTTATAAGAGAAATATACCCAGTCGTGTAGGTTAAACACAACTATTGCTTGGGTTGCGGTGGCGGTACACACTTCCACCGCCTTTTTTGCGAGAAGATTTTTAGTTCCAACAAAATTATCGCATCTCAATCTCTGCCGGTCACACTCGCACCGCTTTTTTTGTGAGTACATCGCAAGTCAAAATATGATCACATGCCGATCTCTTAATTATCTGCCGATACGAATAAATAAATACATAGAGGAAATAAATAGGAAGGGGTATACCATCAAACCATATTGATGTGATATCGCAAACTAAATACCGTTGTGCGCACTCAGAAAGCAATATGTTTACAAGACAGAAACTAGAGGCGGAGACAAGGCAAAAAAGGTAACGATACTTTAATAGTAACGATATACTGTCGACTCTCGATAATTCGAACTGAAAAGGTCCCTTGAAAAAACCTTAATAATTCGAACAAAAACTGTGTTTTGGTACGCTCGTTAATTCGAAGTGATTGTTCAGTCGGATTGCCAGGAAACACGCTATAATTCGATATAAGTAGCTGGCCTCTGTAATTCGAATTTTTTTCAATTCAGTGTGTTTGTAGTAAAGTGTGTAAAATTTTGTTGCATACTTTACATGCATATGTATTTATTTCGTTTTCGTCCAAATCCAATTCGCTCCAAATCGACAGTTTTTCGTTATTTTGAACTCGTTTATTCGAATCTTTTGGTCCCCAGAGGTAATTGAGAGTTGACTGTACATTGAGGAGTACTTTATTGAATACACGTTACTCAGTAACAAATAATACATTTGCTACAGTACTAGTTGCTACCAACCCAGCTCCGTCCTTTATTCTATGCTATATTCGCTTTAAATTTTTTTCCAATATCTAGGGTAGGTGCACAAGTAAACGGCCCATCACTAGGAGCCTTCCACTTTCAAGTAAATGGTTAATATTAAGAAAATATAACATTATTTACATGAATTGTAATTACAAAATGTTTTGGTAGAGTTTGAGAGATCTGTTCATTACAGATCAGTACCAAAAAAAAAACGTCAGTGAATTCAGACGAAAGCAAAAAGAGCGTTTTAGCGTATGAGATTCTTACAAAAAGAAATAAAAAGAAGAAGTAATTTTCAATGTCGTTTGTGAGTCTATAAAATTGGTTTTTGTTTCAAACAAATATATAAACAGTCTTTAAACTTTAAAGAATATGCCCTTGCCGCATTCTTGGACATCGAGGGAGCATTTAATGAGGCCAAAGTTGAGCAATCCCTTACCTCAGTAATAGTAAGTCTGCTCAGTAAAAGAATCATTAATGCAATCCCAGGCGATTCACCCATCAAAGGTCCAGTTCCAGTTCACCTATCCAGTTCTATGGGTACTAGTTCTTGAAAAACCAAGGCAATCCCTCACCGCGATTACGTGGTCATAATCGCCTGTGGTAAGTTCCTCCAGGGTCGACCTTTAATGAGCTAGTCGAACATGCAATAAACACCCTTCTCCGGTTGGTAAAACCTTGCGGTCATGGGATTAACCGTCGATAAATATACTTGGTCCTCTTCACCAACAACCAACAAAAGACCCATTCCGCCATTCAAACTTCTATCTATTGAGGACACGACCCTCACCGTGAACGAATGTGCGAAGTACCTTGGTGTAATTCTAAACAGGAAACTCAACTGGAAACTAATGGTCAACGATAGAGCAAAGAAAGCGGTCTGCGCCCTATACCTGTCCAATAGGTTATTCCACAAAGAAATGAGGTCCGAACTAACCCCAGAACAATCGCGTGGATGTCAGGCCTAAATTGACATACGGCAGCATTGTATGGTGGCAGGCTTGCCTAAAAGCTTCCAAACTGAAGCTGTGAACAAGTATACCGAGACGTGCATGCCTAGGTGTGACAGGAGAAATTGCCACTACACCAACAGCGGGCGGTTGAGGTTCTACTATATCTTCTTCCACTTGACCTTTGCCATGCATGTATGCTCGACAGGTTCCTGGTACGTAGATGGGTCGCAAGGACATAATCGGAAACGAGGTAGTAGATGAACTTGCTAGAAAAGAGACCAAAGCCGACCCATCGCAGGCAATCCCATGTATGGATCCACCTCTTGCAGACATCACGAAAAAATTCGATGACAAAATCATAGAGCTAGCTAATGAAAGGTGGCGCTTACTGGTCATAATTATCTGAGATATCATAAACACAAAATGGGACTCACCCATGACACAATATGCACAATATGGGCTGTGGGGTGGAAGAGTAATTAGAGGATACTCCTCTCTACCATTGTCAAAACCACAGTCTCTGCATATTGAGGCATAGAAGACTGAGGGAATTCTTATTACAGAATCTTGCAGATATCCCACTAACTTCTATTTGCAGGTTCGTCAGAATGGCTTGATTAGACTAAAACAACAAGTGTGAACTAGAATGTTAAACATATCCATCACAATGGGTCCAGGTTGACTTAAGCGAATTGTGGGCTCACCACGTCTACCCACTCACCTTACTTATGAAAATCTCTTAGGACGCCGGTTACTGATACACTTACCCTAAAATACTCTTCTTCGAAAATTAACATCCGTCCCAATCCCTCCCGTAAAATTGTTTTCTTACCGTTAGCTAGGTAGGTAGGAGGGCTGCTACTGAATTCACCAACACACTTAGGTCCATTGTGATACCCACAGTTAGACTACTACCACTGATTGACCACTTTTGTGATAGTGCCGTTAATTTGATTCTAACGGCAAACGGTGCCTGGACTAGATTTGAAAACCAGATAAAAGCGTATTAACTTTGATTTCACTGGGATTCGTACCCGAGGACCCCACTAACCATGGGCAGGCACTTAACCAACCACGACTTAACCATTGTGTCGTCTCTTTCTCATCGTCAAATTAATTTAAAAATGACAACATCTGCCAATGCCAACAAAACAACGAAAATAAAGAAAACCACTTGAATCATTGCAAAAACATATCTATATTTTGATTGATCAGGTTTTGAAAAATAAAAGTCTACAAATAAAAATGAATAAACCGCAATTTTCTATGAGCATGTTTCTTCCGTTCAGCCATGCTCAGTAGCAAAATCTGTTGAGTGCATATCTTTATCCATTTACGTTTGCAGGTTTCGTCATTGTGTACGGATTCATATCGATTGAGCCGGGGTCGTCAACGTATTTGATCGAAGTATTTACTAATTTTATACACGTACTAAATATAAATAACTATAATACTCGTACTTAGGTTTGTATACGCGAAGAATGCAATGGAGGCCTACGACGGCCCGGCTTACGCTGCGGTCGTTTGATTCTCTTGTGCTGTTGTCGTTGAGGCGACACTAGCTGCTTCGGGAGCCTTTTCATTGATTGCCAACCAAGGAAGGCGTTTCTGCAATTCCAACCTGTATCTGGGATGACTTATGGCATACACATACGGGTCAATGCAGGCAACCATCTTGCATGTGCATGCTGGAATCATTGTTACTCCGGGCGTAAGAAGACCCTTATCGCCGAAGGCACCAATCAGTGACATCACTCCATATGGAGTCCAAGAGACGAAGAACAGAAAGCATATGGTAATAGCTGCTTTGGCAATTCTTATCTCGGCGGTGTCCTTGCTCTTGTCAACATTCGATCGCAGGGATTCGACATTCATTTTCTTAGCTTGTTCTCGCAGTGCTTTCTCGTGACTGAAAACATGTCCCACAATCTGGCTGTAGTAATAGACAATCATGATTGTTGGCAAGCAGAAACTGCAAAAGAATATTGTTCCAACGAAGAGACGCGTATCGAAGTCATCCGTCAGATAATCGAATGAGCATGATGTCAGGTAGCCCTCTGTAAAAATAACATAAACATAATTATAAAGAGAATATATGCTTTATTTATGAGCTAATTTGTCTAAATCTAAATATAATATAATTTGGAGCAGTTTATTTCATTCAAAGATGGAAATGCTGAATGTAAAAGTAAATGCTGCTCTGAATGCACTTATTCATTACTTCACATTGACGCTAAATGTACTTGATTTGTACATATTTTGTTCAAATTCTTAAACAACAACCTATGCGGGCTTGTAAACAATTTAAAACTGAATAAAGTGCGGCCATATAAATAATATATTAACCGATGAAACCAGACCACAATGAAATAGAAGAAGGATGTGTATTTATTTACCTTTGCTGTCAAAATCTAGTACAATTTGTAAGATTTACCACATCTCTGGACGGTTCACTCAAATGAAATCTACTTGAGTGCGAATTGTAATTTATAAATGGAGGACATCGTAATTACAGCTCTCTTTTTGTTTATCAAATTTTCATAATTGCATTCATTTATAAATATCATTCGATTGATTTATCCAAAGCCAATGATTTTCTTCATTAGCTAAGTGTGCTTTTACGTTAATTCTATATGTTCGGGTATTCTACGAGAGCAAAAGGGTAAAGTACATCACAGCCAAAACCACTAAAGGAAAAACTATTTGTACTGCAAGCACCACCACAATTACTACCACCACCGCCAATCACTCATTTTGTTGTTGTTTTCATTTGTCTCTGATATCGGAAACAGATGACATTCGAAGGGCTAGCAGCTGAAATTGTTGAAATATAGATAAACTCGTCTTCGTTGGTAAGTAAAACCGATCAGTGATATTAAAACTTCCGAAGAAAAATTCGTACTTATCTATAAAATCATTTCAGAGTGAATCAATGAAATTATAGGAGTGCTGTCACAAGTCTACGCACATATCTTGGAAGTGAAACAACTTGTTCGTATATGTGTTGCAAAAGATTTGATTGTTCGCGAGTCATCAATCAGACGCAGCGTATATGTTAACAAGTTGATTATTTCAATTTCGTGATTTGATCTGGTGCGTCTATCGTATAATGTCCAACAAAATAAATCCAAAAAGGCGAGATGCTCCAAACACATCATCATCATCCAGTTCATCATTGTCATCGGCTGGCGGTGGAGATGGCGGAATGTCTGCAGACCTAACATCACTATTTGAGTGTCCAGTGTGTTTTGATTATGTTTTACCACCTATACTGCAATGCTCCAGTGGGCATTTGGTGTGCGTTTCATGTCGCTCAAAGTTAACTTGCTGTCCCACGTGCCGCGGTCCCCTGGCAAACATAAGGAATCTAGCGATGGAAAAGGTTGCCTCAAATGTGAAATTCCCATGCAAACACTCCAGCTACGGATGCACAGCCACACTACTTTACACAGAAAAGACAGAACACGAAGAAACCTGCGAGTGGCGACCCTATCTATGCCCCTGTCCTGGTGCATCATGCAAATGGCAAGGACCTCTCGATCTAGTCATGCAACACTTGATGATGTCCCACAAGAGTATAACCACACTGCAAGGAGAAGATATTGTCTTTTTAGCAACAGACATCAATCTGCCTGGTGCAGTTGACTGGGTAATGATGCAGTCGTGTTTTGGTCATCATTTTATGCTTGTTCTCGAAAAGCAAGAAAAGTATGATGGTCATCAGCAATTCTTCGCTATTGTGCAGCTGATCGGATCTCGCAAAGAAGCTGAAAATTTCGTCTATCGACTCGAATTGAATGGCAGCAGACGTCGCCTGACCTGGGAAGCGATGCCGCGAAGTATTCACGAAGGTGTAGCCAGCGCAATATTCAATTCAGATTGTCTGGTATTCGACACGTCGATCGCGCAATTATTCGCCGACAATGGGAATCTTGGCATAAACGTTACAATTTCCATACTCTAAGGAACATCGAGTAGATAGTTGCGCCGCCAAACATTGTACATTATACATATATACATACATACATTTACCACTACTATGATTACATTTTTACGTCATAACACAGCATATTCTCTAATTAGTTGTCATGAGACATTTGTATTAGGTATTCTCCGTTACACATCATGTAGTTCATATGGTTTAAATTGCCAGAGTGACGACACTTAGAGTGTCCAAACCGAAATTCCCTCAACTAATGTTTGTCGGAAAAAATTCTCGAATGTATTAACCGATTTATTGGCTGAAATCCTTTCCAGTAAAAACATTTCTCATAATTTTTATGTTTTTCTTTCTTTTGTGTAATTTATATTTTAGGTTATTTGTAGTCCAAACGCAATGTGAAATGACGCGTAAATGGTTCATAAATAAACGTATAATTTTACAGAAATGATGAGAATCATTTTGAATTACTTTTTCGAAATCTGTATGTGCAATGAAGCGGAGGCGGCCAAAATGGGTTCAGTGGTGAACGATGTATATGCTGTTATCGAGAAAGGACGCACATCATCGACGACTGGCCAGAAAGTCACCGTAGGCAACTTAAACGTCTATCTCGGCTCCCAAGTAAACAGTACCAACAACATCAGTACCGAGATTAAACGCAGAATAACTTGCCAAACGAAGTTTCTTTGAGCTTAAGAGCAGTTGACACAGTCCATGATGGTTAGACCATTTAGATCGCATGGACAACGCTGCTCCAGCCTGAAGAGTCTTCGATTCCGAACCAGTGGGACAACGCAATAGAGGACGCCCACGAAACCGATGGCGCACACAAGTGGTCAAGGACCTTAACCATCTTGGAGTGCGAAATTAGCAGCTGAAGCCCATGCCCACCCGGACTGTAGCGCCACAGAAGAAGAATATTCCACAATGTAGAAGTTCTAGTTTATACGGCTCGCAATGTTACACCGTTCACTTATGATTCATGAGTAAGTAAGCAAATGTAACTGTTACCGTGTTAGGGAAGGAACAGAAATGTTTTTGCACAAATTATAGAGATCTTCCCCCTGATTCTCTTAGTCGTGTCACCCAGTTCACATTTCATGAACAAGTGAGAATGGGCAATATTTTGTCGCTTGCATTTTTTTGGTTGACGACGTAGAATAAATAATATATAAGTTTGAACCGAAATTGTATACTGATAAGAATAACATTTGTTTAATATGTTCACGTTTAGTGTTAGCATTACAACGCATCAACAATTTGAGTGCCTGGTCTCTTTAACATATTGACTGCCATGGCTATCATATATATGATCATCCTCGGGTAGTGCCATGACTGTCATTTTTTATAGGGAAGACTAAACTCGTCCTGGACGTCCAGAATGTGTTATAAACATATCTAATGTCGAACTTTTGTAGTTTTTTTTTATTAAAAGTATAATTAACACTTTTCTCAAATTTGGCTTGGCAGCCAATGTGTTAATGGAGGATCATTTATCTATTGCATTTAGATCATCAGTCGCACCTAGAAATCCTTTTTCTTGTAAGACGTTTGCATTGCCTTTTGTCTATGGCTGTCATTGAACGTTGAAATCTAGATCATCTGGGATATATTTGTGTTTTCGCGGGTTCTGCAACAAATACAACCACTATCCGGCCTGAAGAAGCAATCTACAGCATGTTTTGCCACCCAGTTGGTGCCACCCAATGGTCTTTTGTCACCTCACTTGAATTTAAAAAATACAGATTTTGGTGTGAGATGCCAGATTTGTCACTTTACTTTAATTAATGGGCCAGGACTTCTCATAATTCTATATCATGTGTGAACTGAAAGAGTGTGTGACGAGCAAGACATTTTAAAATTGTGAGCAATTTCAAATATGACTGGTAGCTTGATCATGTTTTCACCGTTAAAAGGAGGAAAATTGCGCTATTTGGCTCACATTTTGAGGAACGATAAATACAACTTGATGACCTGAAGCATTAGGGAAGAATAGAAGTAAGAAGACTTAAGGAAAGATAAAGAATATCATGTTTATTCAACCTACGAGACTGATTCGATCTTTCAGTATCAGAAATAATATATAGAGGAGTAGGAACAAAAGAAACACTTAGCATGATGATTGCCAACCTCAGTAACGGTGTCCTCTCCGTTACTCCGTTCTAAGAAGAAGAAGGTCGTTTGGTCAATAAAATACCAAGAATAACTTCAAGACCCACAACTGACATCACAAGCCAGTGATAAGTAAAAATGTCCATTTCGAGAAAACCACAGTTCAGAGTGCGAGAAATACACTTTCACAGTGACATGAAGAAGAGTTGGAAGAAATGTCACTTTTTGAAATAATTACATTTGTTACGTCTGCTACTCATTCAAGCAGTTGGTTATCGTAGTATGTAGGTAGTAAATGAAAAAAAAAAACGGAAGTGTAGATCATTCCAATGACTACGCTTAATTAATCGTATAGATTACACTATGCAGTCTACTGTGCCATTTCTGCTGTGAATGCAAACCCGAACACTTAAGGAAGCCTTACAACAGGCTATAAGGACACATTAATAATAATATATGGGTAGCGCTACAGCCCGTAGAGGGCCAGGGCCTAGCTTCTACAGCAACAAGTAATGTCTCGCGTGCTATTGTTCTTTTACGACACTTGCCTACATTCTCTAAATTTGTTTGCCGACTCCGAAAGGCCAATTTTTGAGAATCTTTTTTTTTTTTAAGGGTACTCTTTGAGCATTGCCGGTGAATCGAAAGAGGTGGGGCCGTGAAAATTTGTTTGTTTGACCCACAGCCGCCGCGGATACATTGCAAGTGTTTTATTTGGAACGTTGATGAATCACGCAATGAAGTAACACATGCTTGTGCGACACAGGGAACATGTACTATGAGAGGATGCCTTATTCTTTAAACGCGAAGTGATACTTTAGTTCGCCCTTTAGTCACTTTGAACTCACTTTACTTTTTTGTGTCAATAGTTAGTTTGGGACTTTATTTTGATAGCCCTTGTCAAAATGAACATGAACAAATGTGGTATTATTCAGTAGAAGCGTTTCTACATTAAACAAAGGATGAATTACAAACTAAGATACGTTTGGATACGATTTGGAACACCAATGCTGATAATTCTTCGGTATCTTTAAGAATTCTTGTGTGATTGAGATTTAACGCGAAGATCAGTAATTATTACTTAGTTATTTTCACTCAGTAATAACTCGGTTTCGTTTTGTCGTTGTTTCGCTTGTAAAAGTAATAATAAGCTGAGTATAGATTCTCAATAAAACACGCCTTTTGAGAGGATGCCTAATTTTTCTGAAACGCGAATTGATACTTTGAGAGGATGACGCGAACTAAACGAACTTTAAAAGGTGTCCACACTTTGACATCAGTAAACAAAAATACAAAGCATTTGTTTTTGTATGACAGCAAAAGACGAAAATTGTTTAAATTTTACAAAAAAAAAAAGCCAAGGGGTCTTACACGTGTATACATGTCTTCGACGGCCCTCTGGGTGTTGCACGACGACCATAGACGTCGTTTAAAACACTCGTTTTCCATCAAGACGTGTATACACGTCTCAAGGCAGATATGGTAAGCAAACGTAGTTTTGTGCGCACCAATTGGACCAACTACTTTAGCTCCACAGTGAATTTTGGATTCATTTCACTGGCGACATGAATGATCATGTTTATGAAAATTTCAAGGCATGACGTGTACACACGCCACCAGAAGTCATCGAATATAAACACCATACGCGTATGTGTTAATGAGGTGTAATTCCCAGTTGCACTTGAAGACTACAATCACTATCAAAACAACCGCGGACAATAAATATACGTACAAATCAAGTTCTATTCCAAATAAGTGTTCTAAAAGGTCGTTCTGCTGACATTAACATTCATTAATCCACAGTCAACCCCCACACCCCACTAAGAACCACTACAATTACACTCTTATTAAGGCGTAACGTTTTACAAATTACCTGGCACAAATCTGCCCCAGAACCTTGTTACTGGCATCACAACCCACGGTGTACAATAGACCCAAATCAATATGTTAATAACCAACGCCTTCGAGTATGTCAATGACCGGTTCATGGGTTTGGTAATCACATTGAATCGATCCCATCCGATGAAGGCATTCGTCATGCCCGCTCCAATTCCCGAATATGACCCAACCGACGCGAACAATTGACAAAACGTATTGCCCAACGCAAAACCGTGATTGATACTGTTATAAATGAATATCGGAGCCTTCATCATCATGATCATATCGAAAACGGCCAAATTTAAGACGAACAAATTCGATGGAGTTCGCAGGGATTTTGCACTGCAAAAAAAAGGGAAAAGTCAAAACGAAACTGATGTCAATTCTGCGTTCCAAGGCGAACCTTGCGAATATGAAAATGACCAAGCCATTTCCCGTGAGTGAGAAGAACATGAGAACTACGTAGAGAGCCGCCAGCAAATGGTGCATGTAGTACTCCGGTTCCGGTTGCGTGAGCCAATGCTCGGGAATGTACTGAAGATCTTCAGGTGCAACATTCCATCCAAGATAACGCACTTCTGACGTGAGTCTTGAAAAGGTTTGAGTTTTCTTGCAATCATTTCGCTGGTTGAATTGAATTGATATTTACCGAGCCTCTGCTCTTGGCAGGCTGTCATTACTGCAATGCGGAGCGAATGGTTGTTCGATACTCATCCCGAATGTGAGCACAAATTAAACTGAGGGGTTCACTACTTTCGGACAAAACACATTTTCCTAAGGAGCTTAATTTGGGTACTAGAAGCAGTGATTTTGCCACAGTCGTTTTTATAGTGGTTTGCTTCTTCAACTGATTTGATTAAATCAAACACTTTGCGTGACCACTAATCTGCCGCAGTGTTTAGTGCAGATTTTGCAAAAAAAAAAGCAAACGCCTTACTGAGAGTGGGACAATGTATAGCCCATGCGATTTACAGAAAGTCGGCTAGTTGAAAATAAAGTGGAGACGCAGGGTTTTTTTTGTATAGAAATCGGATATTGGAAAAAGATGATTGAGGAGAAGAACAGAATTAAGACAAACCTGGTACAAATCGTCCCCAGATCTTGAGCAGAGGCAGCCAGGCCCAAGGAGTGGCGTAGATCCAAATCAGTGCGACCAAGCACAGCGCCTTGGTGAAAGTTAATTTCCCATCCATCGGTCTGGTGATCACGTTGTATCTGTCGTACGCGATGAACGCATTGGTCATGCCGGCTCCAATGCCGGCATAGGCCCCCAGAAATCCAAATATCTGGCAGCCGACATTCCCGAGAGCGAATCCAAAGTTGAGGGAATTATGAATGAATATGGGTGACTTAGCCATCATCAGGAAGTCCAGTATGGCCAGATTGACGACGAAGATATTCGACGGCGTTCTCAGAGGTCGGGCACTGTTCAAGGGATGCACAACAATTAAAAAAAAATTAATATATGACAGCCAGTCTTCTTGATCCCACCTCATGAATATCCAAATGACGGCGCCATTGCCAAGCAATGAAGCAACCATAAACGTAGTGTAGACAAGGGTCAGCAAATAGTGCATGGACTTCTCTGGCTCAGCAAATGCCAGCCAATGGTCTGGGATGTGTTGCAGCTCGTCGGGAGGTACATTCCATCCGATGAATCGATGCTCCGAGCTGGTCCTGTCATTTAAACACTCAGTACACAAGAGAAGAGAAAACGAATGTGTGGAATACTGCACCTGGCTTCCGGATGGAAAAATGACAGATTGCCAAATGCATCGGCCAACATGAATCCATGTTGGCTCATATTGAAGGGATCACGGCGCACACAACCGAAGAACTTTTACATTGAACACTAGCGGTATTTGAGTTTCGGTAAGTACGGGATAACAACTGATTTCTCTGAGTTTTGCCGGCGCTTATATAGGAATTTGCTCAATAGGCACATGAGGGAGGATTTGAATAAATTTTCATTAGCAATGCCCGGATATGGGCAAGCACATAGTTTAATTATTTTCCTTGATTGGGTTTCGATAGCAACTTTTAAAAGAAATGTGCTTTGAAGTGGTTTGCAGTTCTTATTTTATTTCAAGTAACAAAAATGTTGGATATGAACTTACTTTCGAGTTCACAGTTGTTTCCTTTATTCTTGAAGCTCTGACGAGACTAAACTAAACGATTCCAGCACTTAGGGGCCAACATCATCGAAACAATCCGTGACAACGTCCTGGAAAATTGGGAATGAATGCACTACTGCTAAGCCAACCGAGGCAGCCACTTAAACTGCATTGCGTTTTATAATTAACGGGAATGTTTGTTGTTCCTAATAAAGCCGTAATACATGGAAAAAACTTAATTTTGGTCATTTTATTGCATTATTAAAAATAAATTTGTGTTTGGCCCACCCTGTATGTAACTTACTAGTATACTTAATGAAAACAGTACTCCTTTGAAAAGGAAAGAACACGCAATGGTAGTCTGTGTAGAAATATGTGGATCTTTCAACAACGCCAATGAACAACACCATTCAAAAGAATGCCACCGTTCAGGTAAGACCCACAGCAAAAGAAAAAACTCCAAATTTGTAAGGCAATCAAGCTATTGAACGCTTTTTGGGGACATCCAAATAAAGCACAAAACAATAATCCCACGAGAGAGGATTTGGATGTAGATCAAGTACAGGTGTTAGGTGTTGTATACATATGTATGTAATGTTAGCTTGATCCTAAGAGAGACGGCTCTTCTACTCAACTGCCTCTTGAGCCCAAAAACACAGCGATTAGTAAAAAACAAAACAAAAAAAAAAAAAGGGAAGACGAATTCCTTCACTACTTCCAAGTTATAGATTCCTACGGTGGCTTTCTGGCCGTGTAGTTGTCGATGTTGTGAGTCCTTTAACAATGACAGCATATTTTCCGTTTTGTCGTAAAGCACCGCTACCGCACAACTGCAGTGTATTTTCTGCCACTTGCACAGAACCAGGAGACACCCTAAAATGACTGCTACTGACAAACGTCAGAAACGACACCAACCGTAGGTGGGCTTAAATATATTAGTTTATTAGAGTTATCGTGAACAAAGTGGCAACAGCAAAAGTAGACTGGTAGGCGTAATAAGCGGAGACTGCTTCACAGGAAACCAAGCCTGAAGGCTCGTAGCGCCCTTCAATGACTTCTATGGAAGCTGTTGGGATGAGAAGGAAGAGGAAACAGTACTGCACTACCTCGTCCTTGTAGAAATATTACAACGTAGCTGACCTCTGTATGGAGAAGTCTGCTGCAAAGACCTCCAGTAGGATCATCCAATCCAAAGATTGTCTCCTCAGCCCCAATAGTTATCATAAACATCTCGACGTCCATCCACGTCTACTCGGATGGATCGAAAATAGAAGTAGGCTCAAGCTGGGACATTTCCTCTGAATTGTTAATCATGCAGTGCTCCATCAGAATTCCTTATTAGGGCAGTGTTTTTCAAGCGGAGGTCCTAGCAGCCAAGGTAGCGACCAGAATGATATGTATGAATGTTGTAAATTCTCCCGGCTGATGATACCGTTCTAATTGGCAGTCAGGTGGACATTAAATTACCGTTATTTAGGGGTGTCCTTGCGTTGTTGAGTTGAGATACAAGAGTATCTTCAAGACGGGTCCATGACGAATTGTCATAATGTACACCCCTATATAACGAGCACCTATGATAGTCCCGCTACATAGAAGTTTCACTGTATACTTATTCTTTGGGTACATTCCGCTGCCAAATCACACCTTCTCTATCTTTCTCACGAATTCTTTATTCGTGCGTCTTTCATATTTCCTTTCAATTTCAAATGTGCTACCTCGTCCATCCCTCCGTCTACAAGCATACAAAAAAGCGTATCGTAAGATTCACTGTTAATCCGCAACTATTTGAACCTCACTGATTGATTTGGGGTGGCTAAGAAATATGCCACTTCACGTGGCATTTCTATGGCCTCCCGGCACAAGTGGACTTTCAAAAAGAAGTCAACCTGACGCCCTCTGACATTAATGAACTAAGCCAGCTTGATTTTGACGCGTTCAAGACAATAACCTACTCATAACAAAGTTCAAAGTCTTACCTGGAACAAATCGGCCCCAAAACCGAGTGGCTGGCAGTACGACGAAGGGCGTTGCATACAAGTAAATGAATATCACCATGATGACAGCTTTTATTTGCGTCATTTTACCCTCCATAGGCCTCGTGATCACGTTGAATCTGTCGTATGCGATGAATGCATTCGTCAAGCTGGCTCCAATTCCTGTGTAAGCGCCTATGACTGAAAATACCTGACAACCCATGTGCCCGAGAGCGAAGCCACGATGGAAGGAGTTGTAGATGAAGATCGGCGTCTTCGACATCATGAAGAAATCGCATATCGCCAAATTTATGACCAAAATATTCGAGGGGGTTCTCAAGCTTTTCGCACTAAAAGAACAAGCATTTTGATCAACCGAGAGTAAAATTAATATTGTTAATGGATGCTTACGCGCAGAAGACATAGATAACCACGCCATTGCCTGCTGTGGACATTATAAAGAAGAAGACGTACAGAATGCCCAGCAAGTAGTTGAGGGACTCTGGCGGCTCCGGATACTTTAACCAGTGATCGGGTATGTGCTGCAGTTCGTGTGGGGGCACATTCCAGCCAAGAAGCCGTTGCTCAGATGATGTTCTAGGAGAAGAGGAAACAATTTGAGAACCGAAATTAATTGCAACAGATTACGCATTCATTGTTTTACAATGTCATTGTTTCACATTCATAAGAACTACGCATGAAATAAAATGGGTGATGAGGTAAATAAAGTAGATATATAGAACAAATAACAAAGAACCTAGTCGATGGATAATTTGTGCGCTTTTTTCTACAAAGGAAATAGTTCCTTCTTTTCCTTACGAAACCGACCAAAGGAGGGTCTGAGCCTGATCAATGGCTGCCTTCCATCGCTGACGGGAATAGGCTCGCCAATTCCAGTCACGCAGACCAAGGAATCCTTCGTCCGCGATGATTTCTTCTCCTGCTTAGAACAGGAGGCTCGGATCCTAACACCTCGTAGCTGGAACTCTGGACAGCGTGCTCATCTTGGTACAGCTCGTACAGTCTTACACCCCTATTGCGAGTGTCAAATATCAATCAATCGACCATTGATAAATTTGCCAATAATAAAAACGGTAATCTGTAACTCGGTTGATAAAGTTGTTGACTATTGTGAATAAATTGACTGCTGTGACTAAGACATTTATTTGACAGTTAAGACCAGCAGATAATTTTATTTGTTTTCTTTTCTGTTGCGTCGAAAAGTATTCAAATAATCATGAGATCAGTTTAATTAGCTTTGATAAACGATGATGAAGATTTTGATCAATGAGGTTTAAAGGAAACGAAGGCAGTCAATACTTCTAATCCTCTAGAACTCTAGGAAAGTATGTAGTTATGTATATATGTATGTACATAGGTCCGTAATCAAAATATATTCTTATGGGTAATCCTTTTCAGTTTTGTGAAGAATTCTCATTTAACTAAGGCAGCGTTTTGGTTTTTATGCAGGAACTAGAGGGAAAGTTAAGGCCAGCAAAAAATACGTCAGAACAAGTTTGTCCCGAAATGGATAAAGGCTCCGATACATAGAATACTTTACATGCGTGAGTGTCAGAAATACTTTGATAGATACATAAAACGCATGTGTTCTTATGGCTTATATTTAACTCTTAACTTTTCTCTCTCCTTCAGCGTTGACAATCTTCACATTGTGACATTTCAAGAGAATTCGAATTTTATGTTAAAGCTTAGGAGTTGGTTCTCGTTGAAGCAACTTTCAAAATAGATAAATATATAAATTAATGTTTGTAATTGAGTACTTATATTAAACTACATATTTTAATAAATAAGCAAAACAACTTGAATTCTCAATTGAAACTTGAAACTATCAAATGAAATCAGCTGTGAGTTGAAGTATTCATTGTGTCATCCCCTCGCGTCAGATACTTCAGCGTGTACGTATGCTCTGACGCTACGCAAGTAAAGTATTCTATGTGCCGGAGCCTTAAGGAAGGAATAGTTAAACACCAATGCTGAGAAACTACGGGCAAAAGCATATTTTTTCGAAAGAAGGATTTTACAATATAATGTATCAATAAATAAATCCTCTCTATATATATATTATTAAATTATATATATTTGTATAGTAATGACAATTTTTTTTCGAAGTCCTTGCCTTCGTCGTCCTTAAAAATCTGATTGACTAAAAACTTGACATTTAACAAAAAATTTATCTGAATTGAAACTCACAATTCCACTTTGGCTCTATTCACAATCGAAAAATTGATAACTATCAATCGTTGACAATCGCAAAAACAATGAGTCAAATTAATTGACTATCGTTTATTTTTTGACACTCGCAATATGGGTCTTATCCTCCATTTGCCTTCCTCGCAGACAGTTTAACATCAAAGTAATATAATGAATAATGAATTTTGTTTTTTATAATTCTCCTATTTAAATATACAAAATTACTCTTTTATATCACCCCTCACACTCAACACTTAAAACCATTCGTTATGAAGTGACATTTCCACATTTTTATTTTTATACAAGAAATATGTCACATGTCAATGTGTCTACATTATTTATCAATAATTGTTAAGGATATCAGTGAATTTACAATATAATGAATGTATGTACATATATGTAAGAATACTGAAAATAAAATACTACAATTCGATAATATTTCGAACGGTGACGTGATTACGAAATTCAATTTCCAAAAGCATTTAACCAATAAGCTTTTTTGGTGCTTAATGGTTAAATGAAAGAAAAAAAAAACTGGAGGAATAAATCCATAGTCCACAGACTGATTACGACTGACTGACTACGGTAAAATGGTATACAGATTAGGTGAGGTAGCAAACGGTGACTGGATCCGATTTGAAAACCATATGAAAGCGTATTAACTTTGCTTTCACTGGGATTCGAACCGAGGACCGCACTAACCAAGGGCAGGCACTTGACTAACTGCACCATCCAGTCGTTTGGTATCAAATGGTATACAGATACATCAAAAACTGACAAAGGAACAGGGGCAGGGGTGCTGGTACACTAGACGTAAGTCAATCTTGACAAGAACTATACCAACTGCGGCATAGCAAAATTTTGGGACTGCCAAGCCGCTATCACTACATCATCAAAACCAAGCTCGTGTGGGTATGCGTACCGACTCTTAAAGAGTTGAGCATGAGACACAGAGTAAAACTGCTGGATACCTGGCCATACGAGGATGTAAGGTAATAAAATGACCGACTCCCTAGCTAGAAAAGGAGCATCGGAAACCTTCACAGGACCTGAACCATTCTTCACTGTTGGAGACTATATCCTCAGAGAAGAATTCAGGGAAGTATAAAGAAGCCATCGGACAGAAACCTGGAACAACGCTCATGGCATGAAGTAGTCCAAGAAACTCATGGGTCAACATACCCGAAAGAGGTTTGCGGCATGTGTCAAGACGAGCAAAAACAACCACCGTATCCAAACAGTGCACTGAGGACTCAGGGAACACCTAAGGAAACTAGGGGTATCACAAGAAGATCTCTACAGATTCTGTGAAGAATCTAGTGAAATTCCAGCACACGCGCTGGGATTCTGTGAGTGATAGGTATCTGTGTAAGTACTTACTACCAGAGAAAGAAATTAAGACTTTAGAAACATCTCCGATTCTCAGTTGACTGAAGAAACACTGGCTCAGAGAGAAAGCTCTCGAATAAATCTATTCACGGGCTGTTCAGCGACATGAGTCTAGACAGGCGTCTACGGTTTTCACGCTGTAGATGGCTAGGCCATGTAGAGTGCATGGACAACACTGCTCTTGCCTGAAGAATCTCGACTTCGAAACAGTAAGATAGCGCAATAGAAAACGCCCACGGAACCGATGGCCCACACAGGTGGAGAATTAACTCAGCCAACTTGGCGTGCGAAATTGGAGGCAGCTGGCTATCGATAGTGCCAACTGGAGGGGCTTGTTGGCTGAGGCCCAAGTCCACTCCGGACTGTAGTGCCAATTTAAGAAGAAGAAATCTCGTCCAGCTTTGCGGAACAGGAGTCCAAAGCCCTCAATACAACTCTGAAGAGAACTGTATGTGAGCGGAACTCGAAACATATCAAGGTATGAAAATTGGGCACAATAGATTTAAAGGTCACGGTGCAATATACCCTTAACTACAAGAACAATAATAATAAAGCCCCACTATTCATCCCCCATCCTCGACTCGACCATAGCTCTGGCACAGGTCGCCAACACCTTAGCGTAGACCTTCTCGGGTAGGCTTAAAAGTGGTGTGCCCATGTAGATGGATCTGTGGTTGCAGTCCCCTTTTTGGAAAGAAGGACAAGTATCCTAGTTTCCCAATCACTAGATGTCTCATCGCGTTCCCAGGCCCTGGCCACACACACAATATTGTTAATATTATCTCCCGGAGGAATTACTTATTATCTGCTATCACCGTCATAGAAGCTAGAAGCTAGACCTAGAAGAAATAATAACATGGATCTGTTTTTTGGGAACACTTGTTTCACATTTTATGTAAACAGGACACTCAGTGCCTTGGAACAAGAAATAATGGCATGAGCGTTCAGTTTTCATACTCTTGTCACATCATTCAATTCAAAAACACTCATGAATGGGAGGATGACATCCTATTTCAAATTTAACTAACCGTGCCTCCGGTCGGAAATATGACAAATTCCGGAGTGGATCACCGAAGAAACCCATTCCGAGTTTTCTTGCTCTGACTGAACTGCTATTTCACACTCTTCACTTGAAATCGGCACCACTAACAGAAGGCGTAAGTAAATCAGCGATGGTTTTTATACCAACGCTATTCGTTGGATTTGACTGGGATTAAATCGCAGGTTAATCCCATGGAATTCGCTGACATTGCACCCTTTGCTTTGATTTCACAGCCCTTGCCACGTAATTTGTTCTTATCCGCTGTTCTTACTGTTGTGCGGATTTTCACGAATCGCTTAAGGGGATAAGCGTACTGCTGCGAATTCAATTTTGTAATTCAATTCTTTGGTTTTGTGAGGTTAAGGGAACAACACAGATACCAAGACGCGATTGATTGATGATACCCATTCCAGTGATTTGATAATTCATTTGACAAATTTTAAGATTTCATATCGTCAATAAGGAGGGCCCTTCAGCTTCACTAATTGCAGATGGATAAGTCTCTTTAACATCGTCTAAAAGGTCTTCTCTTCCATTTTGTGTGAGCGCCTGAAACCATGTCTACATAATCTAATAGGACCTTATAAAATCGATCCTGGTACAACCCGAAGAATTTCAGATCAACAACCATTACCTATTCCTCGATTTCAAGGCGGCATATGACAGCTGTCATAGAGAAGAGAGAGATTTAAGCGGCACATCTAGTTTTGTCATTTCTGCAAAACCTGTCAGATTGTGCAGGATGACTATGGAGAATTCCGTGCTCCATCAATGTCGATATCGAACTCACCGATGTCAAGACAAGATTTAGATAAGACGACGAGCTGTCATGAGATTTTTTCAACATCTACGACTTGGCCATAACGCACAGTGGGGCAGAATGGTCAAAGAGATGAAAAAACATTAGGAAAAAATGCATCAGATTTGTTATTATTTTTATTAATTTTTACGGTAAGGAAGTCTGATATTAAATCTAATATAAATAACACAGGAATAAGAAAACTTTCGTGAGGCGCTCATGCAATTAGGTCGTATATTCAATAAGGACATGTCCTCCAAAACATTTCCAGTTCCGGCATCCATTTGTTCATTTTGTTCTTAGTTCGAACGCCTTATTTTAACTGATGTCTTGCATGCTTGGTATTGGTATAAGTTTTTAAAAAATAAGCCACGGAATCTAGTTAGTCACCCCTATCTTTCTATAATACTTCTATACGATGACGTTTTATAAATATTTGGGGTTGTTGTTTCCGCATTTCTTTAATATAGCTATTAAGTGAAAACCGGGGTAGTTTCAATGTTCTATCCCTGAGAGCAAAAGAGCGAACAAATATTTACTTTTATGTTTCAAAATGGACAATTTTTGGATGAATAACAAAGTTCTTGAGCCCCCAGTGTCAATAACGAACATAAAATAAAAGGTTGAACCAGAACTTATAAGAAAATAATTTTTTTTATTTTTTCCCTGCTTATTCTTTCCCCACTGTGCAACGTCGCCACAGCCAGATATAATTCCGAGGTAGTTAAGAGGCCGGAGCTAAGTTGTCTATATGGTCTACATGCCCTATCTTAGGTGTTGGGTCTATAAACGCCTGGCTAACCTCAAGTCCTTAATAATCCCTACGACTTGTGGTTGAATCTTCTTTGTAAGATCTCTCTACCGCAAACAGGACCAAAGATCGCAAGTTGAGCTTTTCTCTCGAAGAGACCAAGAACTCCTTATCCGGAATTGATATTTTCTATGTTTCTGTACAGCAAGATTTATATAGAGTTATCGTGAAGTTCTGAGAGACAGACCTATTGGTCAACTACATCTCGCCCACAAATAAGCACTGATTGTCAAGAGTTACTCTGCGTTTGATCTCGGTACTGATGCCGAGGTAGACGAAGTCCTTAACTACCTCGAAGTTACTTGGTTGATTTTCAAAAGTAATCCATGGACGCACGTAATGAAATGGATTGGATAATGTGGAGTGTTCATCCTGAAGTGAATACCATTTGATACTCCTATCCGACGCCCCAATGAAGGATTCCTGTCTCCACCGTCAATCAACATTTACGATATTTGTTCAGGTTCACATAAAAAGTAAGCTAAGACTTGTATGTGTGGTGCTAGTTCATTCCCAAGAAGTCTCACTGAATACAAATGTGTCTAACTGCCAACAACTCTTCAACCATATGCAAGAAAAATAATTGACTCAACGTATTCATGATTCCAAAAAGCTCATCCACAACAAAACATTTCCATTATTTTAGCCCGCTACTGTTCGCTGAAAGTTTTCCCCTGTTTACGCTTTGGTTTCCGTGCTTTCTGCAACAAAAGCAAACAAAAAATGAATGTAAACAAACGCAGCCGAGTTGTAAATTCTGCAAGCCGGCAGTTGACATGCGGCGCGACGCTTCCAGTTTTGGAACGCAATCAAAACAAACCAAAAAGAGTAGAGTCGAGCAACAATTTCCCCCGGCAACCAATGGGAGTAAAACAAATCCTAACACATGGCAGCGACGCCTGCGGTGGTGGTTGTGAGGTTCAGGAATAGAAATTACGCTCTCTCTTCGTGGAGTGGACTGAAGTCCACACTCCCCATGCTCTGGAGCCGGCAATCCTTGACAGTTAATACGATTCACTGAAATCAGATTTCATATCTTCGGAATGCCTTGCGATGGGGCTTGAGTAGAGGTTGATCGCGGCTGTGTTTGGGTGTGTGGATGGACAAGGGTGTGTGTGCGAGAGAGCGGGAGTACATATTCCAGATCGGCTGTATGTTTTGGTTTTTGATTTGTTTGTTTTCGCCCGATCTCCCATTTCTTCTCTTCGTCGTTGCTGCTTGACGGGTATTTCGTGTTTGTGCTCGAGTAGCAGTGGATGACTGAAAGACCGGTTTCTTGGGTGAAGGTAGAAGCGGCGGCGATGATGACGATGACGACGCTCACAGTGCAAAGTGGTGTATTAGCGCAGCACATGGTCGACTTGGATTGGAGCACTATTTAGAAGTTTGCTTAGTAAGTTCATGAGAGGATTGCCATGCCCAAGTGTCTGTTGAATGAAAATGTGATTCAGTGGTTGTTGTCGTTGACAGTGTCTACGGATTCAAAGCCTAGATGGCTAGGCAATGTAGAGCCCATAGACAACTGTTCCAGTCCGAAGAGGGTTCGACTCCGAACCAGTGGGACAACGCAGTAGAGGACAGAGCGCACACAAGTTGAGAAAGTGGGGAAGGACCTCAACCAACTTGGCGTGCAAAATTGGAGGCAGCTGGCTAAAGATCTCGGACTTCTTAGACTGCAGTGCCACTAGAAGAAGAAGATTCACTGAATGTGTGGCAGGAGATCCATTTTTCAACGTTACTCCCTTCTTCGAACTCGAAAACAAGTTTTTAGAGGCAAATTTGGGAAGAAAGACAAAGATGCTTCTTCGAACACTTGGAATTTAAACTTGTTGACATAGAGGTTGAGCAAAAACGAGCCTCGTCCGATTTTTTTTTTATCAAGATTCGGTTTTCCGGCTACCATTTCCAGGGTTATGGTGCTCCGTCTTGTAACATCTTGTACGGTTGTTCAGTAACATCTTATACGGTTGTAGGCCCAAATCTAACTGTAAAATAAGAAGACATGAGCTTATCGGCGCCGAGTTGACATTTCTCTGCCCTTTTCAATACTGTCTGCTACGGTATGGGCCAAACCCATAGAATCCGTTGCGGTCCGTCAACAAATTGACAACTCATAAGTCCTAATGAGTGGGAGAGAGAGAGCAAATGCAGCCCACTCGTGAGATTCATCACGGCGGATGGAGTTGGTCAACTTTTACTCCTTATCTATTTAGAGAGAGAATCTATTCTATACTCAGCTCAGTATTTTGTTTGCACTCGAAGTATCAACAAAAGAAATTACTGAGCAAAAAGTACTCAGTGCTCAGCACTAACTACATCGCCTTGATGAATCGAAATCACAGCGCCGCCTGTGATCAACTACCACCACTAAATTATACATAATTTTTTGAAGATACATCACAATTATCGTCATGGGTATTCTAAATCTCGACATAGGATAACGTATCCCAATTTGTAATCCATCCTTTTTTAATATACAAGAGGATTGAAACACATTTGATAAGAAATGAAATTTAGAGGCGCTCTATTTGTATTTTAACATCTAATGCTATGAAAGTAAAGACACGCACCAACTTTTGAGACAAACAAAGTAAAATGAGTAAAGAGCGTTTTATTGAGAATCAAAACTGAGCTGCACGTCTGATATGAATGAAAGAATAAGTTTTCTTTTGATTAAATTTGTTTTTGAATAATTCAGTACGTACGTCATTAGGCATCTTTTGACAATCTGGCAACTAGGATTTCTGTGGACTTCAAACGCAACGGATTTTAAAGGTTTTTAGGGCCTTTCATTTCCCACCAATATCTGTTTGGGTGATACCTTAAGGTCCAAGAGGGTGTACTCACATTCAACATTTTGCGTGTTATAGAGAATTGCCTGTACAGTGAAGTAATTATGTCGTCCGACCACACGACGAAGTTCAATTTGTATATTTACAAATGATCCGGAATTTCGTTATGTATTAATAATTTTCCCAGGTTTGGGAAGCATTAAACTGCTCATGATGAAATAGCAAGCCCTGCTGAATACTTTGACAGCTTTATGTCACTGACAACATTGACAGCTGCTGAAACTTAAAAATTGAAAAAACGATCACTGCTATCTGGTCAGCTTTTATAAGACGACTTCTGCCTTCATGAAAGTCATAATTTAAGGTCCACAGACAAGACAAGTTGACCAGCTTCAGACCATCAGCAATTGAACACAGCGACTCATAGGCGTCTCCCTAATCACCGAAGTTAAACACCATTACATATTTAATTTGTTTTCTAAATCCTTCTAATTGCATCGTCATCATATAAAATATGCACATTGCAAAAATTATGTTCTATTCGAGAAATCATTTCTTCCACAAAACAATCACATATAAGAAACAACGCCAGAAAGTATGAATGCATCATGGCAACCCTTCAGAGCAAAGTGTTTTATTTGAGCTCTTCCACCACTTTAACACCCCATTGTGTGTGTGCGCGCGCTCAAGTGCCTTCATCTCTTCACTCTTTGGAGCTGGAATTTTAAACTGGAACTCTCACTGTATTATATGGATACTGTCACTTTGACGTTTTATAACTCGCTTATGCTGTGCAGCTGTACAAGTGTGTGCCGCTCGCACACTGTCGCGAGTCGACTCCCCAAAGCCGACTGGAAATGCGAATAAAGTGAAGAGCGAACTCCATCGGACGAGGAGAATGGGGCTGAGGTGGCCTACCTCGCACACTCACTTTGGTTTGGTCTGCTATGTGCTCTTGTTGTTATTGTTGTTGTTGATGTTGCTGTACAGTGTGCGCCTCTACATTTGCACGAGTACGAAGTAAAAGAAGAGAAAGATAAAAACAAAAAGAAAAAAAGGAAAACACAACCTAACAGCGGCAAGCGTAGACCTACACCGGTTTTGACATATCCAAAGAATTTTTTCGTCAGTTTTACGGAAGCAGTACAATCGGTGTGACGGTGGTGTTATTCTCCTCTGTCGTGGCTTTTACGAATTCACTTCAAAATCGTTGTGTTGGGTGTTTTGGTTTTCCTTTTTTTCGTTTTTCGTTTTGTTATTTGTTATACCCGGTTCGATAGTTATTTGTGGAACTCATTTATTTCAATTATCAAATCCACCAGTACGTTCTGCTGTTGGTGCATATTTGAATTTGAGTTGAATTCATCGATACGACTAAGCATTCCCCGCTCTGTGCCTAGAAGCTGGTATAGTTACTACAGCTAGAAATTTACTAGAGTTGTTCCAAAGCTACATTCAATTGTGATACGTGTTTTAAGAACACACTTCGCTTTAAGCCTGCCTTTGAAATTGAATCTGATATCTTCTCCTTCTCGAACGTTTCTTGTTGTTTGTTTATTGAGGAAGAAAAAAAAAAAGAAGTTGTTCTCGAAATCATTGTGTCGTTGCGGCTACTGTTCATCAGGCTTTCAATCTACCGGTTTGCCTTGCAACTAGTTGAAAACTAGTGGCGTTCTTGTGCTTGAGAATCATTTTACTCGTCTTTCGCGTTCTTCCTGTGTTCCCTGTGATCATCAAACAACACACATACACTGATCCGTTTGGGGCGCATAGTGTAACAAGAAATCTTGTAGGTACATGAATATAAAAGTTCCACAAGTGATTACACATTTCTAAAAATAACCGCTAGTCTAAGCTTGCTCCTTTCTCCTAAGCCCCCATTTTTAACAATTCCCCCGTGTGCGTGAGTGTGTGTGTTTGTGCGAATCTGCGCCCGAAACAAGCCTTGCAATAAATTAGCTTAATTTGCATTCAAAACTGTAGAGGAATTTTATAAATATTTGTCAACAAAAAAAGAAAAATAAGAAACCGGTCTTCAGACACAGTCGCAGCCGCAAAGAAGGTTTAAAATGTCGCCAACTAAGGATGATACCGGAACCACAATATCCCGCAGACCTCGGGAGGAATTTGCCGAATCGGTAAGTTTTTTTTTTTTTCGATTTCGAATGTAAAGTGAATTGCCATAAGTTTGACAGATCATGTGTGTGAATTGATGAACGGACCTTGTGAAGTCTCCAATGCCAGATCAACTGTCAAAATTTGAGCTTTGTTTTAGGGTTTCAGTTGTAGCTGAACAGAAGTTATTCAGTCAAGATTTTTCAAATCGAGTTTAACTTTACGTAGCGAGGGCTTAAAGCACTGACTAGCTACGCTTTTGCCAACAGTAAAACTTAGATTTTCGGATGGAGTCAGTGCATCTAGGCGAATAACAACGAATGATTTTCGTTATTCCCTATTAGAACGGATACATTTTCGAAAAGGGACCTCTTAGGTTAGGTTAGGTTGAAGTGACTGACTTCTGCGCAGAAGAACAGACACACTTAAGCCCAATGTGTTGTGACGCGGATCTAAGGGTAGCTATTCAGCAAACCAAACAAAGCGAAGGCTGATTCTAATGTTGTTATCAAAGCAGTGGGCCCCCAGAAGTCTGAATCTACGGGATGAGAGAGCACTGCAGCTACATAGCAAGTGTTCAATTGTTTCTTCCTCGTCCTCGTTCATGAAGCTTAAGGAAAAATTATTGTAAGGAAAGCCTAGTCTAGAGCCGGGAGTTCCGATGGCTCTGTTAGAACGCCGATAAAAGATCTGAGATTCGGCCTGCTTAATCCGATCAAGCTTAGCGATCGTTTGTAATCGATCATAGGCCAGAGTTGTTTGGAAATGAGGCATCGTGTGCCTAATGTCCATCCGTGGTTTGTTTGACCAAGGAACTTCTTAATCAACGACATTCTCTCAAGCACAAGTCTGAAGATTTTAGAATCTAAAATGGAATAGAATCAACGTTCCGCAAACCGTGCTTCTCTCTCAATGCAATCCGAATACTCTTAAGGTGATCACATGTATGCAAGCAAGCAAAACAAAGTTGTTTCCGTACGAAAAACATTGCAATTGAATTCAGTCTTTCTCCATCGCTCGTTATTCCAAGAGAATTAATTTGGCCTTCGAACTAATTTGATCGGATTTCCGATAAATTAATGACCACGAACTGGGTACAGAATTCTGACCGGCGACAATTGTTCTTCTTCTGCGAGAGAAACACTGGATGAATTTAGCAACATATTGGCAATTTGCATATTTATGTGACTAATGGGTATCGATGATTCGATGGAAGATCATTGAAGCACTCACCCGTATTTGCTACTGATCTTCAATGTGACTTCTATCATTGTAGTCTCTTACTCATGCACACGGGAATTTCCGGCACCAAGAATGGTCAAGATATGTGTGTCTTATTCGATCTAGGAAGATGCTGTCATATAGGCATTCAAGAAATCAGAGATCGCTATCGAAATTACTTGCCTATTTGGAGATTTGGGGAAAATTAACAGTCTTATAATAATAATAATGATATGGGTGGCGCTACAGTCCGAGTCGGACCTGGGCCTAGCTTCTCAGCAACCACTCGTGTGGTGCGTGCTATTGTTCTTTCACGAGTGAAAGGGACCTACATTTTAATGCCGACTCCGAACGGCGAATTTGAGAAGCTTTTTCTAGACAGGGATACTCTTTGAGCATTGTCAGTGACTCGAAAGAGGAGCCGTTTGATACCAGCGTGTATCAAAGGTGGTAAATTCGGGTATCGAACCTGGCACCCTCTGTTTAGCAGTCGACGCACTTACCCACTACGCCACGGCGACAGTCTTATAAAGAGGCGGTCGGCCTTTGATAGGCGTTGCTACGCGTTTCATCGAGCTTACGAAAATGTTGTGTCAGAAAGTGGCAGCCTCAGTTTTCCATATCATTATGAAAACTTTACTCAAATGGTTTTCAAGAAATAATAATTTTCAAGAAAAATATGAAATTCCTGTAAATAAAATTCCTAGAAAAAATAGTTTGCCAATAATTCAAATTGAAAAATTAATTTAAAAAATTTGTTTCACAAATGTCATAAAGCCCGACTGACTGGCTAGTAGCTCTACCTAGAAATATATGCTCGCGCTTACGATACTACGGTCTGGGAAAATTTAACGCGCCCCATTTCGACCTTAACATGTGACTTACATGTATCCTACTGAATATGTCAAAGCCCGAACGCAAGAACGCGACGTTCGGATATGGGTATAATTCTTCAATTTTAGAATACAAATGTCCTTTGTGAGGGGAGTAAAGGATCGTCCGTGTTTGCACCCTGTGATTATAAATGGAATATAACGCATTTTTCTCGGGCGTTCGGTTACGACAGCTTGTGTGATAACTTTTCGACACATACAGGGTGGGCCAAATACAAGTTTCTTTTTAAATATGAAATAAAATGAACAAAATTATTTTTTTTTCCATGTATTATGGCTATTCCCATTAATTATGAAATACAATGTTCAAGTGGTTACCTCGACTAGCTTCACAGCAGCGTATTGATTCCCAATTTTCCAAGACGTCGTTGATGGTTTCGGGCTATAGCTCACGGAATGCTTGGTATTGCCCTTAAGTATTTGAATCGTTTCCGCATTGTTGGCATCGGTCCTTCACGGTTCCCCACAAAAAGAGTCCAGCTCCGAGGTGGCCAATTGACATCGCCACGGCTGATAACACGATTTGAGAATTTGGTGCGCAAAAGATCGATTGTGGCAGGGGCTGTGCGGCATGGTGCGCCATCCTGCACGAACCAGAGGTCGTTCGAAGTCTTGTCTTCAATTTCAATAAGAAAAAAGTGGGTTAGCATGCCGCTGTAACTCCCACGTTGACCGAAACCTTGTTCCCAGAGCAATGATGACATTTTCGTTTGTGCACATCGCACTGTACGACGACGGAGACCATAAGTGTTGTCCGCTAGCGTACCAGTCTCACGAGCTTTTTACATAAACTACAACGTGCAGCTGTCGTGGTCGGTGCTTCATTTCGGCCAAAACTTCTTATCGAAAAAACTCACTGCTTGGGCTACACTAAGGCTAATAAGTTTTCAATTGTTCAAGCGTAAAGCTACTCATTTCGTTCAGCGGAGGTATGATACAGACCATGATGGAAGAATAATAAGGTGTGCTGGACAGCTTGTCAAAACCGCCATTTTTTGTTTTGTGACGTCACTCAGGGTCCGTTTTTGGCATTCTACAGATGTGTTGCTTAAGCTCACATCACAATTCAATTTCATATACAACAAAATGGTTAATGGAAAACAGAAATTGAATTGCAAATTGATGTAAACTGAAAGAATTTAATTTATTTATTAATGATATTGTATAGCAAAATGCCAGTGAATTGTTGTAGAAGCTGTAATGATTGGGTAAATTTTGAAAGTAGTCCGTTTTCACTTTTACGATGTACGAACATTTTTTATTTGTTCCCTCCTTGAAGCTTCAGTTGACATAAAAATTCCCGCGATGACGTTATGCGGGGCCTCTGTAGAGCTGTTCAGCATACCCTATTATCTTCCATCCATGGTATAGACTTTCTGTCAAGATTTCTAGCGAGAAACAGCTGTCATGTCAAAATGACATAAGTATGATTTAAAATAAAAAAAAAAAACAACCACTAGATGGTCTATTCTGCACAACATGACTTCAATTTAACGAATGTTCGCTTTCAAAGGATCAGGAGTGTGAGCAATGCGCATAGACATAGTTTATTCTTCAGAGGCACGAAAAACTGCCCATGACGACAATCTATAGTAATACGTTTCCACCGAACGAAAACGCGAGATTTCATAAATTTTCTCCAACCTACTAGGCTCCGCCATACAATTTCAGCGTCTGCACACCTCGCGGTTTCTAATAAAGCTCGCTGCAGCTCCCTTGAATGCATCCGCCCAGAAGAGTTTGTAAAGTCGAACAAGCCTACATACATCGTGAATATTTGTTATTCATCGCCAGAAATGAAGTATTACAGTGATGCCTGTCTTCTACCTCTGTTGCCACTTAAAATGATTGACAACTGTTTTTTACAACGTGTTCATAAACCAAATTGACCAATCAGAGGACGGCATTTACATTATTTCTTGAATAACCGTCAAAAATTCATCAACATCTGTCAAAAAAGGCACTCAAATTCGACGATGGACTAGGGGGCAATCAGCTGTGAAGTCGGCCATCTCAGTAATACTTCATTTCTGATGTTCGCATTTTATCTTTCTCTATTTTCTGGTGTTCTCGCTCTTTTATTTCCTGTCAACTGACAGCTGTTTTGGCAGCCATTTAAAAATTGAGAACGAGTGACACTGGTTTTGGCAGGCACTTATACATTGAGGATGAGTGACTGAAAAGTTGCGAGCGAAACCACCGATGGCCTATTGAGGTTTTAGTAAAACGTGAATCCGAACCTTCTGGTTCCGGTTCGGTCGAAACGGAGCATAAGATCTTGGTACTTGAACAGGAAACATTGTCTTGCAAAGCGGGTCTTGTTTTGTAATCTTACATATGTTGTATGTTCACACCAAAGCAAATCGCTAGGTTTCATCAAATTTCTCCCAACCTCAGAAGTTTCGCCATACACTTTCGGAGTTTTGAAACCTCGTCCTTTCGGCGAATGCAAGTTGAAAAACTCCTTTCAGTTCAACCATCTATGAGAGGTTGTCAAATCGTCAAGCCTACAGCGTGAACTTCAGTCTATTTTGGGCACCTTTTCGCTCATTTTTTCATTTTCTCTCTCCCTCTCGCTGATGTTCTCAATGCTATTATCTTCTGTAAAGAAACAACTGTTTTGCCAGCCTCTTCAAAAATGACAGCTAACGACATTTGAAAACGCTTCAAGCTCTTTGGGAACGGGCTATTGAATGGGAGCATAGCATCGTCTTAAAGGATTGTCCAGGCCAGTATTTGGTCTTCAATCCGTCGTTGAAGTTAGTTCTTCATCGTAAATGGAACTAGAACCCAGCAACCTGTCCATCGAACAGATTGAAGACTTCCTCATCCAATTATCTGTCACTTCAGCATATTTCGCAACGACCGTCATTAAAACCGCTTTGTGTGAGAAAGATCTATTATTTATTCGCGTTCTGCACTTGATCCCTGAACTGATACAGAAGCCGATGTAGACGAAGCATTTGAATCCTTTGAAACGGAATCCCTTCTGGCGAGTAATAGTGTCTTGCGAAAGAAATTTCAAGCTTTGGCACCACTGGTGATTCATTAAACCACGAATTAGAGTTTCGATCAATCACATTTTCCATCGCTCATGGCAGCACACTTGACCTCTCGCACTGATTGTTCATTAGAACAAGTGAAGCTTACAAAGGTGTCAGCTGCGTTTGAATCCACGGCTCGTGTGTCGTGTATGCTGCCAGTCCGCGGATCTCGTGTATCATGAAACCGAATTCCATCGCCAGCAAGGTGTCCAGTGTAGAGCTCGGTGTCTATCGCTTTGTTGCTTCTTGCCATGCACGCCATTACAAGCGCTTTTATAATCTTACATTTTGAGGTTAAGTACTATAATGGCTTGAAGACAAAACCCGTCAAATGAACAACAGCCACTTGCACGTGCCAAAGTGCGCGGTATTAATTTGTGTGTTGCGAAACTTCAAATGAAAATGAAAGGTCGTTGCGGTATCGTACCGTGATTTGCAATCGAACGCTTTGTATTTGATCTGCGTCTGTGGCTGCCGCAGCGGCAGCGGCAGCACGACCCACTAAGTGGATTAAAACTCTTTGTGGTCCACAGATCATAGTGTTCACCTTTAACGGATTAAAACACGGTGAAGACATTGCCATTCGAGTTCAGTGTCAAACGTTTGCGAATGGCTTTGAGCAAGCGGTTTGGAAATGTGCGCAAGTGAATGGGTTGCTTGGGGAGCTGCGTGGCTGATTGATTCATCATCATCTGAATGCGATCAGCACGTAAGATCTGAAATCATCCGATGACAAACCACCCGCATTCCGACGAACGCTCTTGACCACTGCACAGTGAATCAAGCCAACAGCACACTCACACACGAAAGAATACACCCAACCACTTTAGATTGCTGTAAATAATTAATTTTGTTGTTTCCCCCGCCGCTTATCAGGTCACATTGGTACATTTGTTTGTGTTAATTCACACCGTCGGCAGCTGCCGCCAGCGCAGGTGGCCGGTGGGAACCGCGAACACCACGTTCCCATCGAAATGTATTTCGATTAAATGCCACAAATCCTCTCGAGGCTTAAGTTTGATTTTATCTTATCGGCTACACGCCCAGCGGAAAGGGGCCTAAAACGCAACGACAGCGACGACGACTACGACACAGTCAGTGCGACTGTCGAAGAGAATAAAAATTGGCAAAGTGATTACGGCACGCTATCAATAGTCGATTACTCACCTCTATATTAGAAACAATTAGCTGATAAGTTGGATCGGAAATGATGGCAATTCGTGCTGAACTTTCAAATGGAGCCGAACTTGATTTCGATTCGAGACTCTCTAGTGTGCAGGATGTGATAAAACACAGAAACTGGTGACTTGACAGCAGCGGAACTGTTAAGGAGAACTGATTAAATGCCGATCGTGATTTGCACTTCTTGTTATCTTTCTAGACCACAATCAATCTTGACCCAGTAAGCGACCGTTTGAATGCGCTTGCTGTTCAAAGGCTGGTCAAACGTCAAATTTTCCAACATTTTACATTAAGAATCTTTCGAAAGACCACGTACTCGCCATCACCATTTGGAGTGCAGCGAAAGTGTCGCCACACAGCCGTAGACGTGTTTGCGAGTTTCACTGTCTATTTAATGTTCATTTGAATAAATGTCCCCACCTCGGTGCAAGGACGGTGTTGACTCGCCACAAGTGCGATAACCCCAAACCCCCGACTGGAAACAATAAACGCCGTCGCCTTAATCGTCTCCGCGATGTAATTGTAAATTTCGCAGATAGCATCTACGACAGTGTCGGCAAATAGTGAAGACCCATCTTCAGCTACTGGAATTTTTGGAGCACTGGCCGATGGCTATTAGTCATTTTATGACCGCACTCGAATTGCCTTTCCACGAATGCGTGCTCTTCGCAGAGAACTCAGGTGCGTCATTCGAATCAGTATTTCCTGCACACATCCCTGGCGACTGAGTCTCGTCCGCGGCTCCCATTACTCACCAATTCCAAGTGGAACACATGTTAATCTCGGATGCAATATTCAACCGAAAGTTACGCGCCGCACGATGAATGAATGAACGGCAACGGTGGCGGGTACGTGTTGCTTGATTAGGTAATTCACAGAGAGGGAGGCTCATTGGAAATCCAGAGTCGTCTAGCCATGCATTCGCAACGCCCTAGCATGTCTGTCTGTCAATCCAGTTAGCCAATGCGCTGGCGCTCGGTTGCTAATCAATAAAATCTACATTCTCCCTTTTGAGTCAATTGATGGCCAACTGGTGTCGCAATACGTTTGACATGGTGTCTGACCGACGACGACGGATAGAGCTGCCATCTCATATGGAAGTGGTATTCGATACAAGCGCGGCGTGTTAAATGGCTTAAATGAAGTGATCGCGACGTGTGTGGGGGAACTAGGACATAAATTCATTCCATTCGATGGGGAACATGTAGCCAGTGGAAATTAACATGTCACTCGGGATGATTCGCGTACTGTGCCACAGAGCACCGGCAGCAAATCTAGCCGTGGACGGGGTCAAGTTTTATTCGAATCGTGATGCAAATTACATTACGACACACGGCTTAAGTGGCTAATTACTTCCAGTTTTACATACGAAAGGGAACTAATGACCTTTCGGCGCAAGCTTAAATTTGAGTGCGTGCGTACTTCTGGTTGTGATTGGCGTGATTATGTAATCAGGGGAAAAACTGGCATGATGTTCAATCAAGGTGATATGCTGATCTAACAGCAGTCAGATCAGACTTATTAAGGGACACACTCCATTTTGAAGGGGGATTTCTGAGTGTCCAGCAGAGATTTGACTTTTAGCCGGACTTTGGCACTGATTGAGTATTCTGCATGTAGAGCGTGTGAACAACTAAGCTCCGTCTTCGACTCCGATCTTGTGGGACAACGCAACAGAGGACTCCCGCGTTTAAGGTGGCGCTCATAAATGGGGAAGGACCTCAACTAACTTGGCGTGCTACACTGAGGGAGCTAACCAGAGGTTAGGTTGAGGCCCTGGTCCCGTGCCAAATTAACAGAGTACCCAGGTTTCAACTTTGGGTTGGGTTTTACTCGATTCGGCATAGTCAAGGAAACTCCTCAGTTCTTCTAATATCTCATATCTATTCCTCGTGGTAGCGTTAGAATCTGTTTTAACATTAAAGTAACGACTCAAAACACGCCTTATTTGAGCATATTTTGTATTTCCGGTATCCAATGAATAAGAGCTTAGTGAAGTTCCGACGCAGAATCGTCCTTGCCAACAGCTACTACTGATTTGGTATACACAGGCAGATCGAACCTTCTGAGACGGCAAATGTTTTATTATTTATTAATCAATTAATTGATTCATATATATTTCTTTATATATTTATTTATTTATTTACTTAGTTTATTATTTATTTATTCAAATATTTATGTATTTATTAATGCATTTGCTTATTTATTTATTTATTTTTTCAAATAAAGTGTTTTTGTTGTTCTCTCCCTTTGCTTAGAATAATTATTTAAAATTACACGTGTTTTTTGAGATGTATTTGAGTAGAAAGAAATAATATTACATTCTGTAACATATCAAATCTCTGAATTGTAAATTGTGAGGTGGCTCGCTTCTTAAACTAATGATTGATTGATTGAAGGCCTGCGCTGTATTGTTTTTGGTTTAGGCCTTAAACTTGTAATCCAGAAATGCGATGATATCACCATTTTATGAATAAAGTCTTCAAAAACGGGAATATTTCTTAGTATAATATATAAAAATAATAATATGGGTGGCGCTACAGCCCGTAGAGGGCCAGGGCCTAGCTTCTTAGCAACCACTCGTGTTGTGCGTGCTATTGTTCTCTCACGCGTGGAAGGGACCTACAGTTTAATGCCGACTCCGAACGGCGTAGTTGAGAAGCTTATTCTAGACAGGAAATACTCTTTGGGTATTGTCAGTGACTCGAAAAAGGTGGAGCCGTAAAAATATGAAAGGTGGTAAATTCGGGTATCGAACCTGGCACCCTCTGTTTAGCAGTCGACGCACTAACCCACTACGCCACGGCGACCCTTACTATAATATAGAAATCTATAATAGCTATAAGCTCTGTTTCAACAACATTTGATGTACAGTTGCTGGCATAAAAGATCACAAAGAAAATAACATCCGATCTCGGATGTTACAAGTCAAGTAACTTGGTAATTGCAACCAAATTTCCCATTTTAATGTGGACCGGACATAACTTTTATGACACCACAACAAACTAGAGATAAAAACATCCGAACTCGTAATCATATATTATATCTTGAAACTCATTCATTTCTATTTTGGATCAATATGGAGCTCTAATACAATATTGGACTTGCTACAAATATCAATTTAAAGTGCGGCTGAGTTCAACACATTGCTACACTTGAAAGGATCTTGCGGCCAAAGGAGTTAAAAATGGTCAATGAATTTTAAACAATGAACGGAGCTCCCGAAAGTCTTGGTCTCTCATTGGAGCCTCTTGAGACTTTTTTTTCTACAGTCCAACAAACAAAGGTTTTCGAGAGAAAAGTTCTACGTGCGATCTTTGGTCTTGTTTGCCTTGATGGCATTTTGAGGAGAAGGTTCAACCACGAACTGTATTGGCTACATAGTGGCATGTGTCTAACCAGGCGTCTATGGATTCAACGCCTAAGATGGCTAGGACTCGTAGAGCGCAGGGACAACACTGGGCCAGCCCGAAGAGTCTTCGACTCTGAACTAGTACGACATAAAGGACGACCACGTACAAGGCGGCGCACACAAGTCGAGGGGATCTCAACCAATTTGGTGTGCGAAACAGGAGACAGCTGGCGAGAAATCCAACCGGCCTGATCTCTCGTCTCGAAAGGCATGTCGTGAGTCCCCGGTCCACCTCGGACTTTAGCGCCATAAGAAGGAGAAAAAGAAGAAGCCTCAAGTCGGCTGGTTTGCTAGACTCTCAATCTGCTGCTGGACTTGATAGATCACAGTCTTTGGCGACGTTTGTAGATTCCCTTCCTTGTTCGAGTGAAAAACCTTGAAACGGTCCGTAGCTTCCTTTGCTTCCAATTTTGAAGTGGTGAAGGAATTTGTCTAGGTTAGGTTAATGTTATTGCCACTAGTTCCGGACCACTTAGATCCTGATTGGATCCATTGTGATATCACTAATCGGCAGCTTACGTGCCGGTTCCTCTGTGGGTAGTAACAAAAACACCTGAAGATACCTATGGTATGCTAGTGGCATATCCTGGATGATGCACTCCTTTGCTGGGTTACAGTCATTTAGTGGTTTTTATAAATTTGGCAGACATTTCCTCAAGGCTATTGAATGAATAGGTGCCTAGCGTCTTTTTCCTTGTCCTTGCAAGTGCAGTGCAGGTGCCGAGGTAGTGACGTGTAGTTTCTTCTTCCTCTTTCGTCCCTGCAGCTCCTACAAAAGTCATTGTAGGGAGTTCCCATTCTCCTTGCGTGTGTTTTCTGAATAGGCAATGACCAGTAATAATGCCAACTACATTGCTGATTTCCTTTCTATTAAGTTTTAGGAGTGTGCTTGTTTTTTTGGGAGTTGTTGAAGGCCGTACTAGCCTTGATGTCCTGCAAGTATCTAATTCCATCCACCTCCGATTGGCGGCGTTGATGGCATCTGTAAGTAACAAAATGTTTATTACTTGAAATACTCAGGGGTGTCCTGATTACTTGCCATTGGCAAAACCCACCCATGTTCTAGCTAGCTCGTCGGCCCTTTCGTTGCCTGGAATACCACTTTGCCCAGGAACCCGGTATAGGGTAAGGTTGCATCTGATATCCCTAAGACATAGACGGCAAACTTATACCATCTTAGATTTGATTGATGGGGTATCCAGAGCCTTGATGGCCGTCTGACTGTCTATGCATACAACGTTAGACAGCCCGTCTATCGGGTTCATTGCCAGTGAGCGGGCAGCCTCTTGGATAGTTTTTACTTCTGCCTGGGATATACTAAAATGGTTGGGCAATCGACGGGACAGAGAGAAAGATATTTCCTGCGATGACGCAAATACTCCTTGTCCAGTGCCTTCTTCCGTTTTGGATCCGTCTGTGTATACTTGCAGAAGGGTAGCTTCTCTGTGTATGTCTGATGCCCAGTCTTCTCTATTTGGGATGAGTGCCTTATACCCAAATTCAATGTGTACTTCGGGGCAAACGTGATCTCAACGATTGACAGTGGAGTGACAGTGGAGATCCAACGTAGAATCACCCTTGGCAACGGGTGTTACTTCGGTTTGTCGAAACAACTGGGTTTAAAACGTCTTACTCGAAGGACTATAACTCATGCTTTACGGAGCCGAAAACTGGACACTAAGCAAAACAGAAGATCTGATTCATGGTGCCTTCGAAACCAAAATTCTGTAGGATACATGGTCCTGTCTGCGAGGAAGGCGAATGGAGAAGAAGACACAACCGCGAACTCTACCAGCAGTACCAGGATGTGGATGTACTCCGGAAGGCAAAGATCCGTTGATTGCACTGGTTCGGTCACATCGAGCGCAGGGACACCAACGCTTCGGCGAAGAGGGCCTTTCAATCCGAGCCTCCTGGTTCGAGAATGAGAGGAAGACCGCTCCTCCGGTGTAAAGACCAAGTAATCGCGGATGCAAGACAACTTGGTCTTGATGACTGGAAGCAGCTTGGGCAGGACCGTCAGCGATGGAAGACAGCACTGCTCAGGCTCAGACCCTCCATGGGTCTTATGCCTGATAAGTAAGAAAGTAAGCTTCCTTTGTCCCTACTGAAGCTGCTTCATAAAATTTTTTTTTTACTTGTTTGGGTTTAGCTTATTTTCCTGATTGCTTTGTAAAATTGACATACTTTGTCTAGCCTGGCTTTATGATTATCTTGCTGTGCTTCTGCCTCTGTGTGCTGCCCTCCTCCTGCAGAGTCCTGGAATTTTTTGAAAAGGTGAACACGCTTCTAAGGAAACCAGAGATTGTGCATGTACAAGGGTGTCATGTCTCATCACGGCCCATTACGTCAAAACGGACGTAGAATTCTGCTGAATGTCAGCAGACATCTTATCAAAACTGAATTCTGAGAAGAATAAGCCATGTCATTACATTCCGTTCCGGCTTTAGACAGAAATGCTGAAAATTCTCAGAAAACCAAGTTCCACAAAAGATCCCCATGCAGCCGCCGTCTATGAATGGCCACACTTTACGTGGGTCAATTGAATGTGCCGCTCCCTTACACCTTGAAGTAATGAAACTTTCCCGTGAAAACCATCTAACCATCTAACCGAATAATGTCAGGACATCGAATCGGATGCGATTGCGCCTCATTCACTTCGGAGGAATATTCTGCACATAGCTGCATCTGGACTTTTTCGGACACACATGCCTCCACTCACTTTCAGTCCGCAAGGCAATGAAAGATAGTGCGAAAGAAATAAATCCAAAACATTCACATGCACAGACTGACTGACTAACCGCACTGAACCACAAGGCGAGGATTGTGGTTCGCGTTCCAAAGGTTCCCCATTTTTTCCGCCACCACCACCGCCGCATGGTGATGGGGGTTGATGAGATCATTTCCATAAATACGAACCGATGCGGAGGGAGTGAGAGCAAGCGAGAGACGGTTTCGTTGCTTATTTTTGTTCTTTCGTCGGTTTTGCTTCTTGTTGTTGTTGTTGCTATGAAGGCAGTCTTGAAAGAGAGACATTGACATACACACACCCGTCGAATGCGGCGACGAAAAAATCACGGGCACTCTCGGAAAAGATTCTTAGATTGAAGTGGGAACCGCTTGCGATGGTGGCGGCCGCGGCATCGGCCGACCTTTGAGAGGGATCTCAACGAGAGTGGCCTCAAGTGGCGTTGTGGGGGCACACAGAACCGTTCTGACACTGACAGTGGTGCGCTTGACGTTTTGACGATCCACAGTGTATACACCGTTGCTTAGCATCATAGATCGTCGCGTCGCGTCGGGCTTACGCATATGACATTGAATTGTATGTGCGTGGTGCGGGGGGACGGATGACTGGCTGATGAAGGGTAGATAAGTTCGCTCGTCGCCGATAAGGCGCGTATTGTTGTGTCCCCAAAATAACAGTTTACGATAGACGGAGCAGCACACGGTTTGCTTTTTTTCGTCGATGTGTCGGTGGGAGCTTAGTTTGATGTTTCGTTTCGTTTCGTAAACAAAGTTCCAACATGATCGAAAATAAATCGCTGCTTTTGTTTACGTTTATGTGAGGTGTACAGGGTGATCTAATGGGCGGGCGTTGTGTGTTTATGTTTTGAAAACAACATTTTCGAAAGCTTCCTGCTGATGCGGGGGTTTTTTCTTCTGTGTTTGTTGATATAAGGCTGAGACTTGATTTGTATTAATTATCACGATTGATTAAACTGTTCAATGGTGTACCTATTGATGGGAGAGGAAAAATGTTAAATGCTTCCGGCGCACAACTCTTGCTCACCTCTTGACAGCTTGTCTTCAATTGTGTGGATGGTTGGGGTTCTCCTTTGTCGAAAGTCAATGATCGATGACGTGACGTTGCCACTGGAGTGATCTACACAAGATCACTCAGACTTAAAAACTGGCTCGAACTACTGCCTACATTTGCTGTAATTTACAGACCAGCAGGCACATCTGGGATGAGGAGCCTAAATCATAACTTTTCACCACACCAGCAGCGAGTATCTGTCACCTGATTCGAGCAAAAGCGGGACTGTGATAGAGGAAGTGCTCTGCAGTGTCGTCGTGTTCTCCATAGGCATCGCAGAGGGTTTCGTCGCTTAGACCAAGCACACCTAGGTGTTGTTGGCAAACTGTTATTATGCCGGTAACTCGTCTGCAGTCTTTTCTGTCAAGGGATAACGAGAAAGTCGCGGATTTCTGACACACGTTTGGGGGCATACGCTGCTTCCAGGAGAGTCATGCTGCCTCCGATGTTGCGCTCAAGTGGCCCAACCATCGATGGAGCCCCTAACCAAGGAAGCAAGTCCTTCCAGCGCAGATTCAGGTCCTGAGAATGTCTCATCAGCCAATTCAGAACAAGTCATAGTGAATTTTGAACTCGATCCAGAGAGGACTTGTATTCCTGAACTATCCTGGAATGGGTTAAATGATTTAGAAAGGCCTTAAGTACAGCTCGAGTGTCGCAATTAGGATCGCATTACCGCTTGGAAAACCCACGCAAATGAGGTGTGAAATCTAATGTTGTCACACTTCACGAAAGCGCGAGTGCTACCCACTTTATTTGTCTTGGAGCCATCCGAAAAGATTCGACTACATTCTGTTCTTCAGATTTTGGCCAGAGCAACTCCTGTGCACAGGCAAAGTCGAATTTGTATGTACGCCGCAGCTAAAGTACTGGTGTCTGTACGTCAGCAGACCAGTTCCGCAACTAGGCTTTTATACGCCCGGTGTGAGCTTGTATAATTACGCCCTCGTATGCGTGTAATTTAAGTTGATCCTGGTCAGTTTTGCGCCTTCCCTTACGTACCTGTGCCTGGGAATCGGTGCCACCGGCCAAGTTACTGCACTGTCAGACGACATATCCATAAGACTGAGGTCAAAAGAAATGTGGTTCGCAAAGCCCCAGTGAATGTTTTACCAAAGACCAATTATTTTAAGAGGGGCTATGGCCTTAAGAGTGCATCCCATGATGGGGCGATGTGCAGCAGTGCATCAAGAGCAGAGCTAGGGAAGTCCCCCTATGCAGCCGAGAAAAACCGTTGTTTAAAGCTTAGTGCAAGCAGCAGTTACGTATTTACGTGAATTCTAATTCACACGCTCTCCGTCACGACTGGATGGCGCAGTTGGTAGAGTGGTTGCCCCTGGTTAGCGGGGTCCCCGGTTCGAATCTCAGTGAAAGCAAGGTTAATACGCTTTTATTTGGGTTTTAAATCTGGTCCTGTCACCATTTGTCGTTGGGATCAAATTAAAGGCACAGGTGGATCACTGGAGTAGTTAATCAGTGGTAGTAGTCTGACTATGGGTCACAATGGACCAATATGGTCTAACTGTGCTGGTGAATGCACTAGTAGCCCCCCTACCTAACCTAAGTGCCCTCTAATCGTCGGGGAACAATGACACCTTCCACACGACTGGTTGCTGTAGATGTTGTCCTTTGGTCTATATCGGGCTGTAGCGTCGCCCTTGTCATTATCACGGTTCTCCCTTCACTTCACATTTGTTGGAACCAATGTTCGTCATCGTTTGATTCTATTTTGATGGTAATGGCGTTATACCTCTCTCGTAAACGCACTCGTCCCAAGCCTCTCTTGAAGTGAACTTTTCACCAGAAAAATCAGTCGCTATGGACAGAAACAGTTGGTAATCACTTTGTTGATTGATTTAATCCGGGCTACTATAATAATAATATGGGTGTCGCGACGGTCCGAGGCGGACCTGGGCTACCTTATCAGCAACCACTCGTGTTGAGAGTTCTATTGTTCATTTCACGAAGGAAGGGAAGCGCCTACAGTTTTATGACGATTCCGCACGGTAAAGTTGACAAGATTTTTCTAGACAGGAATACTCTTTGAGCCTTGCCGTGAATTATGAAAGTTGGTAAATTAGCACTCTCTGCGCAGGACTCGGGACTATAAGGTGGATTCATAAGGATTTCCCAACCAAGCTCCCGAAACTTCTGGTGTCGCTATCGATGCATGAGGCCTTGCGTTGTCCTGAGAGAAAACAATTCCTCCCCTAATGTCCAAAGCTGGCCGCTCCAGAGCGCGACCTTTCTTTCCACGGTCCATTTCTTGACAGTACAGGTCCAAATTAAGATTTTGCCTTAGGAGATCAGCTCATAGTAGATGATCCCCTGCCAAGCCCCATTTTTCGACCGCGATTAGACCAAGACCGTCCGCAATTAAAATGGGATTCACAGATGGATATTCGGTGCATGAGGGTACGTGGCGTTAACTCGTGTGGTAGCCATACATCAAGCTCCTTTTTTATCCAGGACCATACTCATTACTCACATTTTCAACCGCCTGGCTTTCGATGTCGCCTTTATCAAAGAAAAATTGTTAAATTGTTTATTTTCTTGTGCTGGTGCCCATCTCTGACGCGAGCTCAAACAAGACTAAGTCAATCAAGCACAAAACTTACTAAACAGTTTTTTTCTTATCGTTCTAATTGTATTTAGTTTAGTCTGATGGGACGTATAAAACGTGACATATAGATAAAGCCATCTGTTGGAAAAATAATGGATTTATTTTTAACATGACATAGGTGGCGCTACAGTTGTAGAGGGACAGGGCCTAGCCTCAACACAAAAGAACTCGTTTAGTGCGATCTATTGTTTTCCTACGAGTGGAAGGGCCCTAAAGTTTTATGCCAACTACGAATGGCCAAGTTTTGAGAAGCTTTTTCTAGGCATAGGGACCGCAAAAATGATGTTGTCATACTGGGAATCGAACCTAGACACCTTAGGTTTACGCCAACAAAATGGCACAAATTTCACCTACCGTTATTATGGTTGAGGGTATATTACACCACGACTTTTAGATCTGTTATCCCCCTTGACCTAAATCGGACCATTTTTAAAATGGTTAAGTCTTAAGTCTTAAGATTCGTTTTATTACACCTAATGTTTGAAGGTTGTTGTACATTAATTTTTTTAAAGCTGTCTAGCGGTGCCAGGAAAAAGGATTTGCCGCATTCAACGTACCAATATCATTTATCGTGTGAACGTTCAAACACACGAGTAACTGAGCAGAATCTTCCTTTCATTCAAAAGTGCAAAAAAAAGCCATCATTTCTACTTAAAGACACGCACATGGCATGCTCCATGTACGCTCCATCTAATAAACTCCCCAGAGTCGATATCCAGTTGACCTGTAACGGCACACATAATATCGGAGATCCATTAAAACGAAAGGATTGTCCGTCATCTACCACACCGTGCCGCCTCAACTGAATTCCATTGGGTGAGCACACTATCTCACTTCTCAACGCCGCCACTCCATTTTCAGGCGTTCCCCAGTGTGATGGCATTCCATGCCATAGACGCAGGCGAAGGGTAACGCCGCCGCCGTGCGCCGCAACAAGGAAACGTTGTTTTAATTAATTTTGCACTTAAGGTCATCGGTGTAACAATCGAACCGCACCCAAACAGTTAGCGAGCGATGTTTGCTTTTTTTTCGACCGCTCTTTAGCGGTTAATGTGGCAGTGTCAGGCAATCGCTTGACGGCTATGGGATGACTCCAAAGATGCGTCCTCTGGCAGTTGACATAGTCGATCAAATTTTGATTTCTGTAGCTGTGTCATCCGCATAACTGGGTTCTGCTTGTTCGATGATGTCATTGAACGAGAACGAGTTGGGTGGCAAGAATGTGTAAATTATCAGCAGAATTTTAACGTCGTCTCGTGGTGTGGATGTCGATTGGAATGTGGATACTTTTTCGCGTTTGTGTGCAGGAATTAGGGGAATTTGTTAAACGGATATATGAGATAATCATCTTTCGGGTTTCGAGAACTTTAGATATTCTTGTTTTTATTACAGTTTCGAAATAAACTTTGATTCCACTTTTCCTCCTTTCCGACTTCATTACGAGTAGTTATCATAAATTTGGTTCCACCCAGTTCGAATTTGTCTCCACCCCAGAATGTGGGAAATATCTCAAAAAAGAACCTTAAAAAGTATGAATAATCGATGCGAGTTGCTTGTGGCCACTGCGCCTTCAACGAGCCGACTGAAGACAGGAAGTGTTAACCCAGTTTCCCGCCCTCGAATCGACACATATCAGAGAGCATGTTTATCCAACTACATACACGCCGTGTAAGCACTTGACAGTCATTATCAATCTCTTTCGCAAAAGAGGCTACAACACGGAACATTATTTCTTCAGACAACCTCACTCAAAAATGACACATCCGTCGAGTTGGCAGCCGACTCGAGATCACTGCCTTAATTCACATCCTTCAGTCGGAATGTCAGAACAAGTTCATCAGAACTGGCCCCAGACTCAGCCCTCCTCAGTGGTTTATGCAATTTTTTGTTTAAACAGAATCAAGTCATGATGTCATCACCGTCACCGGTACGCATATCACATCTCAGAAATTTCCGCGTTATTAAGCAAACTTCGATGACTTTCAAATGAGTCATTTTTGCATAAAAAAAGGCCACTGACATGTGATACCGTTTATTTGTTTCTCCTCTCTTATTCTTTGTCTCGATTTTCCTCCGTTTTTCAATCGTTTTCTTCTCGTTTTCGCCGTGATCGCTCCTTTAGATCTTAAGGCGAATGAATGCAAAATTAAAGCGATCGTAAATGTCGCGTCTAAATGCCATTCACGAGTGTCGTGGAATGGGTATTTCTTTGACATTTGGCACGTACACATTCTGGCCGCGGCGGCGCGGTGGGATGGGTTATGAAACTGCCTCTGGAGTGCAGTCGCTAAGAGGGATGGTATAAACGTTACCTTAAGCGCGGTGTCTCTCTTGTGCAAGGTCGCTCGCTAGAGTAAGAAAAAAAAAAAAAAAAAAAAAGCGCAGTCGTTGTGGTTACACATTCAGAGCATGGTGCTGTCCGATCGCACTGGCGCTGTCGTCTTCGTCGAAAATAAAAGTAAATGACAAGTCGTTAACATTAAGTTAATTTGAATTCTTTACATCACACCGGTTGTTGGGATTCAAGACGCGTAGCGTTGTTGTGAAGTCGAATTTGGTTCTCGGTTTTAGATCGAAGCGTGGAATGACAATTCACTGATTGCTTGTGCGGCCAAGGGGCGGCAGGGGGATTCGAGAGAAGATCAGCGCTTGACTTGAATACGAATTGAGATTCTTTTGTATCCAGATTTGGTTGTAGTGGAGAATTGGAATGGGGAACAATTGGAAACGATGAGAATCGCCAAAACAAGCCATTTTATTCCTAAGCTCAGTCATATGCCGTCACCTTCTATTTATGCTTTGTCTCGCTATTGTTGGCAAGATCGGTATTGTTTTAATTGATATGGAAATAGACTCGCATCCCAGGTTATTGACTTGACGAAGCGGAAATTGAAACGAATAGTGACAGTAATTTTGGCGAAAAATTGTTGACGCGCTAGGGAAGGAGTGGCTCAGATATCGTTTCTCGTAGAGCTGCTCACTTGCTGTCTCTGCGTTTGTGATTCAGAGGGAAACCAAGGCTCTGGATATCGGTTGAGGATCTGTATAATGTGTCCCTGGACATAGGTGACGGTAAATTAAGCTGACCTCGACAAGAATTGTAGCTCCATTTCCGAATTTTAAAAACTACTGGAAGGGACAGTTTGGAGACCTCATGGACGAACTTACAGTCTAACTTGTCGATGGATTTCCTTCAGTGACCTCCTCTAACGTAGCTTATAATAGGTGGGCCGACAGTCTGAGTTGGAACAGGGCCTAGTTTCTACAGCAATCACTCGTATTGTGCGTGCTTTTGTTTTTTCACGCGTGGAAGCGATCAAGAGTTTTATGACGACTCGTCGGAGTTCTCAGTGACTCGAATGTAGTGGTGCCGTCACAGCGACGTAGTTTAGCTTAATTTATAAAAAAAAGTGATTAGTTACAAGAAAATAGTCGCTATTTCTACAATTGTTAGACTCGAGAATCTCATGTGCATTTTTGCCGGCAAAAACTGGTGCTCCTACCTCCAAGGTGACCACGATCGCTTCACAGCAGTCGCCGGTAAGCTCCACGTCCTCCGTCGATGTTATCCTCAGCACTTTCAGAGTGTTTGTCGGTTCCTTCTAGGCCCGCGACAAGTTATACGGAGTCAACTTGTTCCGCCGGTTACGTACCACGCCTCAAACGAATGGTGATCTGTTCTTGTTTCGGCACAATATATACGGAACGATACAAAGAAAAGGTAATCTGCTACAAGGCTCTCATCCGGCCAATTATCACGTACGGTTGTCGACTGTGGTTCAACGTGAGTCCTTCCCAGATGGAAATGTTGAGGTTGTTCGAGAGACAGTGTGTTGGGAAATGTCTCTGCTTGTATCGTACAGACCAGAGATAACCTATAAAAGAGATATCCAACTTCTACCTCCTTTTCCCCTTGCGATTCATTAAAACTTTGAGCAATTGTCTGGACACAAATTACAGTCTGGACTAGGACATAATTAATGAATGTACAACACAGCATGGCCTTTTGCATATGAATAAAAATGAATAATACATTCACGCGTTTAGGTAACTAATAATAAAAATATTATTAAAGCCTGAATCACAAATAAGAAGTTTTGCCAACCATTTTTATGCATTAGTAATAGTTGCAATATCTTGCCATTGTTCCTATCAAATTGTTTAAATTGAATTCATGAGTTTTTCAGAATTCATAAGCGCATAAGCGGACTTCATTTTTTGAGTTAATTTTTCAGGTATGGTTTATGAATAGGCTGTATATATACTTAAGACTTAATTTTAGGTCAAATAGTTCCAGTTAAATGGGCATTACAATAGATTTTTATTCACGAAAGTCCATATTACAATGTAAGAAAATTCTCTTAAAAATACGAGTCAACATTTGAACACACTCCAAACAACATAGCCATTTATGTTACATGAATCGTACATGGATTGTGGGCAATTCTCCCACAAAATTCACGAATCAGCCACCATTATCCCACTAAATTCATGAATCTGCCGCTATTTACATCAAAATTTACGAATCGGCTGCCATATTGTGGTGAATTGACGAGTGTTGTAAAAGTGTAAGTGGTACAAGAGATTACCACTGCATCTTCCTTGTGGACTGGGGGTAAAAATGGCCGAAGTATCTTATCGGATATCTCTATCATCCATTATCTCTTATACAGACGAGTCTGACGCAAGAAGTTCCATCCCAACGAGGTATTCTACAAAGAAGGAAACTTGAAGAGGATAGGTATTTTTATTATTAACACTTCTTTCAACAATCTGATCTTTGGGGCTTACTATCCCATTTAAGTTTGCGCCTAAACGGCTTTATTCCTCTCGAAGTATATAGTCATAAGCTTGGCCTCATATGCGGTCCACTACGATGTCTCGTTATCTTCCACATTGTACGCCCAACAGTGGATTTCGTTCGCAGACACGGGGATCTCCTTCGGTTCAGTACGGCGAACTGATAAAGCAAAGCATCTGCCAAAAAGAAACAAATGACAGCCTCCGCTGCTAGCTTTGCTAAATGACCCAAGTCTTCACCATGGTGGTCAACATACACAGGCTTTAGGTTTTAAGCAAAAAAAAAAAAATCAAAAATAAAACAAAAAATCCAAAAAAAGGTTTAAGAAACAAAAAAATTTAAAAAGTGCATAACGGCGTATGGAATATATACGATGAATGTTAGGCGTATACATAATATGAACTCTCAGTCACAAAAGTGAGCATGCAGCCTAAAGGTGCCTGCTACGTCAAACGGAACTCTCGGAACAAAAAAAATCATAGATACAGTTTTCTAAGGCAATTAATGTGTATATAAAGCAAAAGAATATATAAGAAGATATCTGAATAACTATAGATACTGCGAATTGCAAGCGGCAAAATTAAGCACAATTCACATCACAAAAGTAAGCGTATTCTATGTAAGTCACATAGAGAAAGCTGCCCTAATATGGATTTGTCAGGTAGCATGTAACGTGGTCAATTTAGTGTCCACTAGCCAAGAAACGGATAGTTTTGGATATTTGAACCATCCATGGTCGAATAAAATATAGAAAATTGTCAGTCGATGGCGGAGTGCGAAGCCAACTGGATCGTTTGTTCTTAATCGCATCTTGTAAATAAAATCCTTGTAAATATATTTTGTCTTATAATTGACTGTTTACATATCTAAAGACTGACCTGCGTCATAAGCGTTTACAAGCACAACTTAGAAGGACCATTTGTTGGTGATCTAGATTTCGTTACGTTTTTGGCTTCTTACCCGCCGTGGCTAGTTTTTGAGATAACCTCATTTTTTTTGTAAGTACCTAAGTTATTTCTCTAAAAAACTGCATTTAAGATTTTTTCTTTGTACTTCAATTTTTACTGAGAACGCAATAGGTGTTATGTGCAGGAATTAACACTTTGGCAACTGCATGTGTCCATACGGCAACGGTCACAGTTAAGATAGTTCTTAAGTTTTATGAAAATTTAACGCAGTTAATTTAGATAAATATGACCAAGATGCTTACCAGTTCATTTTGTCAGACAGGACAACACAATAAAGATTGTCCACAAATATCAGAAAAAAACATACTTTAAACCGAAAGGCAAAACGTAATTAAGATTTGAATAGGGTACCGTTATAGAGTCAGTAAGTAAGCTGTTAAGTTTAGCTAGTTTCAATTAATTTTGTCTAGTGTTTATGGAAAATTAATTAAAAAAAGGGATGAAACTGTCTGAATTAAAAATCCTGCCCATACGACGGAGTCTTACCATCTCTGGACCGAAGCCGCTATTGATCGAAGGCCTGGGGCCGTATGAGCCACTAGATCTGATGGAATACGTAATGCAAATGTGGCATAAGTTACTATTAACAATCGCTGCTTCTACGTGTTGTGGACATCAACAACTACAACCCCCTCAGACCCTTTTATGACGATGGAAGTTAGGTACGGGATGAAGACATGTGATGGGCCCTCTCAATACAATTTTCATCTAATATTCGCGACAGTAGAGGATGGTGCTCGAACTATACATCCAGAGGAGCAAACTTCGCCCACAGCGGTATGCCAAAAAAAAAAATACAGAATCACTCATCGATTAAAGCAATTAACGCACAAAAGCACAAATTTCGAATTAGCCATTTGCACAGAGCCGACGGAAAACCCGCTTCAATGGCAACTAGTTGTAGCAACTGCCCTCGAGGCTCCCACAAAAATAACAAGCGCTGTGTTGCTTCCACGGCTAATTACTCCTGTTGTCATTTACCTTGTGAACCCACCCAAACAGTCGGTGCGAACTGTCACCAGTTAACAGGTGCTGCCAAATCAATTAAAACACCGAGTAAATACCGACTGCGAATTCATTGCAGTCACCCCAAGAGGCAGCTTATAAAATCATTAACACTACTCCATTCCGTTTGATTTGAATTCAATTAAAATGTTCTCATGCAAAAGTACATATTTTGGAATAAATTAAAATTTCACACAACTTAGCTGAACCGCCACCACGGCCATTGAGCGACCACACAACTCCGTGGATCCTCCTCCCAGTGGATTTGGGCAACCAAAGCCGATGCATATGCTGTTCCACACAAAGCCAAACAGATGCGAACTAATCGAATTTAATTAAATGGCTCTCTGGACACGTCGCATAAGGTTTTCGGATGAACATTTTGCAAAATTCATTCGCTGCTTGTAGGTCGCCGCGGCACGACCCGCTCGGCATATAAATTATTACCACGACCGATTGCAGTCGCTTGATGATAATAGATACGTTATACGCGGTTAGGTTGCATGTGTGTGTCCGCGGGGATGGGTGGCTGGCTAATCGATGGGGCCAGAGGAGTGCTTCTGCATTGCAGTGGGACTTCTTATCCTTCGTCTGCTGTGGGGTATTGACTTCCAATCTGGCAGCGAGAGCTCATTAATTATTAATTCTTTTGCTGGGAATTGGTTCGCCGCGCCGCCCAGCGTGTGACTGGGGAGCGTATGACGGGTGCATCCTTTGAGCTTTGAAAACGGAATGGGATGTGCACGAGGAGGTGTGTATTTTAACAGCACTGGGTCTGGTTCTCATGGTGCGTCATAGCGCGCGCTCGTTTCATTCGTTAAGTACACTATAATCGGTTATTGTTGGCCTGGGAAATAATTTAAATGAGCCGTAAATAGTAATTAATTCGTGCGGTCAAGTCTGTTTGCATTCAAGTGGTTGTTAAGATGATTTGATGTGTTGATGTCACGTCGAAGCACGGCTGGCTGTGTGTGAGTGTGCCTGCCTGAAACCTGATTAATGTGAGTTCATGGCGAATGCATTACACCAGCGGTAATCAGTTCAAATCCCCTTAATTGCGAAAATGTTCATGGTGAGATTTAAAATGAGCAAGGACATTTGGTTTTTCAAAGGACACTACGTCCATTTGGCACTCGTATGCAGGGTCGTGTCGTGTAGTCGTGCATTTTAACTTTTTTTCTTGGCTCTTAGAATGGATTTGCTTTTTTTAGATCCTCTCAGGTGAATTATTAAAAGCTGTCTCCGCTGGAAGCCGTGATCCTTTGTCGTTTGGCTGCGTCATGCGAAGCCTTGCTATCGACGGTCATTCGGTATGCAGTCGGGAGCTTATCCCATTAGACGATAAATCGACAAAATGTCAAACTGACACTTCCTGGCTTTCCGAAGTGAATGTCAATTTGTTGCCGTTTCTTCTTTCTCTGTGTCTGTGCATTTGACTCGTTGCGTCTACCAATTGACTGCCTGCTAATTAATCGCACCGCCCACTTGTGCAAATCAAAGACACAGCGTTTCCTTACTCCGTCTTGTCAAATATTTCGCAATTAAATGTCTCGTTGCAGTCGTAACTACGCAAATATCATATCCCACACGAGAGCCAGTCCGTTTAAGGTGTCCAGTTTCATTGTCGCCGCTCGCCGTCTGTTGCTTCACATTCCGTCTTTCGTAAGTGAGACATGTGTAACGCTGATCAGATGTCCTCGGGTGAGATCATTTGCTTGTGTCAAAGTTTAGTGCTGCCAATTGTGGAACAGCGCTTCCTGCAAGTATTCGCTGAGATAGGAAATCAAACTCACACATCGATTGTCGATGGCGACACGATCGCCCACTAAGCCCGCTGTATTTGGACACTGGCTGCCGCGTCGCACCGCACCGTCGAAAGATTTCGCAACAACGGATTGGTGTCATTTTAATCTCGTTCCAGTGCGCGCTGCATTAAATACCAAACAATCACTAAACATGCCGTGCGCGCACTTACAACAGAAACCTACGCAAATCTCTCAGTCTCTCTCTCTGCGAGATGAATCAGACTTCGCTGGGTTTCATAATGCGGCAAGCATATGTGTGCCGTTGCAGGCTACATGCACAGTGAGCCTTTATGAACCTGCAGTTGGGAGAGTGGCACGGCTCCTAGGAATTTTGTGCAAATCAGGTTTTTATACTCATTGCACAGGAATGTCCGGGCTTCTGTCGGTGATGGCCGGTGTCAGTGGCCTGAAAGTGTACATATCGATTTTCAAGCAACCTCTGTGTGCTCTGTGGAGGAGGCGAGAGCTGCAAAGTCGTAAGCATTTCCATTTGATCTTCATTTGAGGACGATTGCGGGTGGAACTGCCGCCGCCAGTTGAAAGTTGTAGGAAAGCTTGTCCGGAATTCGGAAATATTTTACTTTTCATTTTCAGCACCTGATCAGTGAAAGTGTGGACGTGGGCTGGCTTGAATTTCCTGTGTCAAGTGGGACTATGTGCAGTAAATGCAATTGGAGATGGACACATCTTGAAATGGAAACTCTTACTCTGAAATGAGGTAAAGGGTAGGTCACATTGTGTTTTTTTATAATTATGAGATATTTTGACATTGACAGCTGTTTCCCGCTCGAAATCTTGACAGATAGTCAGTCACATTCTTCCGCGGAACGAAATGAGTCGCTTTATGATTGAGCAAGGTTGGGCAATTTTGAAAACTTATTTCCAAAGTCAGAGCTGTGTAGCCCAAAAAAGGTTTGTGCAAAAAGTTCGTGAGACTCGTATGATAGTGGAAACCTACTACGTGAACTGTGATCCTTTAGTAGATTCGTGTCGGCCATTACGACAGTTCATCTGAGCGTACTAGACACAACATGCGAACAAATTCGAAGTGTTTGGCTCTCTCTCACGGTCCTCGTCGTGGCACAGATGAGAATGTGGCTAAGAGCATCATTGGACCATTTTTCTTCGAAAATGAGGGTGGGAAAAACTTCTCGGCCAACTGGTGGCGTTACAGAGCCATGTTAACCGACTTTTTTATTTACTGAAATTTAATACAAGGATTTGGACATCCTTCGGTTGAATCAGCACGCCACATAACGCATGCCATCGATTTTTTGCACATCAAGTTCCTTAATTCTGTTATCAGCCGTCTTGGCGAATTCAAGTGGCCGCCTCGGAGCTGCGATTTGACCCTTTGGACGTTTTTTTTTGTGGACCGATGCCAACAAAGCAGAAACTATTCAAACACTTAAAGTCAATACCATCCAAGCAGACCGTGAGCTACAGTACAGTACAAACCATAAACAAAGTCTTGCCAAATTGGAGTAACAGAACGCGCCTACGAAGCCAGCCGAGGTAGTCACTTAAACGACGTAGTATTTCCTAAATCGTGGGAATGTCTGTTCTTACAAATAAAACCATAATACATGAAGAAAAACTTAATTTTGTTCCTTTAATTGTATTTTTAAAAAGAAACTTATATTTGGCCCGCCCTGTATTTCGGCGGTATTTTGAGATGAGCTTGTCTTGAATGACCACAAGTAGGCGTCTTCACATTACGGAGCTGTCGGAACCTTGAAACGAATCGATAAAAACAACAATGACTGCGCGTGAATGGGGTTAATGTTGACCAAAAATATGTCGAACTTGATGAGACATTTGCGCGATGAGTTCACAATTGTTGCAGCGACTTTTGATTGCTGCCAAACATTGTGGGATATAGATGGATATCTGGCACAAGATGCCTCATTACCAAACAACTCTGGCCAAACGATTGCTTAGCTTGATCAGATTAAGCAGGCCCAATCTCAGATCTCTGACACATCACAGACAAACGTAAGCATTAAGCACTAACTGAGCCAACATTGCCAAAACAAAACTAATAATCTCGTTACCGAAAGATAACTGCAGTATTCTTGTAGGGATGATTACAGGCCACTGCCTGGTGAGCCACCATGCGCTTAGATTAGATTTGATTCCTACTGATAGATGTAGCGACTGCAAAAAATCGGCCGTGGTCGGAACGCTGGAGCATCTTTTTTGTTTCTCCCCGTTCTTAGCCAAAAATAAATTCAATATTCGAAATCAACTAAACTTTAAATCCCTAAATGATGTGGCCATCGTGAAATCACAACATCTTATACATTTCGCAAAAATATTCTAAACCGCTGGAACATTCGGAACAGCGGGCTACAACTAGGTTCACTCTGTTTAGTGATAGCACTTTGGACTAACAAGTCTATGTGAGACTGAGTAGGTAGCCCCTAACCTAACCTAAGCACGGGTGCGACGTGCGAGGGCAGGAAAATGTTATGAAACCTAATATTTGAGCGTCAAAAGAAAACCGAATGTAAAATAAACTCGAAAAGTTAAATTAAATTGTATCTTGATGTTTGCGAGGAGGACAACAAATGCGCTTTATAAATTGTTGCTGTGTAAAAAGTAAAAATAGCTCGTGGATGAGAAGGAGGTTTTGATTTGAGTATCAGGCCACGAAACTGTTATACTTTTGATTTTCGGAGGTATCCGGCGACGGCATATGCGGCTATCCGGCCGAGCTGCAGGTCGAATATTCCATATCCGGTATCCAGCCAAATCACTATTGGGTACAACTTTAATTCTCTCATCATCATCTTCATCTTCTGAATTACATGGTCCACTAAATGGACTGCAGGGGAGAAGCATGCTCGGAAGAAGCACGCGTGATAGATCTTCAATGCATGCCGTGGACCTCGTGCTGATGGGGGCATTCGTGCCACGTGACCAAACTGTCGCCGCATAGCCCTTTCGGCCAATACACAAAGTTATCTTCTCCCATTTCTCATGACGGCACGATCCAAATAAATTGAAATCAAAATTCGATCAGAATCAAAATCACAAATGCGTTTTACTTACATTTTCTTTCGGATCCACTAGATGGATGGCCCATCTCTCGAGTCCTGTATTTACAGTCAAATGTCTAGCATACATCATCACGCAATAAAAGTGTCACATATTCACTCCATAATATAGCCCTCAACTGTCAGACATAAAAAATGTTGACCAGGTCATGAATTAGTGACGTCCAGTCCAGTGACGTCCGTCTTCCCGGAGAGCTCCTTTTCTTTAGGAAGCTCGCTGTGTTATCTGCATCTTAATTGCGTCAATAAACCCTTAAGTATAATACTAAAACACACACCCGAACTGGAACACTTGTGTATCATAATTTGACAAGTGCCATCAAAACAATTTGCGTGATGGGGGTAATAGCCACGTTCCGTGCTTGAAGCCCGCGTATCTCCTGAATAAAATCAAGACATTTCCTAGCGCCTCGTTGTCGTTCATCTTTCGGGAAGGCATAACTTTGGCAGTTCGTTTTGACAGGTTCTGATATTAATTTAGTTAATTCCCTTCTTGGCCGCCATTCAAGATGTAAATGTTCCCGTCGACTTGGCACACCGCCCTAAGGTCGTTTCACTTCAGTTCACTTGCTGCCGCCGTTTTCTGTTGACCTTCCACAACAAGCAGTCGTCCATCAAAAGTGTCCCCAACCGAAGTTGTCCCTTTCAATCTGTCCACATCAATCAACAGCAACCGAAGTGAGCTCTCATTTGAAAGTGCCCACCATCAAAATCAAAGTCAGGCTACCCCGTCACAAGAACTTCCGTGCGAAGCTGTCAATTCGAGAGCGAATTCAAACTTTCCCCTCGGCCCAAACAATTGAATGGTTTCGTTAATTGAAAATTCATCTGGGCAGGACTCCGGAGCGTATCTCATTACAGCTCATGTGCGTTGCTCGAGGAAGGGGTGCAACCGAAAAGCGCTTCGTTCAGAACCTATTGTGAATGGAATATGAATTCGCATTCATAACCCTCAGTCTCCGACTGTCAGAATCTGTCACGACTGCGGTGGGTTTTGGAAAAAGCATTTCGGCAGTAAGTGGGTTTTAGAAACTTCGCCATCATCACCTTTGTGTTTGTGCTTCGCCTTTGTTCTCGACGTCGGTGATTCTTTCTTTGATTGCGAGCTGTACCACATGTTGTGCTCCTTTTGTGGCGCAGGCAGCATACGTTTGCAGAAGGGTGCTGGCTCATTTTCCTTATTGAAATGGAAGCCTTTGATTTCACGTCATAATGTACTCCACTTGGTTGTTTTGCGGAAGGGGAACAATCGCAGGGAGGCAACCATAAGCAGTCTTGATCACATCGGGAATGCAGAAACAATGAGCACTTAATACGATTATTTTTTCTTTTCTCTGCTTCAAGGGACGAGGAGAGTGGTGACACACATATCTGGAGGGTTAGTGGGTCGGGGTATATTTCTTAAAGTTTTGAGGGGGGTCCTGAGCAGACGTCGACTTGCTTCCCGCCACCGTGTCACCTTGGACTATCAGCTGGATAAATTCAATGACAGCTTGTGTAGCACATATTGGCGAACAGGACGCTTAAAATCTTGTCGAATATGAGATCATCGTTAGAGTTGAACGTGCCTAGGAGAGAAATGCAATTCTGGGAGAGTGTACACGCTCAGAACTTGTGGCGGCTGTTCCCTTGCACTCACTTCGAGTGTCTCCGGAAGAGTGTGGTCGACATAATTTCCTGTATCCACTTCAAATTGAGGAAATCAGATTGTTGCAATCTGGTGATAGTGACTCAGATGGCACTTCAGCCATCAAATCGTTTCTTGAAAGCACATTTGATTGCTTCCGGAAGGGTTGGTGGGGACCAGACCGAAGAAGCATTAAATTTTAGAAATCTCAAAATTATTTCGAAGAGAAGTGTAGGAAAAATAATAACATAGATGGCGCTACATTCTGAGGTGGGCCTGGACATAGTTTGTATAGCAGCTACAGTGCCTGAGGTGGGCCTGGACACAGTTTGTACAGCAACCACTCGTGTTGTAGGTGCTAAGGCGAATAAGGGCGAATAAATGGGCCGGATGGGAACGACTAAGCTCGAGCGGCTTCTTTGAGACAAAATCTTTGAGAATTGTAGAGTTTGAAGAGAAGTGTAGAAGAATAATAACAATATAGGTGGCGCTAAAGTCCGAGGTGGGCCTGGACATATTTTGTACAGCAACCACTCGTGTTGTGCGTGCTAAGGAGTCATTTGAAGATTTGTATTTACAAGTTGGTCCCATCGAGAATTGAACCTCGACGACAAGAGTTGAAGTCAAAGTACCAGAAAATAAATTAACAAGGAGACATACAGCTTATACCTCCATTGCCTCTTGATTTTGAAGGTGTGGATACAAAAATGGGTTTTATCCAAAAATTGATTTTTACAATATTTCGTTCCGTGTCTGTCTTCAAATCAAACAAACGAATCGTTCAAATCAAACAAACGAATCGTTCAAATCTAACGAACGAATCGTTCAGATCTAACAAACGAATCGTTCAAATCTAACGAACGAATCGTTCAAGTCCAACGAACGAATCGTTCAAGTCCAACGAACGAATCGTTCAAATCCAACGAACGATCCGTTTAAATCTAACGAATGAATCGTTCAAATATTGTTTCAAAAAATGTTCGCTCATTTCAGTCATGGCTCGTTCAAAGTTTTTGTTTTTATTTCTTTGGTTGGTGTGAATCTTCAATAAGACACTATGATACCCGTGTATTCATAGTAGTGTCAGATTTTGACTGACTAAACACACCCTTCCCATTGTTTTAGTTGTTTACTACAATTAGGTTTCCCTATCCAGTAGTTTTAATTTCATTATTTTTATGCGTGAGGCAGGTCGATTTTCGATGGGATCACCTGCTGGAACCGTTTATAGCAGTCTGTACTCATTGCGCTAAATCGGACGGTTTAAGTCGTTGGAGACGGCGCAAGAGGTTTCTCATGTCCAGTGTTTGAAGTATGGCATGGTTGCAATGACCATGAAGTCGAATTCTTAACTTTCTCGCGAAGTTTTTTATTTCTTCGTCCACGGTTGCGATCCCTAGATCTCTTTGTATATCATTATTTCGTAGATACCAGGGAGCATTCACGACAGCTCTTATAACTTTGTTTTGGAATGACTGTATGAAGTCTCTGTTACTTGCTTTAGTGCAACCCCAAAGTTGTATACCGTAAGTCCACATAGGCTTTAGGACTTGCAGTTTGTTATACGCGCTTAACTTGGAATGTCTTCCTAGCAGCCAGTACATTTCTCTATATCGATTCTCAAGTTTACTTTACGTGCGTCTTCTACTTAAGCTTAGCATCCAGCGTCATCCCGAGATATTTGGCTTCATTTGCGTACGGTATTTGTACCGAGTTGATGAAGACGGGTATATTGTCTACGTTTTTGTAGGTAAAAGGTAAAATTAGGTTTTGTAGGCATAATCATTCAAAGCCAGAGAGCGATATGTTTTATTAGTTCAATACCGACAGCAACCAAAGATGGTTCCGACCAATTGATCGTTGTTTGAACGACGGATACAGACAGAGCCCTTATTGAACAAACCAATAGAGAGAGAATGGATTTGCGAAACAATGACTACTAGTATACATTGAAAAGAAAGGACGACGAAAGGAAAAAAGACTAATGTTCGAACGAAACGAACGGAACAAAAACTTTGAATGGTTTCGGTCGTTCATATCGTTCCAAATGAAATGACAGAGACGAACGAATCTTCAAAAGTTTTGACTGTGTTTTCGACTGGTTTGAGGTTGTGAGATTGCAATTACCAATACGTAAGTAAACAGGTCAAAACGAAGGAATCAATCACGATTGACACAACTTTACTATTGTGAACAGCTGCCATCCTTGTCCAACTGGGGAAGGTAGATTTATGGATTTTGTAGAAGTGTGTGTTGAAATTCAAGAGAATTTTCCTACTCTCTCATTTTTTGTGGTCATGTACAAGGGGTAATTCTGACCGAAGTTGGAAATCTCCTTGCTCATTTATTTCTGCCCATTATGCTACGCTGTAGTTTCTAGCTGTTGCCATTGAGTCTTAATTTTAAATCAATGTATGGTAAGTGCGGCAAATATGGCCCACGTCGTAAATATGGTCCAGCCACATATTTCCTAAAAGCGGAAACGCACAGAGTTAACTTTAATTTCACAACAAACTTATTAGAATCGGTTCTGCGCGAGGCTATCGTCGTTTGCCTGGTGCGAGAAATGTGCAACATACGAGTGTAATTGTGCTTCTTCTGTTTTCATTGTAATTTCTTGGTATGTTTAAAGAAGTGTTTCCACAGTGGGTGTTCGCTGATTTCATGATATCTTTTTAAGGTTAAATCGCCTATAAGATCCTCTCTGCCGTTTTGTGTGAGTGCCTGAAACCATTCGTCAACAACCTGATAGGTAATTATCAGTGCGGTTTCTGGCCCGAGGAAGTCCACCATCGACCAAATCTTCACATTACGGCAGATCCAGGAAAAAACCCAAGAGATGCAGATCGGCACCCACCACCTTTTTGTCGATTTCAAGGCCGCATATGACAGCGTGCATAGGGACGAGCTATACAACGCCATGTCTAGTTTTGACATTCCTGCCAAACTCGTCAGGTTGTGCATGATGACGATGGAGAGTGCTCGCTGCTCCATCAAGGTCGGTAATGAACTCACCGAGACCTTGAATGTCAAAAAAGGTTTTAGACAAGGCGACGCGCTGTCATGTGGTTTCTTTAACATCACCCTGGAAAAGATCGTGCAAGACTCACACGCCAACACTAGAGGCACGATCTTCTAGAACTCCATACAATTGCTAGCATACGGGGATGACATTGACGTGATTGGCAGAATACATCGAGTCGTCAATGAAGAGTTTGCTGGTATTGAAGCTGAGACGGCCAAAATGGGTTTAGCGGTGAACGAGGGCAAAATGAGATATAGGCTGTCATCGAGAATGGACGCACCAGTACCGAGATTAAACACAGAGTAACTCTTGCCAATCGCTGTTTCTTTGGGCTCAAGAGGCAATTGAGTAGTAGAGTCCTCTCTCGAAGGACCAGGCTAACTTTATACAAGACCTTGATCATCCGAGTCCTGCTGTACGCGGCGGCGGCATGGATAATATCAAAAGCAGATGAAGAAGCACTTGGTCTTTTCGAGAGAAAAGTTCTGCGTTCAATCTTTTTTCCTGTCTGCGTTGATGGTTATTGGAGAAGAAGATTCAACCACGAACTGTATGGGCTGTACAGCGGCATGAGCCTAGTCAGGCGTCTACGGATTCAACGTCTAAGATGGCTGAGCCATGTAGAGCGCATGGACAACACTGCTCCAGCCCGAAGAGTCTTCGACTCCGAACCAGTGGGACAACGCAATAGAGGACGCCCACGGAACCGATTGCGCACCCAGGTGGAGGAGTACCTCAATCGACTTGGTGTGTGCAGTTGGAGACAGCTGGCTAAAGATCGTGCCGGCTGGAGAGGCTTACTGGTTGAGGCCCAGGTCCACTCCGGACTGTAGTGCCACCAGAAGAAGAAGAGAAGTAGTCAATGCGTTCTTATTTTTAGTCATATCGAAGTTAAAAACAAGTTTATGCAGCGCGATTAAATTGAACATTAGCAAAAAATGTGTGTGTGTAATATGACCCACCCCATGGGTCTGCCATATCGCATAGTAGACAATAGCTGTGTTTTTTTTGCAAGCGTATATACGCTTAAATTTCAATTTTCATGTAACACTAACAACGAATCCTATATCCGCTTAAGTTACTCATCATATCTATCGCCGCTTAAGAAACAAGCGCGGATACAAACAATGCTTCCAAACATTATTTTCTGTGTGTTCATTCGTGAATTTATTCATTTATTGTTTAGGTTGCTGTATGTGGCTTACATTTGCAGGTGTGGTTGATGTATTAGATCATTTTTAATTGTTTTGGCATCCATAAGTATGCAATTTTTGGTAAACGCAGAGTGTCTCTGCTATACATTCCGTTTAGGTTTCGTAATCGATTCTTTTCATTTGACGAACATTGTTTTTATTTTATAATTGTTAAGTGTTTTTGCTTTTAAAGTGATGGTCACGCTACACAGTCATACGAGTCAACGAAGATTGTGACCATCAAAGATCAACCATCACCTTCCACGACTACACCGCTGACTGCTTAGCAACTGTCATAAATGTCGTCGGTGCTGCCAAGATTTTATGATGGATCATTATCCGCCGATGATCGTTTTTTTGTGCACTTCAAAATTAAAAAAAAACACAGCTTATCTCTATTATTTCGCCATTATAGTACTATTTTTCTTTGCGAGAGCATCTACTACCCCCATTTTTGAATATTAGCACCTTAGATTTATTTTAAGTTCACAATTTTTACATTCTGCAGTACTCCTGCAAACGGTTCATCATTAACTGTAAGGATTCCGGTGAGCTTGCCAACAGCACAATGTCGTCTGCAAAAAGAAGAACTTTAAAATTAAATCCCCGCAAATTCAATTTACTATATCGTCAAAATTGGCATCCCTGCCTTACTCCCGTCTCCGTCTTAAACCACTCCGATAAAGATTCTCCATTCCATACGGCCGCTATAGTATCTCCAGGAATTTTTCCGAATTTCGAAGAGATCCCCATTTGATATATCTTGTAAAATAATGCGTTCGTGCAGATAGTGGATCTAGTTTTGGCGTGTGAGTCTCTCACGAACTTCTCTAGGATGCTGCTGTCAAATGACAGCGGGTCGCCATGTCTAAGTCCTCTTTCCACATTGAAGGTCTTGATGAGTCTGGTTCCGACGACCGTCATCCCGCACAATCAGTTTGGCAGGATGGTCAAAACATGAGATGGCCTTGTATAGCTCGTCGCTAAGAACGCTGTCATATGCGGCCATTAAATCGACAAATCAGTGGTGGGTGTAGATCTGAACTTGTTGGGTCTTTTCCAAGATCTGTCGTAGTGTGAAGATCCTCGGCCTGAAACCGCTCTAATATAGTTATTCACGAAATGTTTCCGGCGGTGTTCAGGAGTCTTATCTCTCTGTCATCGGCGCAGTTGAAGGGGTCTCCTTTTCTGTGCATCATTGGCCCCCCTTTTATTTGCTATTCACCTTCTTTGTGTGTGGCAAAGACTTCTCCTCGGTTGTCACGATATCAGACTAGCTAGTTGAGTTCCGTCTCTTCTTGTGTTCACCACCCTAAGCGCAGGCATCCAGCATGATGTACTGTCCCACGTGCTCCGAGCACCCCTTGCAAAACCGCGTCGCACGTCAATCCACCCAATTCAATTGACGGCATTTGCTGACAAAAAAAAAAATTCAACCTCCAAATTTTAATTGACGCGATTCACAGATTTCCTCGGACCCATCGGTCTGCGTCAACCAAAACACACTACTGTTCCATTTAAACTGACGCTCGGTTCAATTTGCCGCTGGATCTTGTCTTGGTTAACTGGCACAACACTCCAGCGCGTATATACACTCAAACCGAAATCATTCCCAATCATGAATCAATTATCAAAGCTGTTAAACTTTTTAACCTCTGGAGGCAGTAAGTCCGTTCGCCGTTCAGTTGAATGGAGTGCTCTCACGCAACCGCATACGAAAGTACTTTAGATTTGAATTTAAAAAAGAAATGACACGCGGATAATTTATTCAAAAATGCCCGACTTAGTCAGGGAGGCAATGCATTCTCTTGGATCGGCGGAGGTTAGGAAATTGGTTCTGATTGAATCCAGACTTTCATGCGCGCTTCTTCTAAGAGCTTTGAACCGTTTCGAAGTCCCGCGGGGATCAGTGCGCGTACGTCTGAGTTGAAAACAAACAAAAATAAAGCGACATCGGATAACTAATGGCAGGCACTCAGAAGCATTGTCTTCTTTTCAATTCAAAGCAGACAAGCAAGGAGAATGGGTGAAGGAGGCCAACCGCTCCAAATCTGACAGAACGTGGGAGAGAAGAGTGGAACTACCAGCAATTGTAGGCGCACCAGGTACACTTCTCCCTCGGCTGAAGTGTTTATTTTCGATCGCAGCCAAAGAAGGCGATCCGACTTTTACCGCCCAGTCAGTCGTCACTCATCAAAATCGTACGCTCATCAATCAGAGTCAGATGATCGGGAGCCGATATAAATCAGAATGAATTCGTCTACACTCGGCTTCCTGGGCCACCTTGCCGGGTAATCGGATTGTAAAATTCAATTGGCGGACCGTTTATCCGCACACCGCTTGAATTCCCATCGAAATTGGTAAGCTACTAAGCCCTTTGTTGTTTAACACATTATCTCCATTCTGCCCGGCATTACGCTCGTTACTGTCAGCCTGAAAGCCGTCCTCACACTTTCCTCGCATGTCTTCTCCCGTCCGCTCAGCTTTGTATGCGTGTGGGGGGGAATAAATTTCCGGACGCGGGCAGCTGTCAATCATAACACTCAACACACAACGATTTATTTACTCCCGTCAAATTACTTTGTTGGCGCGTTCCTCTGGCGACGGAGTCAGGCCGCGCCATACGTCCGCTTTTGGAGATCTTTTCTCATGTAGGGACCAAAACCTGAAATTAGACTCTTAAATTGACCGTGTCTATGGGTACATAGCGGTGCACTGACGTCAATCCATTGTCCAGATCACCGCGTTGAATGGGAATTCTGTTGTCTCTCCATCGCAAGGGGATTGTAATAACATTAGCATCGTCGTTAATAATCGTAAAAAAAAAATTGAATAACTTCAACAGAGGCGGCTGTGTGCTGATCACACGTCAATTGTTTTTTAATTCGACGCGTCCGAGTGGGCTTCGATGGCAATCGTGCTCAGGGCAGTGGAGTGAAGCGCTGGCGATCGTTGAGTGACTGCTTGGATTTACTTTCTTTTTGACATTTTTTTCGTGAACTTCTTTGAGGCGAATATGAAAATGTTTCCATACTGTTTGCTCCTAAGAATATACGCCGAAAATTGACGGTGATCTTGATGATGCACTTGTCACATACTTGTTGGCTGGCTGTGAAAATTCACACGGTGGAAGACTTTTTGCAGACGATTTTTGGGTGTTTCAGGCAGAGCTCTGAGAGTGGCATGCTCGTAAATTTTGCATTGAGGAGTGAGCAGTGGGAATTGGTATAAGACCGTGAGAAGATTTCCCTTGACCACATCGTTCACAAGATGTTATTGCTTCCCAATTTGTCGAAAGCTAACAGACCGGAAGCAGAACATTCGAACCGAATTACGAAGCCGGTAACAGTCTGGAGCACCACATTACGTTGTGTTGGAAAACGCGCTATGTTAGGTAATGATTGTATCGAGTGAAGTGGTGCATAAAGCGAGTGCAGACAAATGCCCACAAAATGTATTTAATCCGAAGTTGACTTGGGCTTAGCTTGAACTGCAGCCACTCGTGTTGTGCATGCTTTTTCCTCCTCCATGAGAGGAGGGGACCTACAGTTGATGTGGACTTCGGGCGGCTAAGCTTTATCTAGAGAGCAATACTCTTTGAAAAATGTCAGTGATTCGAAGAGGTTGAGCCGTGACAATTATTATTTTCATAATGAGGTCGAACCTAGACACCGTAGGTTCAAGTGCGTAGGACTTGACACACAGACCGATAATGCCACACCCACCATGCATAGTGCATAACAATATTCCACAAAATCCAATAAACACAGGGTGTTTCTTTAAGAAGTTTGGGCTTTAAATTGGCAACACAGTTAATATTGATTGTCGATTTTACAGTTGAGAGTTGCTTCGGGATTAGTACGTTTTGCCATTTTATGATGATCTAGCTTAAAACCCGCCAGCTTTGCTTGGCTTTAAAATAAATTCAGCAACAACAGCGCCATCTATCGGAGCCACAACTGATTTTGGTATTGCTTATTACTTTTGTACCGTAACTACCCAATTTAAAATAATCAACCAATTTCGGTGAAAACTACGGGCGGTTGATGGGGTCATATGCATTTTGCCATTTAGTTGTATATTTAAGACGATTAACTCCTGTAGAACAAAGCGTGGAAATTGTGTAAGCAAGCTACGTTATCTCTGACTGGGAATGCAGTAGTTGACAGCATAGTTGACCAGGGAACTGATTGGATCAAGTTTCCAATTACCAGAAGTGAAATAAAGGAACAGAAGAGTTATGGCATACGAAGTTCAAGTTTCCGACAGTTTTACCCACCGCTTGGTGTAATCAATTGGGTCCTCGTAGGGATACTGAAACCAAAGCTCTTTGGAGATGAAAAAGTTAATCGAAATGGTTAACCTTCTCTGAATGTTCAATACACTTGTGATGCCAAATAGTTGTTGACGAAAAGTGTTGAGGATAGTTGGCCTGGATCCGTACATGACATATATGGAATATGGAATAATTCACAATGGAATACATCACCAAGCTATCAAAAGAATGTTGTGCTCATTGGATATCGGATAGAACCATGCCTAAGAACTCTATATGAAAAGCTTGAGCTGACACAACAGAAAAAAATTAAACGATATTCTACCATCTAGGATGCGATTCAGCATTCTGACGAGTCTACCTTTTAGTTGTGCTTAAAGAATATCCTCGCAAGTATAAGCTAATCATTATGAATACGGAAAGAAGTAAGTCCTTATACCCTTACTTACTTAGACGACTGGATGGCGCAGTTGGTAGAGGGCCTGCCTCTGGTTAGCGGGGTCCACGGTTCAAATCCAAATGAAAGCAAAGTTAATACGCCTTTAACCGGTTTTCAAATCTGATCCAGTCACCATTTACCATTTTGATCAAATTAACGGCACTGTCACTGGAGTAGTCAATCAGTGGTAGTAGTCTGAATGTGGATAGCACAATGGGCCAATATGGTCTAATTGTGCTGGTGAATTCACTAGCAGCTCAACTACCTAACCTAACCTAACCCTAACTTTAAAGCACTGCCTTATACTTCTACCTTATACTTAGGAAGATATCCTTTGATCAAGTGTTTTACTTCATATTGAATGTGTGTTTACCCAGCATTTATAAACAAATTAATATTACAAGAGTTATACGTGTTTAACATTGGTCGTTCTTCTTTGGCCGACCCTGTATTTAGGTCAAAGCAAACTAGTGCGTCGCCGTGGCGTAGTGGGTTAACGCGTCGACTCCTACGCAGACGACGACGGCCCCACCTCTTTCGAGTCACTGACAATGTTCAAAGAGTATTCCTGTCTAGAAAAAGCTTCCTCAACTTAGCCGTTCGGAGTCGGCATTAAATTGTAGGTCCCTTCCGCTCGTGAAAGAACAATAGCACGCACAACACGAGTGGTTGCTGAGAAGCTAGTCCCAGGTCCGACTCGGACTGTCGCGCCACCCATATTATTATTATTATTAATCTAGTGGAACGGGGAAGCAAATGGGTTTCGCTATTAGGAGGCAGGGTCTTGAAAATCGTTCATCACTTCTTTTGTTGTTGAAAATTAAATACTAACCATGCATTTTGTTTCTCTTCAAGACAAATTAATTTAAAACCATTTCTTTTGTTTTCAGGTAAGACCATCAAAATTCAAAGTTATTCAAATTCTTTCATGAAAGCAGAACTCGTTGACAGGTTTGTATATATATTCGCAAGGTTTGCTTCTGAGAGATTGTCCAGCATTGCGACGTCCGTGCTATGACCTTGGAAGACTTGGTAAACATAGTTTTGCTTTGGCGGATCCGTATGGCCAACTTACTACCAACGCAGCACTTAGAGGGTATTGGACGATTGGTGATGGATTCTTGTCCGAAAGAAACACAATGTGGATTTTGTCACATGCACTAACAGTCAGGCTGCAGACTAACCCCTCGATTTAGCCAGATCTTGGGCACAAAGTCATCGACCATCTTTCAATGGGATTGCCATCTGTGTGCTGGGTATAGTGACGTTTTGGAAAACTGTTGAATCAAAGCATGTCACTAGAGGAAAACTCTAGATGCCGATGGAGAGAAATGAGTCGTATCAAAAATCACAAATTCCACCAACCGCGAGTAAGACGAAAGCCAAAAGCATTCAGCCTTGATTTTAAATCCTCACCCTATCTGACCAGAATGATAAGATGCGTCAGAAGGTTGAAATGCCTGGTTACAGGCACTGTGTCGTGTGGTCTCAGAATACTCCACATACGCCGTGTGGTCTCAGAGTATTCCACATACACCCTGTGGTCTCAGAATACTCCACATACACCGTGTGGTCTAAGAATATTCCACAAACGCCGTGTAGTCTCAGAATATTCCACATACGCCGTGTGGTCTCAGAATACTCCACATACACCGTGTGGTCTAAGAATATTCCACAAACGCCGTGTAGTCTCAGAATATTCCACATACGCCGTGTGGTCTCAGAATATTCCACATACGCCATGTGGGCTCAGCGTATTCCACAAACGCCGTGTGGTCTCAGAGTATTCCACATACGCCGTGTGGTCTCAAAATATTCCACATACGCCGTGTGGTCTCAGAATACTCCACATACACCGTGTGGTCTAAGAATATTCCACAAACGCCGTGTAGTCTCAGAATATTCCACATACGCCGTGTGGTCTCAGAATATTCCACATACGCCATGTGGGCTCAGCGTATTCCACAAACGCCGTGTGGTCTCAGAGTATTCCACATACGCCGTGTGGTCTAAGAATATTCCACAAACGCCGTGTGGTCTCAGAATATTCCACATACGTCATGTGGGCTCAGAGTATTCCACACACGCCGTGTGGGCTCAGAATATTCCACATACGCCGTGTGGTCTCAGAATACTCCACATACACCGTGTGGTCTAAGAATATTCCACAAACGCCGTGTAGTCTCAGAATATTCCACATACGCCGTGTGGTCTCAGAATATTCCACATACGCCATGTGGGCTCAGCGTATTCCACAAACGCCGTGTGGTCTCAGAGTATTCCACATACGCCGTGTGGTCTAAGAATATTCCACAAACGCCGTGTGGTCTCAGAATACTCCACATACACCGTGTGGTCTAAGAATATTCCACAAACGCCGTGTAGTCTCAGAATATTCCACATACACCGTGTGGTCTAAGAATATTCCACAAACGCCGTGTGGTCTCAGAATATTCCACATACGTCATGTGGGCTCAGAGTATTCCACACACGCCGTGTGGGCTCAGAATATTCCACATACGCCGTGTGGTCTCAGAATACTCCACATACACCGTGTGGTCTAAGAATATTCCACAAACGCCGTGTAGTCTCAGAATATTCCACATACGCCGTGTGGTCTCAGAATATTCCACATACGCCATGTGGGCTCAGCGTATTCCACAAACGCCGTGTGGTCTCAGAGTATTCCACATACGCCGTGTGGTCTCAAAATATTCCACATACGCCGTGTGGTCTCAGAAGACAAACCTTTAAACTGGTCGTCTTCTGCAGTAGTTAGAGAGATGGAAAATGAAGTGAAACATTTCTTCACGGGTTGACCTCGATTCGCCTTGAGACCACTTTAACTAATCAACTATCCGTGATAGTGAGCATATAACTGATATACAGGCATGTCTAGTTTATCTGCTAATATCTGTCTGTTTGTCTGTTTGTGTCTTACCTCCAACCTCAGAACTGGGGAAGTCGCTGATCATCCCAGTTTTGGTGTACGGCTCAGAGAGGTGGACAATTTGATTTGCCAATCAGATAAATGTTAATCCCCAGTAATGAACCCTAAGTGACCAATGTGTGGTCTATGTTAGCTGAGGAGGTAGCGGATCATCCTAAACCAAACATTGGCCACCCATATTCTTAAATTTCTGGATGACTCCCTCTTCGGCAGGAGATAGCGCTAGATGTGCAGAATTTCTTGCGCTTAATTATCTCTGCGTAAGGGCAATGGCGTAGTGCCCGGTTATAACGCCGATGAGAGTTCTGAGGTTCGGTCTGCACATTCTGATCAGACTGAGGGAGCCCTTTGGATGAAGAGTGGGCCATAGTCCATCTGTCATCTTCCAGTAGACCATGTACGATTTGTGTAAGCATTTCAAGCTTCACTTCACATTTTGTGGAAGCGATAGGCGAAAGAGTGGAAGAGTTCTGTGCTCTTTCTAAAGAGTTCGTCCGCTTCAGAATGCCATAGAATGTCCCGAAAACAACATAAGTTGGATCTTAAAATATTTGGCCATTTCCTTGACGCGACAATTCAGGAAAGTTTTTCAGTTGAATGTGACCGAACCCATGGATTTGATCGCTCCCTGGCTGTCTGAACAGATGACGAGATCAGCACTTCGTATGACATGCTTTTAGCCAGAACAGCCTGCCAATAGAGCCTTAAAACCTCCTAAGCTTAAGTCGTAGCTTAAGTACGACCTTGTTTTGGAGGGAATCTTTGGTAATATATGCTATGCAATTGAATTCCAGAGGATGTTCTGCTCAACTGGAGCTATTACAAAGCCAAAATCTTCTTTGAACAAATGTGCGAACTAAGGAAATAATTTTGGCATCGAGTGCGATAAGAGAAAACCGTTCGCTAAGTTGGAAATTTCTGAGATATCCCCAAGTAATCAAAGCGTGCACTGGTGAGTTCGCGATAAAAACCATGATAAAGATAAACTTGAATGCAATTTAATTGTTTCATTCGAAAGAAGAAAAAACAAACTAAACCGCTCATGATTCACCACACCAACAACGAGTAATACTCATGAAATGTGTGCGCTCAGTCAGGTGTAGAGATTAGAGCTACATTGTCTTTATTATCTTTGTATCAATGGCATTGTTGGTTTGACGGCCGTAGGCCATAAATGGATACCTAAAGCACACATGGGAACTCATAATTTCAGTTATTGAATTCAGAATTGTATAGATCATGCGCTTAGAGTTTAGCTGCTAATTGATGCTAAAAATGTGCTTCAAATTACTGATGTCTATATTTTCGTAAACTCCTTTAGAAACGATCCGAAAATATGAATCTTTGAATTAACACTGAGAGCATGTAGTAGACTGAGTTAACGATTCTGTTCGATATAATTGCGAGGCACAAGCCAGTAAATAGTGGGGAACAGACGATACTTGCGAATCTCGAAAAAGCTACTCAAACTTCGCCATTTCGAGTCGCAGACAATTGTCATTGACTCGTGAAAAAAATAATAGTACGCACGAGAGGGTGCCATAAGAGTACGATCGAAATACGAGTGGTTGCTGTAGAGGCTTGGCCCAAGTCCACCTCGGAATGTGTTTGTACCGCTTACCGTTGACGGTAACGATTTGACCATCAGCCTTTTTTGAAGACATATGGACCAACGATTCTGCAGCCCTAAAAAGCGCACCAGACAAGACTTTTTCTGGATGCAATGGTGTGTCGACAATGCTTTTGTTTGCCTTTCTCGAATTGAAAAATGTGTCCAAAATAACTTTGAATCATTTTTAAACTTTGCCTTGTTGTAAATCTATTCATGATGAATTCCTAAAAGAACTAACCTAAGAACCAATATTGAAGGGATTAAAGCTGATTGCGCCCTAGTCCATGGATGAATTTTAGTGCTTTTTTGACAGATATTCACGAATTTTTGACGGTGATTCACGAAATAACGTGAATGTCGTCCTCTGATTGGTCAATTTGGTTTAAGAACACGTTATAACAGTGGTCAAAAATTATAAGGGGTAAGAGAGGTTGAAGTCGGGCATCTCTGTAATACTTCATTTCTGCTAAGAACCTTCAGAGAATTGTGAAGTCAGCTGTCACAAAAAACAATGTGGCAAATGATATCCAAAAAACACCCTGTATTAGGTACAGTGAAAGCTGTATAAGTTGGCAAACTGCAGTGCAAGCATTTTTTCCCATCTTTTATTTTTTTAATCTTTTTTTTTTCTTCCTTAAATAAAGGGTTTTTATTGTTCTTTCCCTTTGCTTAAAATAATTATGTAAAATCACACTTGTTTTGTTTTTTAGATGTATTTCAGTAGAAAGATATATGACATTATACAGTATATCAAATGTCTGAATTGTAAATTGTGCGGTGGCTCGCTTTGTAAACTTATGAACGAAATAAACATGATTTGATTGGATTTTTCCCATCTTAGAGCAGTGGCCAACTTATGCCTGTTTTTTTTTCTCTATCTACAGTCAATCAAATTCATATTCGTACAGTAGGTTCGAAATAATAAGATCGATACGGAAACACCAACTTTGCGAAAGAGCATCAAATCACAGATTTTGGCTTTTGGAACACTGTAATTTTTAACGGATTAATCCAAATTGAATATCTCTCGGTCGGATGGACGACAAATGGTATGGCGGAAACAAAATACGGAGCTCCTTCCTGAAAATGCGGATGCAACTGCAACATCATGGTCGCGAATCGGTGATGGTTTGGGATTGGTTTTTCGGTAGCTGGGTTAGAAAAGCTTCATATTATTGATTGGACAATGGACCACAAGAAATAAATCGAAATTTTGAAGCAAAATTTGGAAGAAAGTTTGCAAAAATTGTATCTTGACAACCAATTCACTTTTTACCACAACAATGTCCCAATGCATAAAGCTTATAATACCCAAATGTTCCCCCTTTATAATAAGTGCCCGAAAGTGATGGAAACTCCACCCAGTCACCGGATGTGAAAATGTTTGAGGTTATTTAGACCAGCGACTAAAATTGTAATTAGAAATGCAACAGATATGAAAGAATGGACAAAATTTCGGCTGAAACTACAATGATACCTGTCCAAGTTATGGCAAATAGGTTTAAGCATGGGATTAAATATAAGGGATGTGCCTCAAAATATTACAATTTGTTAAATTTCTTGTCTATTTCCAAAAATTGTTTAGTGTATGAATATGAATTTGTTGTTAGTTAATTTTTTTCTGTTTTTGGTAAAGGATGTATCTTTTGTGTTTGACAATAGATATAAGAATATAAGCGATGTGCCTCAAAATATTACAATTTGTTAATTGTTTGACAATAGATCTTTCATTGAGAGATCATTGATATTGCCACCAAATAACATTCAAAGTTTTTGTGGTTCTTGCATAAATCGAAAAAGATTATTTCTTATCTGCTGTACGAATATGAGTTTGATTTACTGTACTTATATCCTGTATCCCAAAAAGATTCACCACGAAAATTAATTTACCGCAATGTCTGTCTGAATATTTTGTTCAGTGCATTTTTATACACACACAACAAAGTGCCAACTCCACAATGGCGACCAACGGGCGACTATTTCGCAGGTTATTAGTACGAAAGGTAAATTAATACATCAAAAAGTGCGGCCAATTTTCAAGATAGACAGGTGGCCAACATACAGATCTATTTGGAGGCATATTTGTATGGAATTTTCTTAGTGCTACTAGGTGCTTAGTGGCCAACTTTGGCAGGTGACCAACTTGACGGGTTTCACTGTACATATTTCCCTGTCGAAAGGGTCGTCTTTTGCGGCAAAATATGAATTTTTGTGTCAACGTACATGAGTAATAATAATAATAATATGGGTGGCGCTACAGTCCGAGGCGGACGTGGGCCTAGCTTCTCAGCAACCACTCGTTTTGTGCCTGCTATTGTTCTCTCACGCGTGAAAGACACCTACAGTTTAATGCCGACTCCGAACGGCCCAGTTTGAGAAACTTTTTCTAGACAGGAAATACTCTTTGAGCATTGTCAGTGACTCGAAAGAGGTGGGGCCGTGATAAATTCGGGTATCGAACCTGGCACCCTCTGCGTACTAACCCACTACGCCACGGCGACCCATTGGTGTTGTTGCTAAATCCAAAGTCGACTTGGTATTGAACCGGCAACCATGACGGGACAGTCCGAGGCGGCCCTGGGCCTAGCTTCTACAGAAACCGCTCGTGTTGCTTTTGTTCTTTTAACGTTGCTTTTGTTGGTTTCACGAGTGGATGTGACGTACAGTTTTATGCCGACTCCGAGAAGCTTTTTCTAGACAGTCATACTCTTGGACCATAGTCAGCGACCCAAAAGAGGTGCACCGTGAGTTATGAAATTTGGTATATCCGGGCATTGAACCAGGCACCTTCTGCGTAGGAGTCGATGCATTAGCCCTCTACTTCACGGCGGCCTACATTCCAATATATTGTCCACAAGCCACCGTCTGGCGAATACCTTCCCAAAATCGAATTCTAAACAGGCCGATAGGTTCTTAGAAGCCGTTTCTCCTTCTGGAACCTTTTAATCATATTTCTCTTCCTACTTTAACAATTTTCGAAATTTTCCTCTGTCAGTGCTGAAATGGGACGTCAGTCTCGACTAAGAAAGAGGACATCACAAAAACCAAATAATAACAGTTAAGTAAGAAAAAAAATAGTTTTGACAATTGGGCCATTTTCACTGTGAGATGATTTTTGTTACATTTTTTTAAAATCTTTCATTTAATCTAATTTAAATGGTTGTAATTGTAATTAAAAATAAAATTATTTGTTATAACTTAATAAAAGTTTTTGAAATAAGAACTGTTCTAATATTTAATTCTCATATTTTTAGCTTTTATTTTGCCGCTTTCTCTGCAGGATTTGTACAAAATTTGCACAAACAATAAACTCTTACTGAGGTGGGTCATTTTCACTGCGAGTCACTGTATGTACATAGTTCCATTTTTGGCTGCGATTCATTTTTCAAGGCTATGTGAACAACGCAAATACCACACGTATGACAATTCGTTCTAAGCAAGTTGACGTATCCTCGACGTATGCCATATCTCAACATTTGAGTAACAAACCTCATATTTGTATAATTAGCGCATTTAAACATGTTTGTTTGTTGCTAATATCGTATAATTTCAAGAACACGCGTTTGCTTTAAATCACGACAAAGCTAAACGAAGTTTGGGAGGGTGACAGATTTTAATTAAAATTATTGTTTGAGGCCCAGGTCCACCCCGGACTGTAGCGCCAAGTAAAGACCAAGACGAAATTAACTGACCTTCCTTTGGCTACGTTCGTGGCCAACATCAGATTTCTGGACTTTGATCAAACACGTCGTCAAAACACATGCGAATTTCGCTCGATTCCCCGGGCGAACATTCACGCACATTGCGTCCGAAAATTGTACTCCCATGACAAAGCAAATATTAGACGGCCGAGCTCATCGGTGCTTCGCGCTGCTAACTGCCTTATGTTTGCTCTCATTGTTAACGCGATTGTGTGATAAAAACATATCCAAAGCATTTGCGTATCCATATCTGGCATAAAGACAACAAGCCACGATGTATTGTGGATTCGGATACGGAAATCTGAAATCTGTTGAGAATCAAAATCAGATCCCGACCCACAAATGTCTCGCCCCATGGAAACGTCGAAGGGACCGGCACCGAACAATGGACATCATGTAAATTTAGTGACCAAATGGAATTCCTGTCCCACATCTCGTCGTAATTCACTTCATAGCAAATTACCATTCATTGTGTCGTGTAAATGCCTGGTGCAGATACTTGCCGACGTCCTTCTTCCTGAAACGACCGCTTACATCGCAAATAAAACACTACTCTCGTTCCGGTTGTGAAAAAAAGGAAACGAACAGAAAAAAGGAATCGGGACAACTGACTGCGGGGAGAGGAGAGTCCAGTGCCGGACTGCATCCAATTATAAATTGCCTCGTCCTTTACCCAATCGACCGGCATGAATCAGGCCAGCGTGGACGATGTGGATCCATTTCGAGATGGTAATAGTTTAATGCCCACATAAACACTGCAATGAACGTCGTTCTTGAAATCTTCCGCATATGTTGTGGTCGGGCTATGAGTACAGTCGTAGTCGTCGTCGTCGTCGTCATCGTCCTCGTTGTTATTGTCACCGGTCCCCTCCTCCCGGTCCCCGTCCTCAATCCGAGACCGTGTTTCATTTCGTGTTATTGAGTAATATGATTATGGAGTTATGGGCGGCATTCTGGCCAGGATGGGGGAATCTCTCAAAGCATGCAATGCTCGCATCCGGGCGCAGGCAGACTGGAGCTCTGGATATGCCGGATCTCGGCGGGTGACAAACGTATCGACAGAAGCCGTGCTTCGTTGGGCGTAATAGAGTTGGTTGGTGGCCATGGGTGTCTCCGGCTGATAGGTTTGTTGTGTGAAGCTTACTTCGGTCATACCGCGGCAGTATTCGCCGTGACATGGGATACTGCTGATGCCAGGAGGACAGCATCTCATCAATGGAATTGGAATGGAGAGAGTTGTGTCCTGATTGATGTACAAATTATCGGCGTCGGTGGATGGGAGATTGACTTGTGACACCTTCATTTCGGCCTGCGCGAGGATTGCATTGTCAGCTTCCGGGCTCGTCATTCACTGGACGTTTCAGACTGATGGGATCTGTTTCATTCAGACGCGATGTCCGGCGTGGTCTTTGTTGTTACGAGAGGTGGGTTGTTTTGAGGAATTAGAGTAGAATCCTAGGGGTTTTAATCCATCAAAAGTTTGGGGTGAGTTCGACCTTAACATATTTGAGAACGACTCGTAAAAAGTGTGATGTTGTTCCCTCACGAGTTGAAGGGGTCGAGTTTGAATGGCGAGGTCTTCAGAAGCTTTTTCTTACTTACTTATATAGTTCTATAGCTCTGCGCCCATTAAGACCTCAGAGCGGCATATGCCGATGAATTTTGTGAGCTTGCGATAGTCTTTAAATTTAAATTGTCCACAAACATGTTAAGAATCTGTGACTGAGCAATCTCTGTCCGTCCAAGAGACTCTGTTTCCAGTGACGAAGACGGCTTAGTCCGTCACACGTCCGCGATGACCTCGTCCTTAAACCGGAGATTCGACCTTCCTCAACTTTACGAACTAGGAGCCCGAGTCCCTCTTCGAAGACCCTCTTAGCGCTGGAACATTGGTGTCCATTCGCTGAGCCAGTGCCATCGGCAACTTGGCCTTCTGGGCTGAATCCACATTTGGGCCCCTAGTTTCGCGGTTATATCGCCATTCTATTTTTTTTTTTTTTTGTGGATGTAAACATATATACAACGCATCATTTATCTTTCAAAGGCACTTTGCGTGCAGCTCAACTCGCTTGTTTAGCTTTCGACTCCCTTTAAGGCGACTCACAAAATAGTAGTTTTGTTGAGTATTAATTTGGTCCTTCGAGCTAGAAGTCTTGAACCCTAACGCTTTGACAAGCCATCGTGTCTCCACTAGGATGCCGTTCGTAGAGTAAACGTTAGCAGGTGGACAAACTCCTTTTCCACTTAAAACATTGTAACTGTTGATCGTAGTGTTTTGTCTGGTGCGTGACGGAACCATTCTTCTCGGCAGCATATCATGCATGCATCGTGGTTTCCTCATTATATTAAAACCAGCCTGTTTCGCTTGTCTTTCAATCGCCGTGGAAGCTTCTACTACGGCGCACTGGGAACGCGCGGCGATGTCATCTATGGAACCCAACAGTCGGACTGACTTGACTTCCATGCTTACAGATGCTCCTCGCAATAAACCTTTTTTAGAGACAGAGGATACCCCGTGAGTGATTCAAGAGAGGTGAAGCCATGGTTGCTTACAATGTTGCTCGTGTTTGGAATTGGACCAGATTTGAAAACCAGAAAAAAGCGTATTAACTTTGCTTTCACTGGGATTCGAACCGGAGACCCCGCAAACCAGAGGCAGGCACTCTACCAACTGTGCCATCCCTAACTTAACTGTGCGTCCAAAAGTAGGTTAGGGAATTCCTGGTGAGATGGGTATTGTGGCGGAACTCATGGGATGGTGGAATCCAGTTGGCTATCTCACTTGAGCATCGTTTGTTAAAATAGAGATAAAATACGGACAAAGAAGGGACGGGAAGTCGCTGATCGAGCGAATCGAATAACTCTCTCATAAGTTTTATCGCTCGCTTTGGGATTCTATCTTGTACGTGCAGATATGAGCTGGACCCAAACTTGGGGCGGATGTACGCCCTATAAATTATGAAATAATGAAATATTTCTTGCATCGATTATGGGAACCTAAACATTTCACAGCATTTTTGGCGACGTCATATATATGATCGTTCCAACCGAGGATTGTGTTGATACACATACCAAGGATGGAAAGCTTTCGGTTTCATCGACACAAGCACCATTCAGGGATAATGGCTGATTATCAAGGGCAGCATTCCGGGTTTGAACCACTCTGTTGTTCTTTCCTCAGTTAATTACACTGTGAAAAACGGAATTCAATGGACCCAACATACGCTGACATTCCGATCCTGCGGCCGAAGGGAGGGGTCGTCACTCCAAATGAGGCACTGTGGCTACTTACTCTTGAATCCTGGTTTTCCAATGTCTAGTCGTTAATTAGTTCCTTAACATGTATCGGCACATTTTGTTGTGTCAAAGCGATAGAATAGCAACTGGAGATTTGAAGCGTGTGCGGAGGTTCGGCAATAAGCGCTGACTCTAGGTAGCGTTGGTTACAATCTTTCGTGCAGGAAATACAGGCCTTTCTGGTGCTATTCGTTTTGGACATATGCCCACCGCGGAAGACGACCAAATATTGGTTGCAGCTAGCCAAAGCTCTCAGTTCAGTGAAAGGATTTAGAATAGAAGGAAAGAAACAGCGTTGTTTTCCATCATGACAATGCAAGACCACACACAGCTTAAGTATCTAAAAAAGTTATGCAGCAACAACGGCTTCTGGCTTCTATCTGTCCGCTCTCTCCAATCCAATTTGATCGGAAATCAATTCAATTCGGAAGATGACATCGAAAAATATAAGTCTGCTGACTTTAACAAAAGGTTGCGTCTCTTCCAGAACTTTGGAGAAAAGTAATAGACCATGATGGACGATATCTCCCCCAAGCAGTAATTTTTAGTCGTGGCTGTCAAATGTGAAACCCAGATGTGAATTTAAATAACGCTCCAGTATTCGAAATTGATAGATGCCTGTAGCAATTTATTTTGAAAACCCTGACATCTAACGTTGTTCAACGTGAACTTGGTTTGTGCGCTTAATTTTAACACTAAAATGAACATCCCCTTAGTCTGAATGATTGGCCCAACCAACGATGTCTTGTGTTTTTGTCTGCGCCAGTAAAAGCTCTAAAACTAGTGAACATCTTCCTCTAAGGCCGTCATACTACTTTTGAAACCAGCAGGACGTCCTAAACATGTCCTAACAGATGTTCACTAGTTTTAAAGGCTTCTATACAGGCGCAGGCATAAAACGCCAGACAACATATCTGATTAATAAAAGCTCGTCACGAAACGCAAATTGAATTCGTTAGGTAGCCAGCGACTTGGTGCGTAGTTAATGACTTAATTCGTCTTCGAAGTGAGTAGCATGTCTGTCTAATTAAATGCCCATTTGTGCGCCGTTGACAGTGGGGTAGACGTGGACTAGCTGTGTAGAAGCATGTACGTAGCTATATTTACTAACGCGAGAATATAATTGGAAAATCGTCTAGCATAGGGGCGTGTTTTTTGTGTGTGTTGTTTAAAATTTACACGTTCTCGTTGATAGTGAAGAGTCTAGATGCTGAAGGTCGGAACTTACAAATGTACTAAAAAAGTCCCAAACGTGACCCAGATTGAGGACGTTGTAAGTGATAAGGTCTGTTTTATTTTGATTGGATTTCATCTTCAGATGGCTTAGAATAGATTTTGGTTTGGTTCTTCTGGACCTGTATAGTTCCTGGAACTACACCCACTGTCGGAACCTGTTTCAATCCTTCAGCATACTTCACTCAAACATGTCCCATAGGTCTGACATCTTCGACGAGTGGTAGGGGAGAGGGGGGCACCTTTGAACATACATTTTTGACAAACGATTTTGTTTGCGGTGTTCAAAGGTACCCCACGTTCAAAGCTGCTCCCCTCTCTCCTAAAGTTGAAACGCGTGTATTCACATGTCTAGCAAGACGCATTTCGCACACATGTAGTTCATCCGTGAATGATCTTCGTCGTTCTCATATTCGTGGGTATGTTCATAGTTTTTTTTATCAAAAATGTTTGATTTGATGGTGAGAACAAAACAAAGAAAAAAATGCCTGACGTCAAATTTCAGTCGAACTACGTAAAGCCGCGAACATCTACACGAAATTAATTTGTTCCTCATTCGGAACATGAATTAGGTAGTTTTGTGGATATGTATATTCCTCGGAATTACATACAGTGGACTTTCCCTAAGTCGAATTGTCAAGGGATTATGGTATCCCTTTGTTCGAGTTAGAGAGAGTTTGACTTAGAGAGAGGTTTTTGTATTGAAAATTGAGGGAAATCTATGTAAAATATGGCGAAAAAGTTCGAGTTAGAGAGAGTTTCGACTTAGGGAGAGTCCACTGTAGTTCCTTTCTATAAAGGAGCCGTTAAATTTCTGATCAACCAATAGAACCATTTAACAAACAATCTAGTTTAGAAAAAATTCGTTTTGACAGTTGACACGTGTGCTACGAGACAATCTAGTTTTATTTCGAATACTTTCATTGAAATGACTTTCGTTAATAAGTTAGGTTAGGTTGAGGTGGCTGACTGCCGCGCATACGGAGAGCAGACACACTTAGGCCAAGCATAAGCCCATCGTGTTACCACGCGGATCTTAGGCTACCTATTCCGCAAACCAATTTGTGCCTTTGATAAACCGAAGAGGAGGGCTGATCTGATGTTGCTCAGTTCAGTCAGATTAACAAACAAATGAAGTCTGAATCTACGGGATGAGAGAGCACTGCAATTACATAGCAAGTGCTCGATGGTTTCTTCCTCGTCCATGCAGTTTCTACAGAAATCATTATAGGGAAGGCCTAGTCTAGAGCCGTGAACTCCGATGGCACAATCCCCTGTTAAAACGCCAATAAGAGATCTACGGTTTGGCCTGCTTAATCTGATCAAGCTAAGCGATCGCTTGGGATCGATCATAGGCCATAGTTGTTTGGTAATGAGGCATCCTGTGCCAGATATCCATCCGCGGTTTGTTTGAGTCGTTAATAAGTTAAGAATGAGAAAACGAGCAGGACTCTAGTCTTAAACGGAAAAGTGAAATTTTTTTCGTCTTCTGTCCTCGTTCATCAAACGTGGCGTCCGAGTGAAGAAGAGAGTATTTTTTTTTTTTCATCTGCCATGCATAAGTCCAAACGTTAACAGAAATAATTTTTAACATGATTAAATATCAAAAATAAAAATAAATTAACAAAAAATAATCAAAATAATTATAATAATATTGGTGGCGCGACAGTCCGAGGCGGACCAGGGCCTAGCTTCTCAGCAACCACTCGTGTCCAGCGTGCCATTTTTCTTTCGCGAGTGGAAGGGACCTACAGTTTTACACCAACGGCAAAGTTGAGAAGCTTTTTCTAGACGGGAATATGCTTTGAAGAGGTGGTAGCCGTTAATTATGAAAGTTGGTGGATTGGGGATTCGAACCTGGCACCCTCTGCGTCGACGCACTAACCCACTACGCCAAGGCGACTCAAGACAGGGCCGATTTACACTGTTGGAGAACATCAATAGGAATGTTGTCAGGACCTGATTTAAAGCAGGCGTGGACTTAATTTGAGTAGCATGCCCGATGAGTGGAATCCCAGTATCGTTTGCCCAATCCACAAGAAAGGAGACCCCTTTGACTGCGCCAACTACCGAGGGATAAGTCTCCTCAACATCGCCTATAAGATCCTCTCTGCCGTTTTGTGTACTCGCCTGAAGCCGTTTATAAATAACCTGATAGGTCCATATCAGTGTGGCTTCAGGCCAGGGAAGTCCACCACCGACCAGATTTTCACACTACGGCAGATCCTGGAAAAGACCCAAGAGATGCAGATCGACACCCACCAACTTTTTGTCGATTTCAAGGCCGCATATGATAGCGTGCATAGGGACGAGCTATACAACGCCATGTCTAGTTTTGACATTCCTGCCAGACTCGTCAGGTTGTGCAGGATGACGATGGAGAGTGCTCGCTGTTCCATCAAGGTCGGTAACGAACTCACTGAGACCTTGAATGTCAAAAAAGGTTTTAGACAAGGCGACGCGCTGTCATGTGATTTCTTTAACATCACCCTGGAAAAGATCGTACAAGACTCACACGCCAACACTAGAGGCACGATCTTCCAGAACTCCATACAATTGCTAGCATACGCGGATGACATTGACGTGATTGGCAGAACAAAGTGGAAGCGGCTAAAATGGGTTTAGCGGTGAATTAGGGCAAAACGAAGCGTATGCTGTCATCAAGAAAGGACACACAACATCGACGTCTCGGACAGAGCGTCACAATGGCCAGCTATAACTTCGAGGTAGTCAAGGACTTCGTCTACCTCGGATCCGCAGTAAACAGTACAAACAACATCAGTACCGAGATTAAACACAGAGTATCTCTTGCCAACCGCTGTTTCTATGGGCTCAAGAGGCAATTGAGTAGTAGAGCCTCCTCTCGAAGGACCTTGATCATCCCAGTCCTGATGTATGGCGCGGAGGCATGGACAATCTCAAAAGCGGATGAGGAAGTCCTTGGTCTCGACAGGAAATCTCTGCGTTCGATCTTTGGTCCTGTTTGCGTTGACGGTTTCTGGAGGAGAAGATTCAACCACGAACTGTACGGGCTGTACAGCGGCATGAGCCTAGCTAGGCGTCTACAGATTCAACGCCTAAGATGGCTGGGCCATGTAGAGCGCATGGACAACACTGCTCCAGCCCGAAGAGTCTTCGACTCCGAACCAGTGGGACAACGCAATAGAGGACGCCCACGGAAACGATGGCGCACCCAGGTGGAGAAGGACCTCAACCAACTTGGCTTGCCGCACTGGAGACAGCTAACCAGAGACCGTGCTAGTTGGAGAGGCTTGTCGGTTGAGGACCAAGTCCACCCCGGTCTGTAGCGCCAAATAAAGAAGACGAAGAAGAGTGTCCCTTTATTCGCCTAACAAAGAAGTGGTTAAGGTAATGTTCAACTGGCGGACATACACTGACTCAAAGAACCATGCAAACTCAAGCAAAATTTTATTTTCCTCTTCTTTTTGAATTCAAAAATGTCATTAACGAAGAGCGGTTCATGAGCCAGACCTCCACAAACACCCAAACATGCAACTATTCAAACCGAATCCGAGGTAGACTACCCACCGTCACATCGGCCATGTCATTGATCCAATAGCTCAGTTACGAATGCATAAACCTATAATTTTAGCAATTTTTGGATTTCTGTTACAAAAGAGAGATCCCATTAATGACACGCTTCCACGCGTTCCATTTTCTCCCCAAAAACACGCCAAATGGGCCACATGCTTCACCGTAATGGTTCAAAGATCCAGATCACGAAACCGTCTTGGACAGCAGCGACTTGATCGAAGAAGATCTTCCGAATGTAGAGTTCTAAGCCGCAGTCACAAATCGCGTCACAAACTGTTCTTGTTAATTAATCAATCGAAGTCTCAAATAACAAAACATGGCAAAAAATAAACTGCGACAAGGTTAGTTCCTTCCACATCTAGGCAACAACTTTAGTCTTTTAGCACGTTAGAGCCGACTGCGCTGAGAAGCAGACAAACAACGAGAATGATCCGAAATCCAGCATCTGCGTTGTTGGCGTCAGTGAAAGTTGTTGAACTCAATCATTAGCCAGGCCATAGTAACTACCCCCGCGCGAAGCTGGTGTGTGCATTGCCAAAGAGTAGGTGCGTAGGAAACCGAACTCTCAAAACCAGCTGCAAAGCCGATTTGCATACGGATACATGTGTCTTCGGCCGGGGCCTGTATCACTTGCAGATGGAGCGAACCCCACGCTCCGGCCAAAAGCAGTTCAATTACCCTTCAGCGATACGCTACTTTCAATCGGCTCTGTCAATTGGTCAGAGATACACATTCGCACCTGTATCCGTATGCTGCCTGTCGCCTAATTAGCCAGCATTACGACTGTTTTCACACAATTACCATCGTTCGCTTGCCACAAAGATTACTCTGAATAGCTCAGAGCGCTGTTGAGTTGTTAGGAGATCGCCAGTCTGAACAATAGCTTCGCGACTGAATGTGGCCATTCTGCTCGCATGCCCACATCGTCGGGCGCACACAGTCACAGACGGGGCAAAGATTAAGATTGTATCTGTAGCTGCGAGTGCGCGTAGTTTTAGCTCTCTCACGTGTGTTGCGCGATTGGCAATTTGAAATCGAATACTCATATGATGTTCGGCGCGATCGGCCGCGACACACAGCCACCGCTCGCTGGCTGGCGGAGAGTCTTGAGAAGTAGGTTTCTCAGTTGCTAACACACTTTGCTGCCGTAAAGGTTTGAGATTGCGAATCGGAAAATTATTGAATAAGTGCCTTCGTCGCCGTCGCGTATGCTTGTCCGTCGTCGGTTGTAGTTTGACTCGAGTGTGCACGGCCTTCAGGCGGCGCAATTAAAAGTGGAGAGTTCAAGCGATTCGCGAAGAGCAATGTCATTTCTGAGGAACATTCGGAACTCGATATCCCGGGGGAGTAGTTCGACGCGGGGCAGTACGCCGAACAGTCGCCGTTCGTCGTCGGTGGACAGCAATCCGAATCACAAGGACGCGTCAGAAGGTCGTGCGGCGGTGGGCCTTCACAGGAGTGAGACATTCACGCTTGATGACAAGGATGACAAGGGGAAGGAGAAGGCGTCGAAGAAGGAGAAAGTTCTCAGCAAGTTCAGCACCTTCACCAAGCGGAAGAAGGCAGCTGCGCCGAAAGTCGCGATTGAGGAGATCCAGCAGAACACCTACTACAAGTGGCGGTCGGGGATAGTTGCGGACGAGGAGGAGGCTGTGCGAGACCCCTTCAATGTGCTGTACGAGCAGCCGTCCAGTCTCAAGTCGGATCTCTCCGGGCACTCGGACAATGGCAGCCGCAGGCCCACCCACATCGACTCGTCCACATATCGGAAGAACCGCGTGCCAAGGCACCTCCGGGAGCAGCTAGACCAGATGAAAAATCAGCCCGACATCTCGGAGGAAATCGAGAACGATCCCGACAAATTCCGTACGATCACGATCAACAGCTTCCGCAAGTCGTTCCGCGACAAATTCCTCGCGGCCCAGAATGACGTGCCACACAATCCGGCGTGGTTCGTAGAAGTCGAGGCACCACCTGGCGGTGGCAATTCCAATCGTGGTTCGGGCAAGAACTCAGGACCGAATGTCTTCGTCTTCGATAACGAAAACTATCGTCCGACCTCGCGGTCGCCAGTGAGGAACAGAACCCCTCTTCGCACCAGGTCCCCGCATCGCAACATGTCGCCAGTTGTGTGTCAGGACAAGTCTCCCGTTCGTTCGACGGCTAGATCAGCCGTCAAGCGCACGGATACGTTCAAAATCGAGCGTCCTCTCGCGACGGAGCCGTCAATCAGAATAGAAATCAAGAATTCAATAACTCCAAATCAGCCTGGCAGGCTGGTGCCTGTGGGAGTGGCCAAGCCGATGCCAGCGCAAAGCCCTTCTCAGCAGTACCGCGCCACTCGCTTTGAGTCACCGGCCCGCGGTGCCTGGATGCACCAGTCACCGGCTCGACGAGGAAGGGAGCTCCTCAAACCGGGTCGCTACCAGACCTGCATCCACATTAAGGCGAACGACGATCCCGCAGTCAACAAGGAACCGACTCGAATCCAGATCACTGCACGATCACCTCTGCGATACATCACAGCGAAGAAAGCCGATCCTCCGACGACGGCGAAAAAGCAGACTTACTTCGGCGATAACTTGCCGAGGGAAACGCATCCGTCATCAGTCAAAGCACGACAGTACATTCAACATCCAGATGTACCCTCCTACGCGCGGCCATCTAGGCCCACATCCGGATTGATCAGTCGAAACGATACAAGCCGTATCTCCATGACGCAAGCCGTGCCCCGTCGTTCACGATCGCCAATTAAGGCACCATGGCGGTAGTGTGTCTCGCTCGCTCTGCGCCTGCATGAGGGAGGGAGATCGATTGAAATTGTGGGAGAAACATGGAACACCTCTCCTGCTCCGAAGATAACCGCGCACGGACTTGGATGGGATCCCGTGCATTTAGCCAAGACTGTCGCCAAGACTTGACAACAACAATTCCTTTTCGAGATCTTGCCATTTCCCCTTGAAAGCGATTACTAACTTGTTGAATGTTGAATGAAAATGTATACTTTTCTCGTGAATAAATAAATTCTATTAACCGAACGACGGTGTGGTTTCAGTGTGGTGGACGGGAGCAGTGAGCGAAGGACGGACGGAGTACACTCTCTTCGGTGATGATGTAGTCGGCGGCGGCGCGGCGGCGCGGCGTCAGCATCACCATTAGCGTCGGCGTCTTTCACCTACACACAGAGCGGTTGTGGGTTCAGTTGAATTACTTCGCCATGACTGACATCTGATCGGAGTGGACTGACTGTTGGTTTTCTTCTTCGGCGCTGAATAATGGCTGGCTATTATCGTAATGAGATCATTGATGTCCAGTTTCGTTTGGTTAATTTCACTTTTTCTTTTTTGTTTGATTTGTTCCATAATTTGCGGTTATTTGATTCAATTTTTGTTTTGGGATTTTCCGTTTGCTTAACCTTGATAATTGAATTGCTTTCAGAACCGGACGGATTGGGCTTGCAATCGATGACATTTCGTGTGCTTTTGGGGGGAGTTCGTAAATTTAATTGTGAATTCAGTGCTTTTCTTGAACGGTCTGGGCAATCCCCGACACATGTTTGCTATTTAATGTCGATTAGGTTGCATGACGGCTTCTGTCGTCTGTTAGGCGTTCAACTCGTGCCGTATGGAGTTCTATTTTTAGACTTTTCGTTGTACGTTGCTGTTTTTTTGACAGTGATCGAACAGATGTTAAGTGGTGATACCTGGGGTGGGCGATTATCGGATTTAGTGATATTCTCATTCCTCGGCACCTGCCCAGCACATGGACAAGAACGCTAGGCAGCTATTTATTCAATAGCCTGGAGCTAGTGTCAGACATAAAAATACTGGAAGTAGCAAAATTTATAAAAAACACTAATTGGCTGTAACGCAACAAAAGGCCAGGTATGCCACTGGCAAGGCAATAACCTAAAGACGGACCGGTGCGCAAGTTGCCGATTAGTGACATCGCAATGGATCCAATCAGGATCCGAGTGGGCCTGAACTGCTTCAGTTGTGGCAATCACATTAACCTAACCTAACCTACTGTGGACTCGATCAGGTTGACAGAAGCACTCGTGGTCTAGAGACACCTCACTTGCTTAAGTTGCAAAATGGTTGAGGTGACATTTTATAGCTGGGCTCTCTTAAGGGACATAATCCTATTTTAGGGACATTTCGTTACTATTTTACTTCATTAAACAGTCTTCTAGTCCGATTCAGGGAGACCACGCAATGGAGGACGCCCATGAAGCCGATGGTGTACACTAATGGAGAAGGACATCAATCAACTTAGCATGCGACAATGGAGGCAGTTGAGAGGCTTGTAGGGTGAGGGCGAGTTCCACTCTTGACAGTTGCGCCACCAGAAAAAGGAGAGGAAGAACCAGTCGAATGTCAATGCATAAGTAGTCAAAAACACAAAAACGCTGATTTAAATTTCTTGCAAAACATCATATGACAGGTCTTCATCAGGAAACAAAGCCAAGGCTTAGCGAACGCATCCTTGGTTTTCAGTTTTCAGTGATTGTTGTCTGCCTGATCTTGTGACAAACCAAATGGAGAACAGCAATGAAAAATTAATTTAGAAGAATAGAGCTGAGTTTACTCAGTATGAATTTTAATTTGGCCCTTTTTTTTGACAGACAACAAAACTTTGTCAGTCACTTGTCTTTGCCTGGAATGAGAAGGCCGACTTCTACCTGCTTTGCCCCTAAAAATGTTTGACAACTGTTTCTTATATCGTTTTCTCAAACCAAAGTGACCAATCAGAGAACAGCGTTAACATTATTTCGTGAATAACCGTAAAAAATTCATGAACATCTGTCAAAAAAGGCACTCAAATTCGTCGATGGACTAGGGGTCAATAAGCTGGGAAGTCAGCCATCTCGGAAATAATACTTACTTTCTGATCAGTGTCAGCACAACTTCAGTACTTTTGCTTAATGCTGTCCTAAAAAAGGTCTGTTCCATTTGACTTTAAAATTTGATTCTTTTGAAATCCCCAGCATTGATTAGACTTAAAGACGTCAAAACTTCGGGTAAATCTACGGGATGAGTAATTGTACCATATTCCACCGAACTGAAATCGCGTGATTTGGATGAATTCTTACAGAAAACCTCAATAGGCCAATTGCCATGGAGTTGAAGTGATTTCAAATGTCATATAAATAAATTTAAAATCTGGTGCCAAATGAAATATAAATAAATGTAAAATTTCAGTAGTTGCCAATGTTCAAGTCATTAACTCTCAATTTGTAAGGGGCCGTCAAAACAAATGTCATTAGGTCTACATTTTTAAATGGCCAGAACCGCTGGCTGTTGGGTACAAGAGCTGTAATAGGGTGCCAACGCCAGAAAACAGAGAGAGGGATAGAGAGAGAGAGAGAGAGAGAGAGAGAGAGAGAGAGAGAGAGAGAGAGACAGACAGACAGAGAAAAAAAAGTGAGAAAAGGGACATCAACAGTATTTTTATTATTATGTTCATAATGAACTGAAATTCGCGCTTTTGGCTTGTTCCGTTTGACAACTGGACGGATGAACTTGATGGGGTTTCAACCAGATTTTCGATTGAGAGGGAATCGAAACCTCGATAATGAAAGCCGAAATCTAGGAGACTAGGAGATCTCGAGACATTTGATGAAATTTTGCGATTTCGTTCGTTGAGACCATGATATTCAAGGCATCAGTAAACATCGGGATTAGTGAATGATAAATCGAGCTTTGAGTCTGACTGACAGCAGGGCTGATCTACTTAAGTTTAACCAACGCACAGTGACACTAGATAAACGTCTAGGGCATGCTAGCTGGACAATAGTCAACAAATCCAATGTCGTGATTCTAGCTGATATTGATTGGAAATTGTTAAAAATACCCTTTGTAGGAAGATTACAAAAAAATGAAGTACCAAAAGCTCAGTTATTTCGGAAAAAACGTCTGCTAATTGTGCAATGAAGGAAAATAATTTGCGCACATTCGTTAGTTTCAATTGCGTGACCTCCATAGCCTCTCCATTGTTGAAGAACTGATATATTTAATGTTATACTGATGAATTCAATACTTAAGGTTTGAGATTTTTTTTCAATTTTTACTGTGAAAAAAATGTCCTTCGAATTTTTATATAAAAAAAGCCCATGAAATTTTATCCCTTTTGGAGAAATATAAAGTTTGGTAGGTGTGTCACCATCGCGTAGGGGTTTAGTGAGTCGACTCCTACGCTGAGGGTGTCAGGTTCGATATCCGAACTTATCAACTTTCATAATTCACGGCTCCACCTCTTTAGAGTCACTGACAATGTTCAAAGAGTATTCCTGTCTAGAAAAAACTTCTCAAACGCCGCCGTTCGGAGTCAGATTTTAACTGGGTCCCACGCACAAGACAAATGGTTGCTGAGAAGCTGGTAGAATTTTAACTAAATGTATTCAGATGTATACGGGCTGGATTTACATATGTGGTGGTTTTATTAGTGAGACATTTCACAAGGTACAATTGTTTTTTTTCTAAATTTTCTAAAATTGAGTTTTCGAACGAATGAGTTAAATATTCGAAAGATGAGTGGAAGACACGATTATTTTGAGTAAAATTCGACTTGTATAATGTCTAAGAGGATGTTATAAGAGACATTAGCTCTAGAATTGCAATTATTGATTAATTTAAGTTTAAGTGTATTTAATTAAAATTAAAAGTTGGAATATAAATTGAACTACAGTGCGGTCTCGATTATTGCAGCACTCGATTATTGCGACCAATGTAATGGTCTTATCTGTTTTCGAAAGATTTCGAAACCGAAGAAAAAGTAAAGCAAAGTAAAAGCAGGAGAAAACTGTTGACGCCATCATAAATCATCTAGACATTGTTCCGTGCAGAAATGAAGTACAGTCGACTCCGCTTATTTGCAACACAAAAATTGCAGAAAATGTGTTGGAACTAATCGGTGTTTTCATATAAACTCTGTTCGGATATAGGCAACTTTGTTGTACCGTGATAAATTTCTTGTTGCATACAACCGAACTTTTTTTTCAGAGATTATAGAGATGGCCAACTTCACAGCTGTTTGTCTCCTTGTCTATCGACGAATTTGAGTGACTTTTTGACGTTATTCAGGATATACTCCTCGCAGCTCCTTTTTTTCATGGAACGAGTTAAAAGCGACTATCATCACAAAACGGTGGAAAAAAGTTATCGGAACTCCTGATCATTGGGAGGAAGAAGACTGTGTTCCTTTGCTTTTAATTCGGCATCAAATTGTATGAGAAATGTCCGAACTTAAGATATGGGCAAGTTGTTGATATGCAGCCCAAAGTTAAACTCCTTTACCATACACTTGTCGAACAAAATTACCAAACCATTGAAAAAAAAAGTATGCAACCGCAAAATGTGCGGAATAAGGCTGATGCCAAGCGATCCTCTGCAAAGCAACTGCTGTGTTTTACATATTATGTAAATGAATAAGTTTTTTTTTTTTATAAAATAAGGATTATAATAATAATAATAATATGGGTGGCGCGACAGTCCGAGGTGGATCTGGGCCTAGCTTCTCAGCAACCACGTGTGTTGTGCGTGCTATTGTTCTTTCACGAGTGGAAGGGACCTACAGTTTAATGCCGACTCCGAACGGCGAAGATGAGAAGCTTTTTCTAGACAGGAATACTCTTTGAACATTGTCAGTGACTCGAAAGAGGTGGAGCCGTGAATTATGATTGGTGGTAAATTCGGCTATCGAACCTGGCACCCTCTGCGTAGGAGTCGAAGCACTTACCCACTACGCCACGGCGACCACAAAATAAGGATTCAGGATATTTTATTTATACATTGAATAGTATATTGCGTAAGATTTTTTAGAGTTCGAAAATAATCGAAAATACACTGTACTTAAAACGTCAAAAATTTAAATAAGTTATGAGCATAACAAGCAATAAACATTAAGAAATAATTTTGTCCAGTTAGCATGTGAACCACTGTGCAGCGTCTGCCATGCGGACTTTGTACACATAAACTAAAGTGCTCTAGTGATCGCCGCCGTGACGTGGTTGATATGTTGTTACAGCTCCGCCTCTTTCGAAACTTGGCAATGTTGTAGGATAATCGTCCATTTAGCAAAAACCTCCCAAGCTTCAAAATCAATAGAACAAAAGCCTGTACAACAGGACAAGTGGTGTGGAAGCTATTAGGCCTATGTCAACTACGGGTTGTGGCGCCTGTCATGATATACTTTATGTTGAATTTAAGTTCTTTTACCAGATCGAGCCTCAAGGTGATCAGGCTTATCACAACAAGTCCCCCAAATTCATATGAAATTTAAACCTAAAATCTGTCATTCACTTAAAAGCTGACGGCACATTCATGCCAGGTTTACGTCCCACAATTATTATGTAACCCGAGTGCTCTAGTCCAATTATGGAACAGCTCTTCGAATAGTTTGCACATCTCCGTGTTCTAAAATGACATCAGAATCGTTGTCCCATCATGCGGTTTTATTGTATAATGTTGCATTGACCTCTGGACGTGCCTCTCTGTTCGTTTTAATTGCTTTCGGCGGAGTGGAGTGTAATTAAACATTATCATCAAATAATGACAAAAAATTGGGATTTCTTTGGTCTATGCGGTTGAGTAGCGTCGTGATTCCCGGGCGGAACTCGGGGGGTATTATATCCAAGTGGTTGCTCATGTGTATGATGGAGGGGAAGGGGAGAGAGAGAGAGAGAGAGAGAGATCTTACAAGTGTTAGACTCTTGTCAGAACTGGTTTTTGATAAGTTTGATTGATCGAATTGCTGGGGTTGTTCTGTCGAATGCACACTTATGACATTCTGTGGTAAAAGTGTGTGTTTATCTGAGATTAATGATTCGTTTTTCTTGGAAGTTCATTTGGGGTTACGTGAAAAGATTGAGGCTGTGTTTGGATTTCATGCACTTTTTATGGCGAAATGTGCAATGTTTCGTGAATGTGAAGAGTAAATGGGGACGTGGGAGGTACTCTTCCGCCTTGAGTGAGATTCAACTCTAAAAGCAATTTGCCATCGTTTACAATGTTTAATTAAGTGTTGCGGTGTTAATTGGGCATCGATTTTCGAGTAAAATTACAAAGGGGGATACTTTTGATTCTGCTTCGATTGCGTGGAATGGACGCGAATCATTGGCTGTGAATTAAGACAAAACTGAGGAAGGCTACCAGTTAAAAGGGAGCTTTCTTTAAATTTAGACGACAGTGCGAGATATATATGTAGGTTAAATTAAACTGGAAACTCAACGTCCAAAGCCTTCTCGCGCCTTAGAAACCTTTGTCACCAGTTTGTACGAAGTTAGGTAGGTAATGGGGTTGTGGAACATAAGACTTCCTTCTATTTATCAAGCATGTGACTCATGAAATATAAAAGCTTAAGCAGTAGATGCCTCCCATCGATAACGGTCGTGGATACGCTGGTTCAAGTGATCAAGCTGTTTTGGGTCGACGACGATCTTGGTCTTTAAGTCGGAGGTTCGGCCTTCCTCTCCTTCTCGAACCAGGGAGGCTCGAATTGGAAGACCTCTCTTAGTTGGAGTATTGGTGTCCATGCGCCAATTAGTGCCTTAGACATTCACACAGTATGGTTCGGATCTTATGGACGACGTTGAGCGACCTCTTTAGTTGTTATACAAGAGGTAAGATCATCTTTTTGCGGATGGGGATTTGATATTGCACTCGTCGAGCATGCTATCGTCTTACTAAATTCTGCTGATGATCTGGTGTTTGCTCCCTACCACAGCATCATCAAATCATTTGAGCTTACGGCTTTGTTGTTCTTCAGTTTTTAATGACTGTGGCGACTTATTTAAAGCTAGGCGGCAGGACTACTTCGTCGACTGGAGAGACTTTTATGAACTCGGTCTTAAAAAATCTTGGAGCTAGTCTGAGGGGCCACTACACGTTAAATAAGATAATACGTGAATTGATTTCCAAGTTCGTAAAGAGAACGCACTCGGAGAGAAACATAATAAATAACAAGAAACAAGCAATTTAATAAATTAAAAAAAACATAATAAATAACAAGAAACAAGCAATTTAATAAATAGTTAATAAATAACGGAACAAATGGACAGAGTTAATAAATAGAAAAAAAACAGATAAGTAGGTATGTGTATAAATAAATAAATAAATATATGAATAAATAAATAAATAAATATAAAAATAAAAAATAAGTGAATAAATAAATCTATAAATTAATAATAGTATACAATGAATAAATTAACACACTCGTTATGAGGCTAAGTTTGAAATCAATTCATTGTCCGATGATAAGCAAGAATTCATATAACGTGGGTAAGGTCGTTAATTTCTTTTTGTAATCATTTCTATATTGGCCATTCTATGAAGTTCAAGTTGTGGAGAAAAACCAAGGCAGATTTAGGATCATTTAAAGTAATTTGTTTTGAGCAGTTTGTAGTTTGCGTAGATGGCAGTTCGCGCACTCGCTCTGTGTTGGTCTAGACTGTTGATCCGTAAAATATTATGGATTGAAAAATTGATTTAAAAATTAAGAGTTTATTCTCGTCGCTTAGTTTTGAGTTCCTACATATGAATGGGTACAGGATTCTAATAGTGGTATTAACTTTTTTCTATAATTTCCTGGACATGAATATTGAATGTTAATTTTTTATCTAAGAATAAACCAAGATATTTTGCGTTTGATTTCCATTCAACTAGAGAACCGTTAAGAGAAAGGTTGTTGCTTGGAAGTAAGCAAGCTTTTCTTTAACGAGTAAACAATTTAGCTTGAGTCTTTGAAGCATTAATATTAATTTCCCAATTGCCACAATACACTAATAGGTCATTTAATCCCAATTGAAGATTAGTTTCAATATTGAAACCAATTGAATCTGAGGAATAAATGCATGTATCATCAGCAAATAGGGCAGTATTACAATTTCTCAAGTTGGGGAAATCAGAGGTATATATATTAAATAAGACTGGAGCAATAACGGATCCTTAAGGAACTCCAGCTTTGATCAGTTGGCTGTTAGAGAAGCTTTGTTTAATAGATACCTTGAAGCTTCGGGACTTACGTAACGATTGTATAATTTTGACTAGATATAAAGGAAATTTGAAATTTACTAACTTGTGTATCAGACCTTCTTGTCAAACAGCATCGAATGTTTTTTCCTATGTCCAAAATTACCATTCCAGTGCTTTTGTCTATTGTGAAATCTTGTTTTATATCTTTTGTGTTGACATTTGCATCTGTCACTCTTAATGACTCTTAATGAAACATGAAATCGTTTTTTTTGATTAAAGTGGATATTAATGGGGTTGTCCAGTGAAACTGCTCTTTACGGATACCCTTTTACCGACATGAAGATATTCGTGTGTTTTAATCTCTTCAGAACGAAGAACCCTAGGTAATGGACAATCATGATGGTACCGCTGCTGTCCTCTATAGAGAAGTTCCACAGTAGTAGCTAAGGTGTGGGTATGATTTCAAACCGTGCTGGTGGTTGTGCAAAGTAAGAGCTAAGGCGTCTGTATGATTCTTCATTATGATTGAGATTCTGAAAAAATATCACCTGTGAATCTAATCACAGTTTGGAAAGTAATCACTGTTTGGCATACGTTTCACTGTTTGGAATGAATTCACAGTTTAAATCACAGTCGATCACAGACTGGGATTGCAATTTTTCAACCCTTTTCTCAACTCTAGAATAAGGTACTTGAACAAATATCACTGCAGTCTGCAATTTGACAACTAATCTTAGTGCTACCACGCTAGCAATATATAAAGCAAGATAATACCACGGCAAGATTTGAAAAAGGATCTTCCCATGCATCCCTTTAAGATGTACTTAACTCAAGAACTAAAGCAACTCCATCATATTCATATAAAGCGACGTACGTTCTCAGATTGGACTCTTAAAACGTTGGAAGAAGATGACAAAATTCATCGCAAACCCATTAAAACTAAATTAGCGAATATATGGCCAAATAGTTTCGTTAACAAACGAAATAGGTGATTTTATAATCCCCAGAGCACAAAATCCCCAAAGAAATTCCAGTGCAGGGTCATAAGTCCACAATGGACAATAATACTTGGGTGGGTCAAAAGTCCATAATTCGATACTCTAGACCAAATATAATTAAACTTTAGGTCCAGGCGCCTGCCTGACAGTTGTTTACATACTTCCAGTGGAGCTATGAAGTCGCGTGAGCGGGTTAAACCCTGCGACCAGAAATGTATCCTGTTAGCGAGCTAGACTTTAATTTTGGCTTTATATCCAAATCAAATTTAGCCATATATCAATTTGGAAAAATAAAACCATTGCCAAACGTAATTTCTTTGATAGACTCGAACTATAGAGGGTTTTGTGTTCGGGGATTTAAATATAGGACCAAACCACCTCATCCACAAAAAATAAATGTGTGACATTGTGTCATTGGGGCGTTGAAAATGGCCATAACGTTATAGTCAACGGAACGGATCGCTGCAGAGACGTGTTGCAACGTTAGTTGCTTGGATTATTGGATGGACTGTACATAATTGAAATGTGGCTTCAAGAAGACGGTGCCGCACGCCACACACAGCTGACAATCGACTTAATAAAAACTCAATTCTATGAACGTCAAATTTCGAGAAATAATTCTCTCGATTGACCGCCTAGATCAGGTGTTTAACACCTGAAGATTATTTTTTAACGGGATGCGTTAAGTCAACATCAAGGGACGTTAGCACAGATCCAATTCTGAAAGCGGGTAGCGGCAGGCACAGTCGAAATGTGTAATATAATAATATGGGTTGCGCTACAGCTCGTAGAAGGCCAGGGCCTAGCTTCTCAGCAACCACTCATGTTGTGCGTGTTATTGTTCTCTCACGAGTGGAAGGGACTTGTATGCCGGCTCCGGCAGCTGTCATTATTTGTTGAGTTTGTCAGTGCCTCGACAATCGTGGAAATGATTGCTGATCGTACCGGCCGGGAATCGAATCCATGCAGCGAGGTCAACTTGCGTAGGGGGTCGACGCACATATCCGCAACGCCACAACTACCAGTTTGTAGCCGAGTCATCTTAAATGGGGTTCCTCGAAATGCGCGCCACAACCGTGTCCGCGGTGGACGCATGAACTACATCGAATTTCATACAAAAGTACTTTGATTGTACTTCAAATCCAATAATATTATATTCAAGGTTTCTCAAAGGGATTGCGTTTTATTTAAAAAAAGGAATCATGTCCTCTTCGAGAACCCGATGTAAAAAAAATCACATTCGACAGCTCCTAATTTGAGACAGAGGCGGAGTTCAACTACAATGTTTTGAACGTGAAATCCACAAACGACGAAATCGAAACTCAACATGCTCTGCAAAGCACACCCACAATTCTTAAATATCACATCCCACACAAGACACAATCCGCGATCATGACATCTCACTGTTAACCACGTGAGTACATTCAATTAGAATCGAATCAGCCGTAGGCCGTACGCCCCCAATTTCTGCATGTGTTACACAAGCATTGGATTCGTAGCCAAAAATTAAATCAATAACCGCCAAGGAATCGTTTCTCCATTTAGGTGGAACTATCCCCTTCATCCGGCACTTATCCCGGCACGTAAGCTGCATGCATCTAAAACGCCCGTGGGAGGAAATCAGCGTTCACTGAGAACCGTATTCCATTCAGATATGCCACCAGTGCACCCCCATTGACTGCCGCTGCCGCTGTAGCTGCACCGAGGACGACGACGGTTCGAATGACAAGCACAGAGAATGGCAACGTTCGGTTGCTGTTTCCCTATTCATTCATTCTATCCTCGGCCAGAAATGTATCGTCGTCGTCGTCGTCGTCGGCTGAAGTTTGTTAAACTTCGGCGAATACTTTTTCCAGGCCAATTGCATCAACTACTCTATCCCCACAGTCCCCCCCACACACACACGTAGATCGTAGAATTCAGGCATGTAATGGCAAGAGGAGCCCCATTGGGTGGTGGGGTTGGGTGAGAGAAAATGAAGGAAACCTAAAGAAAACACAATAAGTCGTCTGGAACAATGCCAAGCAACATCGTTTCGGAGCTACTACACAGCGGCACGACTCACATGGGAGACACGATGAAGCACAATGTCCTTTAGTGAAACTTTCCTACACATGTACAAACCATTCATTTGTGTGTTTGCCATGAATGGCGGGGTGATTCCTTTTCATTCTCCATTTCCCGCACCCATTCCCGCTTCAATCGCCCGCTGCTTTCCGACCGCTGCCGCCTAGGATTTGGGTAAGTGGAGCGATAACGAAATGACGTCAGCCCAGGCTACCCAAACTGGATGGATGTCCTTTTTCCGTTTCGTGCCCCCTGGGGATTCCTCCTTTGACCTCCCTGAGCCCGGTGAATTTCAAACTCAATCGATTACAAAAAATTAGTACATTGTCCTTCGTGTGCATGTTAAAAGGTGATATGACACACAAAGGTGGGCACAGACGCCAAGCCGACAAGGCAAGCACAACCGGGCAAGAAAGGGACGACACTGAGACGTGGAGCGTCCGTTTCAGGAGAGCTCCCATATACTGCTGCTGCTGCTGGTTGAGTGGCAGTGGGCCGGTGGGCGGTCATGAAGTCGCTGCGGCAATTTGAAGCTGCACAGATCGATTGCCTTTGTTCTGGCGGCGCTGCATTGCAGCAGGCCGTTTGCTAATGCAAATAGTAGATGTCCTACTGTGTGTGCATTGCATTTTGCCCCACAAATTGCTGCTGTTATGTTAATGACTGTGGGAACTGAGCACTGAAGATGGAATTCACTCTTGGTGCAGTTTCGAAAATTAGCTTGCAAAAGTTTCCCACAAACTTGGGGTCGCGAAGCGCTTGGATTTTGAAACGCTTAAACTTTGAAACGGGGATCAATACAGTTGATGTGCAAATTTGCATTGCGGTCTGGCGATGGGATGCTTCGGGTGTGCCGCCATCGTCGTCGGGTCAAGTGTATGGAAAGTTGGAAGTTGCATTTGGGTCAGAGTCAAAAAGTTTTCAGCGCTGAAGCTGAAGAAGGATGGAGATTGTTTTATGTTGGCTGGGGGATTCTCGCAGAGATGCACTGGCACTCCATTGTTGCTTTGTTTGGCGAGTGTTTTGTGAGTTTGGCAAATGCGCGTTGCAAAAGTCCTTGCATATCTAATCACCGCTTGTCCGTGTGTCTCTCTTGTGTCTCCCCACGCTGGGCGTCGTTCCTAATGCAATCGGTATTCGAAACGATTTGCGACTTTGGCTAAGGGGTAGTTTTTGCACGGAAAGAATTTCAAAACTTTGCTTCATGCGGATAAGAATTCCAAGTGTTTTGGACTGATAGGATATGCAGCTAGTTGATTACAGTGGATTGTAGAGCTCCAGGACTCCTGCAACTTTTAGCTTGGCTATGTAGACTCGAAATCAAAGGGTGTTCTGCCAAGTCAGAAGTCACTATTGTGCATACACAGAGTATTTTATTAAATAGTAATTAATTCAACATCGAGTTAATGTTCACCACGACTCGACAGTTAGCTAGTTTAGTGGCGCTAAACCAAGAATTTCAATGAATAGATTGTGTGAAATATTTTTTAATGCCATGAAGAGAATGTGTTCCTTCACTTACGTGTGATTTCAATTTAGTCTCATCCGCAGCACAAGCCGGATTGACGACGATGGACGCTTCATGTGGAACAAAGTTGTTGTGGCGCATCCTCTCATAATTGGGATAGTAAGCCCCGAAGATAAGACTGTTGTTAGAAGTCATACTTCTTACAATGTGACTTCTTATTAATTAAATGATGAAATTGTCTATCCTCTTCACGTTTGCCCTGTTGTACAGGACCTCGTTAGGATAGAACTTCTTGTACTCAGACTCGGGTGTTCGATACAACCGGAGACAAGTCCCAAGACACCGTCTCTCGAACACCCTCATCTTTTCCATCTGGGAAGGACTCACGTCGAACCACAGGGGACAACCATACACCATGACTGGCCATGTAGCAGATTACCTTCACCCTGGTATCGGCTGCTGTAAAACAGCTTACTTGCCACAGCAAAGGCTTTTCTAGCACTGGTCAAAGCCTTCTCTATATGTTTGTTAAAATACAGAAAATAATCCAACCAAATGCCAAGATATCTAAATACAGTTTTCACGGCTTGGCAAATGAGCGCGTTCGGTTGAAAGAATATAATTCACATAATTTTTTTCGTTGCTTGGGATGTAAGGTAGTTGTGAGCTCGTATCTAAACCAATTGTTAGGACCAGGAATGGTCAGCGGGGAAAGGTCCACTTCACTAAACCCCCCTAATTCCTTTAATGCTTTTTTCCGAAGGTAGGTGGAGATGTTCGACAAGACTTTGCGGCGAAAATTCGCACAGAAGTATGAGATTTTTACTCACTGTATTTCATGATTTAGATACAATAGGCAGCTTACTCTCCAGTGAAAGCTCCTGTTAACACCGTAACCATGCGCAGGTGTAGACTATTGCACGAGATCAAGGGGTCTAGTCATTTGAAGTCGGCGCAAGACATTAGTTTCCTCGAGGATCGGGTACAGTTTATGTATGCTTATAAGGAAAGTTCTTAACTTCGTCTTGAAATGGTAATATTCCAACATCTCTGTGGATATCGTCGTTTCATTTGGAAAACACACAGAGAAACTAAGCAGAGAATGCATTTTGATTCGATGACCGCCCTCTCACATTGCTTACACAAAAGGACCTCCTCCTCCGCGTCGTTTCCCACTTCCGGTGAGTTTCTCGAAATTTCATCTCACTTCCACGTCCACCGACGCGGCGACTTTTCCCTCTGTAACCAGGAATCATTTGGTCACATAAAACGACTGTCTAATCAATTTGATTACATCTCAATTCGCTCCAATTATCCAAGTGCATGTCGGAAGGAAGCTGAAATTTAATTCCAACCGACCACTGGGAGCCACCACAACTCGCTGCAATGTGCCCACGCCACGCCGTACTGGCTGCATTGCACCCAAACTGGCATTTGGGAATCTGTGCCAGAAAAAAAAATGGTGTCCTTGTTTACCGACCGACGACGTTCGGCCGAAACGATTTGTTATTCCGCGCCGTTATCCCGCAAAGATGGAACACAAAATGTGAGGCGGAAGACACACAGAGACCCAAAATGAAATCATCCTCGTATCTGGCGCATAGATTTAAGCATCACGATGCAAATTGAGTCACGATGCGAGATGTGTCCTTATTTTTCGGTGAAGTGCGCCGAGTGGCGGATGTTTGTGCGGTTTCGCTGTGATTTTCATCAGTCTGCACATGTGAACACGAGGAAGCATCCGCGTTCTAGATGCGATGTGGAATCAAGTTTTAATTGTCGGTTGCCGGATAGGTGTTGTCCTCGAGTCTATTTGGAACCATTAACCGCTCGCGTGTGTTTCTCGAACTTAAGTTCTGCATTTGGGGTAAATGGATGTGAAGGAAACGGGGCACTTGTGGAACTTGTTGGGCGTTGTTTCCCTTCGCGGAAAATGATGGGAGTTTCCATGCATCACTTGAGAGCCTGTCAGCTGTGCCCTTGGCTTGAATTACGGCGAGACGTGTGTGTAATCCGATATCTGGTCGGTTGGTTGGTTGCATTCGCGCTTATGCAATCGATATGCGATACGAAACTCGATTGACAGCAAAACGGTTCGTGCGCAGAACAATTTCTTATCTAGCGATGCTACAGTTCAGTGGGCGACGACTATCGTTTGACAAGCTTTGTCGAAGTGGTTGTCTTGGTGTTTTACTTAATTTGTTTAGTGCCTAGGAATTCCGTGTTCTACTCTCAGTGCAGTGGAACGATGCAACAACGGATCGGAGGCATGCGGGCTCACGAAGGGAAAATACTAAGCTAAGATTTCTTGATTGACAGCGCGTTTTTCCTTAAAGTCCTTAGGGAAGATTAGATTCAGGTTCTTCTTCCTCTTGTCTTTTCCTCCTTATGAGGAACATGGACGGTGGAAGACTCTTCTAGACGTGACTCTGTTTGGTTCTTCCCTGGAGATGTCGTACCTTCGCCACGTTTTAGCTGGAGCTCCAAGTCGTCGGCAACCCTGGGGACCCCAACGAAGAGACTCACGAATAGCCAAGGGCGGACTAAGAGGCACCCGTGGGCGGCAAAGCAAGCTTATACCTCTTAAAAATCTAAGAAAAACAGACAAACAAAGATTTTACTTAAAGGTGCCTTAGGTCATTTATTTCACTGAATGTTTCGATTAAATTATTCAAATCTTTATTTTTTGTGTACTCTTTTTCGATTGAAAGTAAGTTTAGCCAGATTATTCAACCTATTGTGGCTCATTATACATTCAAGTCTTAGTTAATTTTAATTTTGTAAAGCTTCGTTCACCCGATGCCACTCTCTTTCTCTCTCTCTCTTTCACTTTCTTATAAAGACTCACAACGAGTCCGAAAAGTCACATTTAACAATGAGGCCTAAATATTCAAAGGCTGTAGATTTTTTAGAATTAGATTTAGATTGATTTTATTATTTCGAATAATGTTCCTTTTACAAAATATTTAACAAAATAAAAACAGCATGGCTTTGCCGTCTGTCGGATTGACTATAATTTATTTATTATGTACAAGTAATAATTATTAGCTCTCCATGTATAAAAATGCTTATTTCAAAAGTTCCCTGTTAGGATATTATCTCTGTATTTTAGTGATATTTTGCAGTATTTAAACAACTTGCTTACGTCCATTTCGTTTAGGAGTGATAGGATTTCTTGTTCCGATAAGTAGTTCTTTCCAAAAAAGGATCTCCTAGTTTCCCTTAGGATCAGACACTTGCTTTGGAAATGCATGATATCTTCCCTCTCTTCCAAATTACACATACTGCAGAGTATAGGGAGATCCTCTCTATGCGGTACAAAATTCAGCTTAAGAAGTTCGCCTCTAAGTTTGAACATCGCAGAAATTTCGTGGATGCTATGGATATCTTTAAAGTAATTTCGACTCTCCCTTGTGGTTGAGCCGGCTATATGTAATGCGATCTATTGGTCCTGTGATGACCCTTGTGGTTGAGCCGCCTATATGTAATGCGATCTATTGCTCCTGCTCGTCGACCTGCTTTTTTAATTGGCATAGTGAGTTACCCCAATTACCACCATCTACGTTCAGTACTACTCCACATTCGCTGCAATTTCTCAACCTCCTCATAAGCCTTATACCCCCAGACCAGTGTCGCGTATATCATTATCGTCTCGGATACAACTTGGTATAATTTAAATTTACTGCTGTGCTGGATATTAGGATTGTTGAATCATTTCTTCCATCCTACACTGATAGCATTTTTAGCCTTTGAAAGTTTGTCGTTCAGATGCCTTTTTATATTTAAATTGCTTGTAAGCAGGATTCCTAGATACTTATACTCTTTTACGACCTCTAGGTTTATCCCTCTAAAATGCCACCTCTGTTGGAGGCAACTCTCCCACCACCTTTTTCAAAAATCATTATCTTTGATTTTTCTAGACTAACGATTAAGCTCCATAGATTGCAGTACTCGCTTAATCGATTAATTATCAACGGCAGGGATCAAATGCTGTACAAATGTCTGCATTTTTTAAATTTATTTTTGCAGCTCACATGTGACGCCGGATATCCGGTATTGTTCTGTTGTCTGTTGGTTCTGTAAATGTCCAGATAAGCATTGGAAGAACACCAAGCAGTTCATCGCCCGTTCCATACAGCAATATTTTCGGGTGGAAGTGCTGAGAAAACTGACGCAATGTCTTCCATGGCCTGACATGTAGGTATCCGGCCAATCTAATATGGATCTTCGTGTTTCCTCTTCCAAACTCAAACCACCATCCTGAGCCCTATCGCCTGCCAAAATTTTCTTATTTTTTTGTTCTTCCCCTCCTCTCAGTCGAAATTTCTAGCTCAATACATTGTTTACTTGCGTACGTATGCTTTTTCACGGTTTCATCACCATGTTCATGAAGGAAACTCGCTAAGGCCTTAAGTTTTATTACATTTTTTGTCTACAGTGAGCCCGGATTTTTGCAAGTATTTCTGTGCTGCATCAACTTCTTCCAAAAAATCCCACGAGAATGAAGGATAACACAAGGATGATGCGACTTTACATCCTTGTGTTATCCTTCATTCTCGTGCGTAAGATTGTGGTTGCAGCGCCTCTTATATCCAAATTTTCCTTTAGGGGATCACGAAGGAGTTCATGAGATGAAACCATCTTCACGAAATGTTCCTTCAGTGGCTCAACAGCCTCGTGATGAGCGCTCCATCTAGTGTCTACAAGGCTCTTGGCTTGATAATGTCTTTGCACTGTCCCCAAATATCGTTAGACTTGAGAGCGTGCTTCCCAAAGAGTTTTTTTTTTCGTGGGTAGGCGGAAAACTTCGACAAGACTCTAGCGAACGTTCGCATATAGAAGTGTGAGATTTTTACTCACTAAAACCATCTGCCTGTATTTTTTAAGACTACAACTAAGTGAAGCACTTAACCAGTTTGCATTTCATAATTAAGGTACTCATCGGCATGATTTGGATTTGCTTGCATACAAGCAGTTTGTTGTCAATACTTAGCTTGGATTGCTTACCAATAAGCCAGTACAGATCTTTATATTTCATGTCAAGTTGTGCACGTTTCTTCTTAACGTGTTCCTTCCACTTGGGTTTTACGTCAAGAGTCAAATCTGACGAATTTCGCTCCATTGCCAGAAGGTATTTGGATATGATTTAAGAAGACTGGCAAGTTATTTACTTGCCTATAAGTAAAAATAATGTAGACTGATTTGCTTTCATTACGGACAATTTGCCATAAGTTCATCCATTCGTGTATCTGATCTAGTGAACGTTGTAATTTTGCTGTAGATTCCTTAACCGTTTTGGCTGTTACCAAGATAGCGGTGTCGTCAGCAAATGTGCCTAGAACAGTGTGTTCTTCTTGTGGTAAATCACTAGTATACAGTTGGTATAGCAGAGGGCCAAGAACACTCCCTTGCGGCACGCCACCATTTATATTTTTAAAAGCAGAATTTCTATTTCCATTATTCACTTAGAAGATTCTATCAGAGAATGCTATACAGTTTCCCCGGTAGAGATCGGCATAGTTTATATTTCAGGCCTTCCCGCAAAACTTTGCCAAAGGCTTGAGAAACATCGAGAAATGCGGCTGAACATACGAGCTTTTGTTCAAATGCCTTTTCTATTACATCAGTTATACGATGTACTTGGCCAATAGTTGAGTGTTTACTTCTCAAAACCAAATTGGTGATTTGGTATGAGCTATTTTTCTTCCCCAATTAGACTTAAACGTCTAAGCAGAATTTTTTCAAATACGTTAGACGTTATCGGGAGCAGTGAGATAGGTTCGGTTTGAGCTTTTTTAGTTCTTCCTTGAGCTCTGCCAAGGTAGCACTTCTCAGAACATAATTGTCGTCGTATACGTGGAATCTGGCATGGAAATACGTGGAAAATGGCTTAAACGTTTCTTCCAAGTAGTCTGCGAAGAGATTAGCTTTGTCTTTATATTCTTTAGCCTATTCGTTTCCATTCTTTCGGATTGGCGCGTTATGTGATTCAGGTTTTTTTTTAATCCCTTTACCGCCTTCCAGAGTGAGTAGTTACTTTTATTTTTCGCAGAGAAGTATTTAAATTATTGTTTTTGAATGCTTTGAGTTTCGCCTTCAACAGATTGCACAATTGGTTACGACGAGTTTTATGCTGTGGCGAGCGAGTTTTTGCATTTTCCTGCATGCTTTTCCGTTTTTCCTTTATTATTTCCTTTACTTCTGGTGGATGCCGTAAGACTTGCTTAACTCCCCTTTTCTTGCGCATGGTGTACTGCTCCATGCGGCACACTGTATATTTTCAAAAAATTTGTGAAGTTCAAGTCGTATGGGGTTCTCAGCGGTATCATAAGTTCAACGTGATTTTGCAAGTAGTTCCTAAATGCTTGCCAATTTGTACGATAATTACTTAATGTAGACGGCGCTTCCCTTTTCACGAGCGTATCGCTCATTGTCAATATAATTGGAGAATGATCCGAACTGAGATCAAAGCGTTCTTCCAGTTTTAGATAATTTCGCGAAATACCCTTCATGACGAAGAAATCTACGACGTCTGGTATTTAATGAAATCCGTAGGTCACTCCCAAAGAGTGAACTCCACAAAAGTTTAAAGAATGATTTCCACATAGCCTAAGCAATTCTTTTGAATTAATTTGCTGACTTTTTGAACTCCTCCTCCACCATATTCGCAGGATTATCATATCCCTCAGCCCGGCACAGTTAATGTCAAGACCATCTTGACTGAGTTGTTTTAAGATCGCCAAGTTCTTTGCCAGTCTTTCCAGATGTGGGAAAAAAAGGCCTTAGAAACCCCACGTCAACTTCACCGTCCTGATTGTGAACGTATCTAATGACCTCTGTCATTTGGCCGATATGTGATTCTTGGGGTGTGGTGTCGAATATAGTGCCAAAGTACTTTGCCTGGTGGATGTCTCTTTCTTATTTTAATCTTAACTCTGTTTCTTAGGGGAATAGGTCCGAACAGTAGCCAGATGTTCGTCCATAGTTTGATGACTCTTATCACTGTCAGTGAACTTTCCAGAAATCTTTCTCGTTACCTTGTACAGCAATTCGGTGCCTCCAAGTGACGCAGCAGTTTTCGCGTAGTCCGTCCAGCCATATTTCCTTGGATAAAGACAATCTCTCTAGATCTCCAGCTCCCGTCTTTCGTGTCATGAAGGATTTACGCTTGTAGTTCTTAGATCACAAGACGCTATGATCTGGTACATCTCTATTTCTTTTTGAACCGAGGTCCATAATGCCTGTGCATCTTCTCCAACTTGACTTGCAGACCGATTAGATCAGAAATGAAGTATTACAGAGATAGCCGACTTGACAGCTGATTGCCCCTAGTCCATCGACGAATTTGAGGTTATTTTTGACGAATATTCATTCATTTTGACGGTTATTTACGAAATAACGTAAATGCCGTCCTCTGATTGGTCAATTGGCCTTATAACCACGTTATAAAAAACGGTTGTCAAAAATCTTAAGGCGCAAGAGAGGTAGAAGTGGGGCATCTTTGTAATACTTCCTTTCTGGATAAGATTTAATGGAAGTCATTGCGTTAAGTGCGACACTTGATACCTGAAATTCAATTTGGTTCAAATGATTCCCGTAACTTCAATCCCCGCCCCTCATGATCATCCTCACAGCCAGCCGCAGTCAAGGCTTCAAAAGAAACAACGACATATCGGTAATTGGCGCAGCAAAACAAAGCCAATTTCAAATCTGTTTCATTTCAAGATAAAACACAAAATTTCATATTCCGTGTGACGGCATCAACGTCACCCGGGATGAGTTCGCAAAGTGAACGCACACTTATGTTCGTAATTGATTTTTGTTTTCTTATTTCATTTGCAGGGCGTGATAATCAGAGAAGTGGACGAAGGCACACGTTGCGAGGAATGCAAAGCAGACTGCGTTGGATTTGCACCGCACGAATGGAGGTGAGTACCAAGCAAGGGGATGCCAAAACTCTGTAAGGAATGTGTCCATGCAGTTGCATCTTGTGTGCATATTTTGAGAAGAAAAAAGATGCACCCTTATGTGAGCTTAAAGAATACAGCTGTTGGCATCCTGCCTCGAGTCCGTCGTCGTTGCTCTGTTACAGTTGGATTTATGTTTTTGTTCGTAAAATATTCATAAGAATGCAGCACTGCTTGAACGATGTACAACTCCAACTGGGAACAGAGAGAATTGTCAAGAGAACAATTAAGATATGATTTGCAGGCGATTCACTTACTCTTGTCATTTGGACACCGTCCAGGTTTACTGGCTTTCGGAACCAAGTGCTGTTCATGTGATGAGAGAATTTTCAATGATTTTGCACGAGAACGAGTACGAATATCCAGTATTTTGGAACAGCTTTTGAAGACCGCCTAGAGGGAAGATGAATTCTCTAACGGAACAGATCGTATAATTAATGGCCTGCTCTTCATTTTTATTGCTGTTCTCGACAGGGAGGATGTTGTTGAGTGCTGTGCTGCACTGCAGGCAAAGGCATTTTTATTATCGTCTTGTATCTGCAGTCTATAAAGTGGGAAAGGGATGCAGTGAAGGCGTTCTTGAATCTGAATTGAAAGTCCGAAAGCTTGACTTTGGTACGTCAGAGGGGTGAACAGCAATGTTCCCAACAAGAATGTCGAAACACTGGCTTATGAGACGGACTCAGCCTCTGATTTCGAACCCTAGATCCACAGCACGACGCACAGTTTAAATAATGAAAAAGGATATCCACAAAAGTGAACATACCATACACTTTCTCTGACAGCGTAAGCCTCCCACGTAATGACTGTGCACATTTTTTTTGTTATAACGAGTGTAACAGGGATGAAAGTTCAAATCGTATTCTTTGACAAGAAAGTCAGATTGGAGGGCAAGCGTTTATTTCATTCTTTAAGTGGTACGTGTAGCTTTTCTTGAATGTTTTTTGGAGTAAGTAGATTGTTAGTGAATGTAGAAGTAAGTTGTTTTGACATATATATTGACAAAAATATGGCCAAAAGGTCGCCATCAAGATCATTCGAGATCTTTAAAACAATTCATTGTTTGCTATTGCCTGAAACCACTACCACAAGCAGTTTGGCACGAAATTACTTCTTCATTTCGTGTATACAAGGCCAAGTCTGTGTACTAACTAATAATGTCCATCAAATTAATTCTCTTCACATCGGGTACTGACGGTATTAAAAAGTTTGCCACGTAAGAGAAGAAGATGGCAAAGAAAGGTCAAATGGCGTGTTTTATTGAGAATCTATAATCAGCTCAGTAGCTACTCTACACCCGAATCAATAACAAAACAAAAGTGGGTTATTCTTACTCAGTAATAAAAACTGAGTATAGCGCATTAGAAAATCCCATTGACATTTCAATGGCAACCACAGTCAAAACTATTTGGATTTTGACGTCAGTGCATTGCAAGTAGAAATAAAGTATTACAGAGAGGCCGGACTTCTACCTCTCTTGCCTCTTAAAATTTTTTGTAAATATTTATTTTTGAATAACCTTCAAAAATACGTGAATATTCGTCAAAAAAGGCACTCGAATTCGTCGGTGGACTAGGGGGCAATCAGCTGTGAAGTAATACTACATTTCTGATTTGCAAGTGAATCCACGAACCAACTTTTGACACAAAAATATGAAGTGAGTAAGGAGCGTTTTAGTGAGAATCAATACTGAACTGAGTATAGATTTTCAATAAAACACGCCCAATGTCAGACAAAAAGGAATCCAAGACCAAGAAGTGAAACTGGAATTTTTGGCAAAAATTACTACTTAACAGGTATTACTTATTATGGCAACCCGGCCAGAAGATTTTTTAGAAATGGATGAAAACCAAGTACCCAAATTACATGAATAGATAAAGACATCATCAAAAAGTTTCATATCATCCAAGAGTTATGCAAAAGAAACAAAGGAACTGTACTTCAAAAATTATATTTGTTTCAAGGAAAAACATTTTTTTCCTTGCCTTTGTAGAAAAATAAATCAAAAAATAAGGCGCACAGCCTTACTACTCGGCGGTGACTTACCGAATCGCCTTTATTGTTCTCTTTTTCATCATTGAACTAACATTTATCTACATGTATTATATTTAGGTAGGGGGCTGCTAGAGCATTCACCAGCACAGTTATACCATATTGGTCCATTGTGATACTATATTATATTTACATGTACATTATTGAACTTAGAGCTAAGCGAGGATAGTAGCATCGTTGAGAGTAGTTATATGCGTAAATACGCACTACTGCTACATTGTATACTTCCAATCAGGGATGGGCGATTTGCTGTAAAATATTGTTGAATGCATGTTATGCGTAAAAATCGGCAAATAGTGGTAAATAAATGTAAAAATTAAACCTGTGGGTCGCCGTGGCGTAGTGGGTAAGTGCGTCGACTCCTACGCAGAGGGTGCCAGGTTTGATACCCGAATTTACCACTTTTCAAATTTTCACGGCTCCACCTCTTTCGAGTCACTGACAATTCTCAAAGAGTACTCCTGTCTAGAAAAAGCTTCTCAAATTCGCCGGTCAGAAAGGACACTTTGAACTTACGTTTTCATTAAGTGAGCATATTTCTTTTTTTTCATAACTCTTAAACTTGAGTCATCATAATAAGCTCAGGGCTCTAATCGCGTAAGGCGACAATCGTCTCGCGATAGCGCATCGACGATAGTTTCGCTTCATGTAAGCATAAAAAAACGATAGCGTCTGAGAGATATCGTTTTGTCTTCTTCGCGTAGACTGAAAACTGTCATTAACTATCGTTTCGCAGTCTGATTTTTGGGGATACCTATTTCAGTATCGTCTCCAATTAAATGAGAACAAATTGTGTATACATATCTTGTTCTACACTTTTGAGACATTTTTAGAGTGATAAGTCGAATTTGTATTAGTTTTGTGCGCAAACTGAAATGAGAATGTGTTAGTGAAATTTGAGAGTAATGAGAGCACAGATGTCATTTTTACGTAAGAGTTAATTATTTCAGTGCACTCAAACTGTAACGATAGGCGAGACGATAGTGAGTGTCTTACGTGAAGCAAATCATCGACGATAGCATCGAAGAGAATCGAAAGGACGATAGTCGCCTGAAAAGTTACGCGATGAGAGCAGCACTCTCTGGTGGTTAAATTTGATAAGAAATACATTTTTAGCATTTTGTAATGTTTGTAAGCACACTTTGCAAAATCCCGCAGTGAACTGTTGGATCCCATATGCGAATTGATGCATTTTTTTTTGGCAAAGTCCAAATGCATCTTTAGCAGACTCTGCTCAAAAATGCCACGAACACAGACAGTTAATTTATTATTAACGAAATTCTTTCAGCTCGCCAAGTAGGAGAGGGAGTGGAATATTGTCATGATTTTAAAACAGAAAAGCGGGCACTTTGAATTACTTTATTCAAAGGAAATAAAAATGATTAATGTTTTGAGGACTGCAGACAATAAACATCCTCAGCTCTCCAATTTGGATTTAGGCTATTTAACATGCCACCTTCATCGGCTTAAATGAGAAGAGTCTTTTCAACCTGTGCGCGAATACAAGTTAAGTCGCAAAATGTTTCCCTCTTCCACATATGTTTCACGTGGTCACCTCACGGCATCAACAATGTTCCCACGAACCCACGAACAGCGAAACGCTGACCTACCGTCTGGCGAACCGGAGACACGGTGTTACGGTAAGCCGCATTCCATCACGTACGGCATCCGGAAATCTGAGTGCACCTGTGGGAAGATCTCATTGCTCCAGCAGCACTAAGTAGTATTTAAGGTAGTTGTAAGAATTTGGTCAGTCAGTCTTAAATTTTTCGTGTAAGGGGTTTTGCTGCCCGAAAAAAAGGAAAAATAAAATAATTTTTTTTAAACAATCTAAACGCATAATAGTTTAATTTACATACACCCCTCCGAAATCGCTTGAACTTAACTTTGAATGGTCCAAGAAATCAATTCATACAGTCGAACCCGTATAATAGCACAAAGCTTAATAGCACAAACTTTTTAATGGCACACTATCGTGATGGCAGTTGTCTTTTCTCTACAATTTGTACTGGCGCAAAATCCTTTAATGGCACAACCCGCTTATTAGCACATAAAAATATGACTATACAAACAGTTCACGTCAATCTTGCCTGCTTATTATATATTATAGACTTCCGAGAAAAAATCGTTTGTTTTACAGAAATTGACTTAATGTGTCTGGGTTATCCTGCACGTGTTCCACCGTTTTTTTTTTTTTTGAGTACATTTATGCGAGCTTGCTGGAGTTAAACTGTTGGTATGTGAGATCGGTTAAAGGCACAATCCGTTCAATTGCACAATATTTCGTTGCACGGTTGATGTGCTATTATCCCCGTTCGACTGTATATATTTTATCTTAAATGGTAAATAAAATGAAGCATTATCCTTTGAATTTTAAGACGGTAAGGGTGAAACATTAAATTAAAAATTGTTGTGACAATTTTGAGAGTATTCACTATTTTCTATAATGTAATCAAAAAGAATAGTTTTGTGCTTTATTTTTATTTTTTAGATTAGTGGTTTGCGCAGTTTATTACACTGAGTTCTTGCATGTAAGAAACCCAGTAAAAATGTAAAAACAAAAACAACTCTGCTTCCAACCTGACAATTTTCAGAAGAACCCCAAAAGAAGTAATAATAATAATATGGGTGGCGCGACAGTCCGAGGTGGACCTGGGCCTAGCTTCTCAGCAACCACTTGTGTTGTGCGTGCTATTATTGTTTTACGAGTGAAAGGGACCTGCAGTTTGATGCCGACTCCGAACGGCGAAGTTGAGGAAGCTTTTTCTAGACAGGAATACGCTTTGAGCATTGTCAGTGACTTGAAAGAGGTCGAGCCGTCAAATATGAAAGGTGGTAAATTCGGGTATCGAACCTGGCGTAGGAGTCGACGCACTAGTCCACTATGCCACGGCGACCCACAAGTGAACAAAATACAAGAAGAAAAAAATTGTCCTTGACAAGAAGTTTTGCAACTTTTGTATAAACAAAATGAAAACATTGAGTGTTTTTATATATTGTTGAAATTTTTTGCTCATAAATTCCAATAATTTATCATATTCCATTCTGTGAACAATTTCAATAAAAAAAAACCAACAATCTTTGCGACGTACATATTGGTCTAGAGTACAAGCTGCAGGCTAGACAGGACCCAGAAACACTTTTCACAGACCACTTCGGCCCTAACCCGTCTTTTAAGCTTGAACAATGCGAATTGATTCCCCATTAACCATATTCTGAATTAATTTCCAAGGACAAGCAATCAGCGGATACCCAGTGATACCCCACACCGCCATCATGTGTGCGAGTCGATCCGCACTGCCATCAGCGCCGGGACTTGTTTGTGTTCGTTGCGTAATCTGTTTTTATGCCTTTCATTCCAATCGAGTGGTTGAACACCCTCTTAGATGAAATAAACCGACGCCACTCTACACATTCGACTGATGACGGGAAAAAGTGGGTTTTTTTTTCCCGGCTCACACCAGCCCAGGCGCGCACAAAGAAAGGACCCATCGGAAGGACATAATGAAATCACGTCATCATCCGCCGAAACGGATGTTCGTCCACAACTGTATCTGTGTTGGGCGCGAACTAGGGTGTCCACACCCACATATTTGGTCGATTCATTACACACAGATATCGCCGCTGTTCGCAAACACGCAACTAAGAGCAATAATATTGACTTTTGCTCATGTTTTCCGGCCCGCAAAATCAAATCGCACACACTGGACGGGGACTCTTCGTCTGCGGTCGCTTGCAGGACAGTGGCCAACAGTTTGCCACTGCCACTGCACTGCGTCACCACTTTGATGGCATGACACACCAGCCAAGCCACCCTCGCCCAGACGACTGTGATGGGTTGACAGGCTTTTTAAGGATTCATCGCGTCGTGCGTCGTGGGTCGTGGGTCGTGCGCCGTCGGCATGGGGTGCATGTTGTTTTTGTTCCTCCTTCCGTCGAACCAAAGTGGCTAATTGACTTTGCCTTTGGCCAATTACTCATGTCCTATATGCGAGCCCCGGGGGCTGTGTAAACGTTCTGATTTTAATCGGATCGATAAGTGGAGGTCGTGCGTGTGTGTCCTCGCTGGTGGGAACGAGGCCAATCTAGCCGCCGTCGGTCACCTGTTTACAGTTTTTAATTTCTCTCTGGGTGGCACTGGGCTTAGCCGTAATTGGGATTTATGTGGTCATCGCGTAAAGAACCTGCAGCCATGCGACAAGGGATTGTGTAGTAAATCATGACCGTGCTCGCCTGTGAACTCTTGTCTTGGCGATGTGACACTGGAGAGTGGCACCAAAGGATTGCCGGGAAGTTGACAATGGGTCTTGGAGGATTTCACGATTTCACATGGCTCTGTTTTGAGGCGGGTTACTGGGTCGCCTGCTGATGAAAGATGACTTTGAAAATGGGAAAAGGAGCGCCGCGGGCATTTGTTCCGCCTTGCTCTCGCTTAATTGAGTTAAAAGGTTACCAGTAAATCGTTGCGATCCGCATTTGGCGGTGACCGCCGCTATCTGGACGCCCTTCGCCTCGTGGTGGCTGCTAGTGGGCCGCGCCGTAAATAATTGAAAAGTGGTTAATGTGTATCTCGCAAAGGAGTTTCTATTTTGTTTAATTAGCTAATGGCTTTGTAACGCAATGGGTTCTGTTTCACTGTTTTTTTTTTTTTTTTGACGATTACCGATGGTACTTGGAACGCAGAAGCCAGGCAGGCAATCATCTGTCGTTAGGATGACGATAGCAATCACAGGTTCTGCGGGGACCCATTAAGAGAGCGTTTTTTTTGTTTCTTTTCAAATCTGAAGTTATTTATGGATGAGGTTGAATTGGCGGTTAAATGACAACGTGGCCATGTTAAATTGAACGTATAGAGCTTGCAATTCTTTCTTTTAAGGGTCACGATGGCGGACGCGAAGGCTGTGTTGCCGTAGAGGCAGGTTGCTCAGCTTTTACCTAGAAATGGAAGTGAGCGAGAGTTGTTTCCAACTTGCTCATCCAGGAATGAACACGAAAAATTGATTGCGTGGAGTCCTACACATTATCTTGGTTGGGTTAGGTTAGGTAGGCGGGCTATATAGTGGTCCATTGTGATACCCATAGTCAGACTAATACCACTGATTGACTACTGCAGTGATAGTGTCGTTAATTTGATCCCAACGGCAAATGGTGACGGGACCAGATTTGAAAACCGGATAAAAGCGTATTAACTTTGCTTTCACTGGGATTTGAACCGGGGACCTCGCTAACCAGGAGCAGGCACTCTACCAATTGTGCCATCCAGTCGCCAATGTCTTGCTTACAGGTCCGGCAACCAAAAGAGTGACCGTATTTTAATCAGCTTTGACGTTTGTCAAATTGTTGGGGCTTCTGGGATAGGGACGATGCTTCCTGTTGCACGAATTGATTTGGTGGAAGTCATTCGCAAGTTATGGACTCAATTAAACAGCGATTTTGTTCGTAATTAGGTTTATTTTTACAATTTTCACTAATCCGACTCGCTCTCCACCAACTGTCCTCCTTTTATACACAAGGGGAAATGGGTCACGTGACATTACACAAAGAAACAAACAAAGGATCGCGTGACATTACACTTCTAAGACAAACAAAGGATCAGGCGATAGGTTAGTGACGCCACGAGACAAAGCAGAGATCGGGTGGTTAGTGGGCGGAGACATAATCAGGTGACACGTGGACGATAGGATAGAGCACATGAAATGTAAACAAATAAGACAAACAAACATCAGGTGACTGGAGGACAGATCTACGGGTAGGGTTGCCAACGTTTGGTAACTCGTGCCTCCCTCAACATGGACGTTCCAAGCTTCATTTGTCTCCTAAGTTAAGTCAAGTTCCTTATTTCCTAAAGATGATGAGGACTCTGCAGACTTTACTAAATCAAATGGTTTGACATGCACTTGTAGGCATACTCGGATCGGGGGCACTCAGTACACTGCTCATATCGTTGTGGGGAATTATTGTAGAACATTGAGAGTGAGTAGAATATCATCATTCTCCCATTCAGCACATTGGTGGATTCCCCGCAGTTCCTTAACACAGATCGGAATCAGGAAATATAAGTCACAGGACGACCGATGGTATTTTTCTTGAGTTCACTCACAACGTGTTTCAATATGGCAACTGTTCAAACCTCTCCTGACAGATGCCAATCAACTCTCAAGCATTTAACACAGAATACACCTAATTCTGTTTTAACACGATTTGAAAATAAAATATTTTTAATTTTTTTACACGATTTTATTCCATTTAGCACGATTTAAAATTGTTTGTGCTTAAATTTTTTGGAGAGCAATTTGTCCAGAATGTGTGAAAAGTAAAAATCCTGTCGATCCAAATACAAACGAATATCCCAATATGCTTTGGCACACGCAGTTGGTGGGGAGGGTTTTGATCACTTGGTATTCGATGACATTGATGAACTAAAGATTGATAAAGTTCTTAGCGAAGACGAAATATTACATTTTGCCTCACAGAATGCTGATTCTATAGAAAGCAGTGATAGTGAGGATCGTGTAAAATTAACTGCAAATTTTATTCAAGAAGGACTTCAACTTGCAAATAAATTAGGTCACCATTTCGTCATAAATGACCCCAATGTCGAAAGAGCTGCACAATTCCAACGTAAGCTGCATTCTTGTATGGCTCGTTGCAAAGAATTGTACAAAGAGGTAGCAAGAATTGGCGAACAACGGCTCATAACAGAGTTCGTTGTTAAAAATGTAGATGCTGAACGAGCAAGAGAACGTCCAGTTCAAAATTATTCCAGCGATGATAGTGATTGTATTCGCGTTCGAAGCAAGCGAATGCGAATAACTGATGATGACAGCAATTAAATTTATGTTCCTGTATTTATGATTATCACTTATTTTTTTTTTATTTTCTTACCTTTAAAATTGTATAACCTATTCTTTTCGTTAACAACATAGCTGTTTAACATAATTATTTTTAGTTCCTGAACTTGCCATACATTTAATTTATAATATTTTTAAGATTAGAGTGCATATCTTTTTTTATCTTTAATAACTATGCTTGTATAAATAAACATTATATATGTGATTTAATATCATAAACATGAACACATGTTCTTAAAAAATCCTCGTTCTTCACTAATTTTAATAGGTTTTAGAGAATAGGAACCAATCACCTATTTTTGCATACGATCAATGTCTTTTTTTACCCGTTTTTTTCTGGAACCAATCTACCGTGTAAAAGCAGAATTAGGTGTATAATAATAACATGGGTGGCGCGGTAGACCAAGGCCGACAAGGGCCTAGCTTCTCTTGTTCCTTGACGAGTGGAAGGGACCTACAGTTTAATGCCGACTTCGAAGTTGAGGAAGCTTTTTCTAGACAGGAATACGAGCTATGAGCATTGTCAGTGACTCGAAAGAGGTGGAGCCGTAAATTATGATAGGTGGTAAATCCGGGTATCGAACCTAGCACCCTCTGCGGCGACGCATTTACCCAATACGCCACGGCCACCCATTTAACACAGAATAGCGTGGTTAAAAAAATAAAAAATTGGGACAGAGCACGGAAGATTGACCTATTTTATGCTATTCTGTTAAACAAGCTCAGAACTCTCCTTAGAGGATACCTAAATATGTATTTATTTATTGACTAGCTACAATACAATTAAAATTATAGAGTAGCTTAGTAACCAGAGCACCAAGGGGCCTTAGGCTTATCATAAATATATTCAAGCATATATTCATTTCTAGAGTCATATCTTACTTACTTTACTTATCAAGCCAAGGACCCTTGGAAGTTCCAAGCCTGAGCCTTCCATCGCTGACGGTCCTGGGAACGATGCTTCCAGTCATCAAGACCAAGGAGAATTCCCTTCGCAATGGTCATTCTACCAGAGGTTCGGTCCGCCTCTCCTTCTCAAACCACGAGGCTCGGATTCGAAGACCCTCTTAGCTGGAGCATTGTTGTCCATGTGTTCGAAGTGGCCGAGCCATTGCAGTCGACCGATTTTTGAATCACGGGGCTATGCAGTGACATGATTTGACAGATTAACCTAGACGTTAAATTACAATGAAAGGAACAAAAATAAGAGAGATGAAATCAATACAAATAGATAAGGTTTGGTATGAGTGTGTGACTTGAGATAGCCGTCACAGTTAGGCCAATCCAAGCCCACTGTGATACCATGCTCGCTGCTTGTAACAAAGTGGCTTACCTTAACGAGATTCAGTTCGCTGAGGTTGTTGCAACAGTAAGCTGCGAAGTGTGAAAATGTACGGCTAGCCAGAGCAATAAACGTATGTATAACATACGGGACACTCATACTGCGGACATGTGTGCCAATCGCCCAGTGCTCGTTTATGACTCCGATGAGTGTCCTGAGTGTAGTCTTAGAAAATTTCTTGGCTCATTACCACATCTGTCAATATATAAAAATTTTGAATAAAGAATATATAACCCAACACTAAGCCCTGTATGGTATGGGAAGACTGGATGGCACAGTTGGTAGAGTGCCTGCCCCTCGTTAGCGGGGTCCCCGGTTCGAATCCCGGTGAAAGCATCATCATCAGTATCCGGTTTTCAAATCTGGTCCAGTCACCATTTGCCGTTGGGATCAAATTAACGGCCCTATCACTGGTCGCCGTGGCGTAGTGGGTAAGTGCGTCGACTCCTACGCAGAGGGTACCAGGTTCGATACCCGAATTTACCACCTGTGATAATTCATGGCTCCACCTCTTTCGAGTCACTGACAATGCAAAAAGAGTATTGCTGTCAAGAAAAAGCTTCTCAAAGTCCCCGTTCGGAGTCGGCATTAAACTGTAGGTCCCTTCCACTCGTGAAAGAACAATAGCACGTACAACACGAGAGGTTGCTGAGAAGCTAGGCCCAGGTCCGCCTCGGACTGTCGCGCCAATCATATTATTATTATTATATCACTGGAGTTGTCAATCAGTGGTAGTAGTCTGACTATGGGTATCACAATGGACCAATATGTTCTAAGTGTGCTGGTGCTAGCCTGCCTACCTAACCTAACCTAAGCCCTGTTTGGACATACGCCGTTCAGTTCTGAGGATGCCCTGGTAAACATAACATAGACATTATTGAACGCTCCTAAATCAAAGTGTTAGACGATGAGGAAGTGCGCAATGGTATGTCAGAGACTCCGATTTACACCGCGGCTTAAAGATAAAAACAGTGGACGAAATAATTCGTCAGCTTGCAACAGCCCGGCAACATAGTTTATTACACAAATCGCTCCTAAGCTATCGTCCATCTACACATGCTTTTTTCAAGGCACTGGCACACGTATGTACATGTCCACCCACTCATCCGTGATAAAATATAGGAGAAGAACAGACAAGCCATGGCACATTTTTGTGTATCATTTTGTTGTAGTTAAAACTCAAGTATCCATCCTCATCAATATCTTTAGGAGTCAAACAAATTTGTGTTGACTCAAAAGACAAAGGAAATTGGAAACTTGAATTATTAAGGAGGCTTAAGTGTAGAATGACTCCAACCAATGAGGTTTGAGCAACAGGAAACATCCCATCTTCTTCTTCTTTATTTGGCGCTACAGTCCGGGGTGGACCTGGGCCTCAGCCAACAAGCCTCTCCAACTAGCACGGTCTCTGACTAGCCATCTCCAGTGTCGCACGCCAAGTTGGTTGAGGTCCTTCTCCACGTGGGTGCGCCACTTTAAACGCGGGCGTCCTCTGTTGCGTTGTCCCACGGGTTCGGAGTCGAAGACTCTTCAAACATCCATATAGTCCACGAAAATGTGATAAACGTCAAATCTTTAAACATACCGATTGAAAGACGGCACTCTTCCTCTATGGTCGCAGTCAAGTTTATCGGACTTGCAAGTAGTGAACGAAGACAAAGTGTAAAGATCGGCTCGATCGGTTTTTCTTTTTTATTCTTAGAAAAGCAAGGAATTGTCTTAGGCTGAAGAGCGTTACAAATTCAATCTCTGGGATCAATGGCACAACCCAACGAACAAAATTGGTTTCCAAAAATACATCGCTTCCTTTAAACTGGGTTCTCACCCAAACATGACAAAGTGTACCATGAATTCACGTTCATGGTCAAAATCTGGGGCTTTAAACTCAACCTTTCAAACTTGTTTGTCCTTGTTGCCATCGAGGAGGTGTCTGTAACTTAAACAAGTTTATAAAATATCATCAGAGTCAGAAAAAACATCAAAACACGTATACGACAACGTAACTCGACTCCCAAAACATTCGCTAGATAAACTAAATGTACACCCTCGGTTTGTTAAAGAACACACCACAAATAGTTGTTAAAAAAATAAATGCATTTTCGTTCACTGCTTCAACATAAATGCCGTCCATCATATTTCGGCCTCACTGTAGAAAGTTCAAAAGCTTTCTGGTTACTTTTCTACTCACAGCTAGATGTCGCTGTCAAGTTATTGAAACAAATTGCGTATACGCCATGCAATTTCCAAACAACTCATCCCAATTGCTCCGATTTACTTGGACGTGGACATGTGCACTTCACTTTGCCTGGCCTTATCCTTGAGATATACACACTTTGATATGTTCTGTTTGACGTATGAGAAATCTGGGGACACGAGAAGCGAGAGTGATGACTAATTATTGTCAAGCGAGGTGATGAGTGAGTGTCTTCGAATTTTCATACAAAAACTTTTGCGTTCACGTCAGAAATCAAATTCGTGTGGTCACATGTTGCGTTCATGTGTGTATGTTTGTTGAATTATTTTAAGAGATATGCTTCACACGAATTTGATGAGGCACCACACGGATTCATGTGTTTGATGTCTGCTTACACTAGTCGCAGAATGCAGAGCGATGTGTTTTGTTATTTAGTCACGCGGTTGCATAGTTTTCACTTTAATTTTAGGGGTTATCCATGGAATTTGAACATTTACTGGAGTTTAATATTCTAGGCTGTGCTTTGTCTTGAGTTCTGTTTGAGTATTTATTTTGTAGATGGTTTATTGATTTTTTAATGAATTTTTTGCTTATTAAACTCCATCAGTATGAAGAATGAAGAATGCGATGAGTGTTTGCTTAAATGATGCGTCGAGCGAGGTTTTCCAGGGCTTTAGTCAGCAGAAGCTACAACATGACTTAAGAGATAAGAGAGAGAGAGAGAGAGTTAATTTAACAAAATCGGAGATGAAGACTAGTACGAGGATCATTAGGGCGAACCTTGACGTAAGGACGACCACAGTGGGGTATTTGACTGCAAATCGTGGCAGAAACTCATTTCTTTACAATTCAGGATGTAAGCAGACTTCAAATAAAATATCATAGCTATCAGAAGAGCACAATACCGTATCAATCTGTCAAACCTATTGTCAGCAGCGATGTTGCAAAGTTGACTGTTTCTGCTAGTTCAAGTGTGCAGCTTTCAAACTGCAACCTTAAAAACAACGTAAAACATTTTCTCGTGGTTTGTTTTTTATTTTTAAAGCTAGTTGGACAGGTTTTGAAATGGAAAGTTTGTGCTGAACCGATCAATTTTTAGTATTTTATTGTGTTTGACAAAGATTATAAGACCCTTCCAGCAGATATTTATCTCCTTAGCCACAAAGTTACATGGAAGATTTGCTTATAGCAGTCCGAGATCTATTTTTTTTTCGTAATTTGTACTTGCTGCCTCTTAACCCTTTAATGTCTACCATCGCCTCTAGCCGGACTATCCTTTTGCATGTTAAGAGTGTTAACGGTTCATGTTTTCTTGCAAACTCTAGTTTAAACATTGTTCTTGATAGAGAGAAAAAAGCCAAAAGGCTTGCCACTGGCTTTAGGAAAAGCACTCAGGGTCTTCGAAAAAGTGAGGGTTACCTTGTTATTGAAGCAGTTACGGAATAGTGAATGAGTTTAATAATAATAATATGGGTGGCGCTACAGTCCGAGGCGCACCTGGGCCTAGCTTCTCAGCAACCACTCGTGTTGTGCGTGCTATTGTTCTTTCACGAGTGGAAGGGACCTACAGTTTAATGCGGACTCCGAACGGCGAAGTTGAGGAAGCTTTTTCTAGACAGGAATACTCCTTGAGCATTGTCAGTGACTCGAAAGAGGTGGAGCCATGAATTATTAAGGTCGTAAATTCGGGTATAGAACCTGGCACCCTCTACGTAGGAGTCGACGCACTTACCCACTACTGAATGAGTTTAAGCAGGACTTTCAAAATCTGTTTCGCGGACTTGACCTGGATAGCGTGATAGGAAACCAAGAAATCCTCGAAAACTCCAGTCTATAAAGTAGTCTTCCACCTAGCTTTGAAGAAGTCGACATAGACATCAAAAGGCTCAAGAACAATAAAGCCGCAGTCTAATCGCCTACTATTTGGACTTTTCAAGGCCGGTGGCGATGCTCTGGCAGAGAGCATGCACTGGATCATCATCACCATCATCGTCTTCTGACCCGCATGATCCTCTAAAGGGGTCTCGGGGGTTAACCACGCACGAGTGATCTCCAGGCAAGTCGATCCTCCACCATTGACTCGTAACTCATCAGGTGTTAGCCCAAGCGTAACCAGGCGAGCTTATGGACTTGGTTTCAACCACCTCATCCTCGGTCTGCCAAGAGGTCCCCTATCTGATGGAATCGCATTCACGGCCCGCCTCGGAAGTCGTGATGGTGGAGACGTGCTATGTGAGCAAACCAACGAAGCATAGCTCTTACCCTTCGACGAAGCAGCAGCTCAACGTTGAGTTCCTCGCGCACTGTCGTACCCTATCCCGGCGAGTAATTCCGACAACAGCTCGAAGAAATCTCATCTCAGCAGCTTGTATTCGCGATCTTATTCTTTTGGTCATTAACCAAATTTCATGACCGTAGGTGAGAGTTGGAACCAATACTGAGTTGAAAACTGCTAACTTGGCTTTCACACTAAGCTCGGCCTTCCTCATTACAGATCTCCCAAGCACTGTCAAAACTGACACAGCACCGGACCATCTGCAGAATTTGGGAAGACGAAAGCATGCCCGTCGACTGGAATATCAGCTCCATATGTTCCATTCACAAAAAAAGTGATCCTACCTCTTCCAACAACTTAAGAGGTATATCCCTGCTGAATGTCGCCTACATGATCCTGTCCAGCGACTCTTTTGTTTGCACCGCACTAATCGGCACGTACCAGTACAGCTTCCAGCCAGCGACTACGGACCAAACCTTCACACTTAGGCAAATCCTGAAGGAGACCAAGGAAATCGAATCGAAAAATCGATGCGCACCACCTTTTCATCGATTTTAAAGCCACAATTCATCGCAAGGAGCCATTCGATGCGATGGCCGAATGCGGGATCCCGGGCAAATTGATCCAGTTGTGCAGCAAGCGATGCACCGTTCAGTTTCGCTCAGGGAGATACGTTCTTCAATCTGGTGCCGGAGAAGATAGTGCTTCTACAAGTCAGTCCAACTGGTACGCAGATGTCATCGACATCGTCGCGCGTTCTCAACGTGCTGCACTAGAAGCTTTTACGGCAATTGAAGAACAGGCGCAACGATCTGCCGCACACCACTTAGGGCAAACATCAAAATGAATAGCTACATTTTGGAAAAGGTGTTTGGAACCGCCTTTGGCAACCGGTGTTACTTTGGTTTATCGGAACAACTTGACAGGCTCAAAACTCCTGACCGTGATACGAAAGCAGTCGATTGAGAATGAAATCATTGAACATGAACGCAATTCCGACGTTGTTTAATATTTTACTGATGTTGAGTTGAACGAAAGGTAGCCTGAAGCATCGTCAATTTCAAAGTATTGCTTCTGGACACTTGAGCAGTATTTGGGGCTCAACTGTCATTTAATTACGTAGCGAGAGATTAATTTCCGCTTCGCATTTAAGTAAGCAAAAGTGAACGAAACTGAACGAATCTTAAGAAAAGTTAACGAAACTTAACGAATCTTAACTGAATTTGACGAATCTTAACTAAAGATAACGAATTTTAACTAAAGATAACGAATCATAACGAAAGTTAACGCATCTTAACAAAACTTAACGAAAGTCATCGAAACTTAACGAAAATGACCGAAACTTAACGAAAGTTAATAACACAAGTTAAAAAATGGCTGCTATGAACACAGCGTATATATCATTGCTGTGTAATCACTCGATTGCTTGAGTTGACTTAAGTCTCCTTATGTCCATTATGGTTACCCCTTTGGTCTTCTTATGAAGCGGGATTATTTAACGTCGTGGGAGATTGACCAAGTGGACACGTGATATATTTAACTGCAAAATTACATTCGTCACCACCTCCGACTCGATTTTAAAGATGGCACAACACAAAGGAATGTCCATACGCCCCTGACAAGACAGCAAAAAATGGTCCCTACGTCCTGGAAATTTATTTAAATGTTAACGTCATCTTGCCCATCAAACAAATCTCAGGCACATAAGAACTGCCCTCAAGATCACGTCAACAGATTATACTTCCTGAACACTCCACACTTCCTGTCGCGCCAGTCCTAAATCTAAGCCAACACCACGCACAGTATTTCCTCTGTAAAGCAAAACCGGATTACAAAAGCTTTGAGCTCACGGCATCTTTGTTAGTCCCCCCCTCCCGTAAACGTTTAAGGATAAATCTTAATTGGATAACAGGACCGTCGGCGATGAAGGCAGCAATAGCTGAGGCTCAGACCCTCCATGGGTCGCCAGCCTAATAAGTAAGTTTATGAGGAAGTCTTATTTTCATTTTAAAAGTTGCAATGCATGCGGAATAGTTTCACAAGTCTGCCTTGACTCGTTCTCGATCTCGCCAACCTGACCAATTCGTATTCAAGACACGCTCTAAAGAGCGTCATGTTAGCGATCACCTGTCAGTGCAATTAATTTGTAGTAAACCATGTCAGA